>VWZV01009812.1:52614-67689 GCA_013397155.1 Irena cyanogastra | reverse complement strand
CACCCCGCGCCGAGCGGGGAATCCGCGCTGGAACTACAGCTCCCGTCAGGCACACAGCTGGCAGCAGCGAGCGGGCCTGCCGAGGGACTTGACTCACCCTTTCCTCTTGCTCTCCCTCTATGTGCATGTATGGAACTGGAGATAGTTCAGAAGACGTTTAATGGCTAGTATGTAGTGGCAGGACACTGTTCGCAGTTTGTTTTTTTAATAGGTAGTCACCCGAGCCGATTTCGTAGCTCGACATGGTAGGACCTACCTTTTTGGGTTAGGAAAAGCCATGCGGAATTGTACTGGAGGCCGCCAAACCCGCGGCAGTGCGTGTTCTGGCGGTGACAGAAGCGCCACCAAGGCTGATGTTTTGGAAAGCCGAAGGTCTGACCTTCGGGGAGAACTGAGCACAGTAACATTGGGTATAGTGTGGTGGCGGTGGGTGGCTGCTGCGCTTTCTGCCCTCGGCGAACACGCATTTCTCCGTGCTGCGTCCTGGTAGCTGGACACGCGTGGCCGGGCCATGCCGCTCTGGCTCTGGCTCTGGCTCTGGCTCTGGCCCTTGCTCTGGCTCTTGCTCTTGCTCTGGCTCTGGCTCTGGCTCCGGCTCTGGGCCTGGCCTCGGAGCCCCTCTGCGCAGCGCACGCACACGCAGGGCCTGTGCTGCGGAAAATAGCCCTGGAAGGCCTCGTGCTTTGCTAGTCGCCTCCTTAGCTGTGAATGAATGAATGATTGTTTATGCTGAAGGAAAAAACCGACAATAAAAGACCCAAAACCTGCCACACCAACCCCCCCGAACCTTTTGTGTGCCTCTTTTATCAACATAAGAAAAAAGACTGCTGAAGGGAGCACCACCAACCGTCCAGAAATATCTTTTTTTTAGTTACTATTTTCTCACTGTTTGGTAAAGTATTGTACATGCTTTTGAAGTCTAACTGCAGAATTCTGTGTTCTGAATCTTTTTGAATATAGTTTCATGAGGTGTTCAGTGCAGGATGTGTGGGTATAATTGCATGTCAGAAGGGTGATAAGAAGGAAAAATTGTTTCACAACCAAAAATAAATTTTAGTTCTGGCAGATGGATATTTAGATAAAGGCTTCGAAGTAGTTGCTAAGACTTCTGTGTAGCATTGTAGTGTCTGTTTTTAAAATATTCTTATTTCATAACATTACTTCCTGCAACCTTCTGCATGTACTTCTGTATATTCCTTCAACACATTTTATCCAGCTGTTCATCATGCATTTTCAAGAGCTCATCAGCTGTGACTGTTATACAAGTTTTTGCAGCTGAAGTATTTTCCGTTTTGTTTCAAAGCTAGCAGAGCATCTTGAGCAGTTTTGGTGGTGTAACGAGTGTTTGGAATAAGCTTTCAAAAGTATTTCAGTGAGTCTACTGTTCCTAGGAGATGGAAGAGTGGAGATTATAAAAATGAAAATATTTTCAGTGAGATGTTCCTTTATAGGTGGAAATAACCATTCAGCAACAACAGAAAAGCATGTTTGTGGGGAGTTTTTTTGCATATGTTTTTAACCTACATTTAGCTAATTGCTGACATTTGATGAAAAAGGTCTGTGCACAAAGAAGTTGCTGTTATTGTTGAGGGTTTTTCCTACCTTTACAAATTTGCTATTTTCTTAAATACGGAGTTTAGGTTTGGAAATAATTGTTTCTTGCTGAAAAAAAAAGACTTTTGGGGAAAGCTTTTCAGTTTTAAATATAACAATGTAATAGCTGATCCACGTATAAAGAATCTGAATTGTTACATTAATAGCAATTGTTGCATTAGTAATGGCATAAAGACAGTTTGATGCATTCCACTTGGTAAATATGACAGAAAGAGGTGATACCTAATAAAATGTTTGTTTAGAGTTGTATGAGCAACCCGGCTTACGTAGTGATTTCTTTCTTCATTAGGTCGAAGATCTCTTCTTTCTTCAGCCTATGTGGATAGCTCAAAATGGGAAAAGAGAAAAAAAGAGGAGCATAGCCTGGGTGAGAAAAGTTTGTTTCTTGTCTCCACTTTGTCTAATTAATTGCAACGTGAGCTCATTTTTGGTTACCTTACAGTCTGTAAAACCTTCAAAATAAAAAATGGTATGAAGCAATATGCTTCTGAGCTTCTATGTCAAAAGGCACTCAACATGTTAAAAATTTGTCGTATGTCTTCGAGTTAGGATTTGCCTGTTTACTTAATATTCAGTTTCTATGAACTGATTTTTTTTCTTTCATAAAATCCGAAGTGTATAGCTGTCTCTGACTGATGTCTTCATTGACATTGTTTTAACAGTATTGCAGTGTTAAAGAAAGCTATTCTATAAGTATTACAGGACAGACATATTTAAAGACATTTTTTAAAGAGGAAATTTTCCTCAGGGTTTTGCAGTTTCTTCCTGAATTATAGATTTTTTTTAGGAGGGGGTGGAGAATGAAGCTAATATTTTTGTTTTCAAGAAGTTATATATTAAACTGTATCTGCATGTGGAACTATCTGTGCAAACTTTATAGCTAAATTATTTGTCTAGGTTACATGTGAAACTACATTCCACTGTCTTTTTGGTGACTACGTTAAAGACAAAGCATCTTGAAAAGCATTTTTCCATGCTAAAGATGGATTTAAAAAAAAAATTAGTACCACAGGTGTTTTAGAGACTCCTTAATTCATAGTCTGTTTTCATTACTGGGCCCCTGAACTGTGGTTGTTACTTGCAACACAGATTATGCGGCTGAAAGAAGAATCATCAGGTGAAATTCAGAGGCTTTTGTTAGGCGGAAGGACAGACAAAATGACCAGACTGTTTTTTATGCTCTAATTTGTTTTTTTTTTTTCATTTGCCTATGAGCATTTAGGTGGGAATTGTCAACATGTACTGTACATGGATGAGAAACAGCCAGTGGGTCCTCATGTCTGTAGCTTGGATCCTGCAGAGACTGTTAATACCTTGTTATACTGTGCTGTCGATAGGACTGCTCATGCAGTGTGTTTTGGGCTGGAGCCACAGATATGTGCCCTGGGATGCATTCGAAATAGTCACCTCCAGGTGATAATGAGTTCTTAGTTTGGCAAATGTCATAGCCACTAGAAATCCACTGTAGAAGAAAATGTTGTGCTGGTGCTGGTACAGTCCATGTTTGGCTTTCTCCAGGCCTGGCAAGACCTTCTGTGGCTGTTTGGCAGGCACAGTTCTTGCTGCTCCTTTACTGATGGTCTTGAGCCAGAGCAGATGTCTATTCCATTATTTTCAAAGAACTGCTTTTCATTTTCATTTTGTGTTCACAGAAAAGAGAAAACAAGTTAACACGGTGTCAGCTGTATTAGCATTTTCAGAGAGGAGACAACCCTGCAGACGTCTGCTCTGTAGCTGTCAATTGTATGGTTGCACATATAATCTTGTCTCTACTAGCTGGTGATTATAGCTAGAGTGAGTTCCTTGTGTTAAGAAAATACTCTTTTATTTCTGTGTTTCAAATGTTGTTTCAGAACTGCTGTTATGCAAAACTATGTTGTGAGGATACTTTTAAAGGCAAAAGAATGATTTTTTGATTTAAAGTCAGTTCCATTTCTCTGCTGCAATGATATTGCTATCCCAGACACAAACTCATTTATTGTGTCCATGTAAGATGTGTTTTATTGTCTTCACTGTAACCTCAATTTAGAATCCAGGTATGAATGAGTTTAGCAATCTTCACTACTGAAAAATGTATGGGAAAGAGCGAGACTGTATTTTGTGTACTAAAATGCTTTTCTTCAAGAAGATAGGAATTGAAAATGTGTTATTTTGGAATTTGCAAATTGCTTGTCGGTAGGAAGATACCTGCCTAGAAGTAATTTGGATTCTATTTATTAAAAATGAAGTACCAAGGAAACCAAAATCCCAGGGGTGGCAGAATGCAGGTGAGATAGGAAATTTCTTTTTTTTTGTTAGAAGGATTCACAGTACCCAGATTGGCACATCTGCAACACCAGGTGGCGGTGCTGCCCTTACAGACATGACTAATTTCTATTCAAAGCCTTGTTCAGTACAAAGCTGTTGTTCTTTCCAGTTATGTGGAAATAGAGATAAATGTGGAACAAATAAGTTTGTAAGGCAAAATACTTGCCTTGGCCTTTATATTTTAGTTGAGTCTTTAAAATAGAACAAGACTTTATAGCCCCAGTTAGCCTGTGAATTAAGGTATTAGCTCTGTCCATCACTTCCAGGACAGGTAAACTTTGCATCTCAGTTGTATTGTCATTTCTCACCACTGGATCAGACCTCTGTCTTGAGTGAACCACTTCTAAGAATACAAGGGTGTCAGTGGAATAAAAGTTACCTTATATGGTGGCCAAATGTGCCCCATATTGATAATGTGCTGCATTCTGTGGATAGCTACACACTGTGAATCAAACTGAAATTATGATGGTTTCCTAGACCACCAGACTGGTATTAGAAGTCATAACCACTGACTAGGAAAATACTGACCCTCAGCTTCCGAGTCATTGTCCTGAACCGCCCTGTTGCAGGCAACAAGGCATTGAATTTTTATGAACAAATGAAAATAAAAGTGATATCTCATCAATAGTGTTAGTCACAGAATTCAGAGAATGACTAGGTTGGATGAGACCTTCAAGATCACTGAGTCCAACCCATGCCCTAACACCTCAACTAATCCATGGCACCGAGTGCCATACCCAGTCCTTTTTTAAACACATCCAGGGATGGTTGTTAACAATGATTGACAAAGGTGTTGGCCAACCAAATATCTCCCAGTGCTGAAGTCACCTCACTGGCCAGGACCTGAAGAGGTGTGGAATTCAAACCAATAAGAACATCCAGGCTGGGTCTTTCAAATGCCATATATAAAGGAGGGGTTGGAAAATAAAAGCCTCATAAATGTCAGGGGTGAGTGGTCTCTGTCTCCTGTGCCTCTCAGGACCCCTCCCCCCCGTCTCCTAGCAGATGGTGACTCCACCACCTCCCCGGGCAGGCCATTCCTGCAGTACTTTATCACTCTGTCCATGGAAAATTTTTTCCTAACGTCCAACCTGTATTTCCCTTGACGCAGCTTGAGACTGTGTCCTCTCATTCTGTCAGTTGCTGCCTGGAGAAAGAGACCAACCCCCATCTCACTACAGCCACCTTTCAGGGAGTTGTGATAAGAGAGTGATAAGGTCACCCCGACTCTCCTTTTCTTCCAGGCTGAACACCCCCAGCTCCCTCAGTCGTCCCTCACAGGGCTTGTGTTCAAAGCCCCTCACCAGCCTCGTTGCCTCCTCTGGACACACTCAAGTGTCCCAACGTCCCTCCCAAACTGAGGGGCCAGAACTGGACACAGCACTCAAGATGTGGCCTCACTAGTGCTGAGTACAGGGGAAGAATGACCTCCCCGCTCCTGCTGGCCACACTGTTCCTGATACAGGCCCACAATGCTAGGAGACTTGGGCATTCACATACTTGCATTCTAGTACTGCTGTCAGGATGCTTTAACTAAGAAGAAACTTTAATCTTGATTGTTGAATAGCAACTTATGGAGCAAACTTGCTTTCCAAAAGGTAGCTGAATTATTTAAAATTATGAATTTGAGAAAAAAAGTCTGGTTTTAGGTGTTCTTCACAGAAAACAATCTAGGAAATAATTGCTCATGGCAATTAATTCCTGTAATGATACTACTGCAGAAACAGCAACTTGTCTAAAAACAAAGCTAAATTTTCCATTATCTTCATTTGTCTGTTGTTCTTTTAGATTTAATCAGTCCATTTTGTTGTGACTCTTACACTGGAGATGATAGATAAGTGTTTAATGTTTTTATGGAGTTCATAGATAAGTACTTTCTATACTGTAGATCTGATGGAGAGTTTCAGCTTTGTAGACAGCAATAAAGGTCAGTCATTAAAATTCTATGTGTGAAATCTCTCAGAGGATGCTGTTGTATAATGGCTAACAGTCTTGTGCTCTTATATTCATGGCATTGTATTAATTTGGTTTATAGTCTACTGAAGTAGTCAGTGTTTTCTTGAGTGGGCTCTTTATCTTCATGAGCACCTAGAAAAAAGAAATGCCAGACTTAGGGCTTGAGTGTGGCCCAAAATGGTAGTAGGGATCACCTAGTTTCGGGAGGATGATGCATAACAAAAACAGGTCTGGAATAGATAAATGAACTCCGAGTCTAGTGTCCACATTGCTGTATCATCAAAGATACCAGACTTTGAAGCAAACATTTCTTTCCAGCTGTCTCAAAATGGAGATTAAGAGTGATAAATGACAGTTGACTTAATTTAGGCAAGGACCTACCTGGTGCTTTGATCTGGATAAGCTGAGTTCATCACAGCATCCCCTCTCTCTAACTTCTAGCACTACTCTGGGAATGCTCCCTATGCTTTTACTCATGTGCTTCATCATGACCTTTGTGACTTCTGGAGAGATGGGTAATACAGAGTCAAAGGCACTTACTGTAAGGATGTTGCCATATAAATTTCTTTACCATTAAAAAATTGTGTTTGTTTTCACCTCAGTGTCTTGTGCTGTCTTTTGTAGGAGCTGGTACTGGCCTTACTAACTTTGCCACAAACTTCCCTTTGTTTTCATGGTCATGAAAAGTTTGCCTTCCCTCAGCCAGAGGATAAATGCTCATTTTGTGTTTTGAAGAACTCCTCAGGAGGAAAGTTGCTGTGTAAACAAGGAATACTGCTGTGTGGCAGACAGCAGTATTGTACAGACTAGGAGTCAGCTGTTTTATTACAAGTTAGGGCTCTATCATTTTACTGAAAACTTCATGTGCTGTAATTTGACAGATTACCTGTAAGGTCAGAGGCGCAATGAGTGTAATTTGTTCTGTTAAAACTGTACACTCCAGTGTTCACTGTGGTACAGGTGTTTTTAAAGTAATAAATAGTGATATAATTTGTTTTGTGGACAGCATCCCTCAGAGACAGAGCACGTTACTGATGCAGTGCTGTTTCCTACCACTGACAACCTTGCAAGAGTAGAAGGGTTATTCGTTCTGATGTAGTGCTGCAATTTCTGCTTACCTCACCGACAGATGTGGAGGCTGGTTGACCTTTTTGGAAAATTAATTGTAGAACGAACCAACCCATCAGCTCACCAAGGGTGGCCAGAAGGCCTTACTGAGAGGTGTCAAAGAAGTGAATCACTGAGTAACAGTTGCAAAGGAGGAAGCAAGTTCCAAATATTGCAGAGGGAATGTGTTAGGTTCCTGTTCCTCAAGATGGAGGAGAATAGCGAGAAGGAGTATGATTGAAGTCTCTAAAGCTTGTAGATTTGGTATCATCAGTTCATGGTCAAACAGATGACATTAAGCATATGTTGAGCAGCTTACTCTTTCTGACTAATCTTTTTTTTCCAGGAACAGTACAAAGCTGAAACTCCAAATTAAATTAGTTTAACTTCCAATTAATTCATTACATGCAATGGCTGGTTACCTGTTCAACAGTCAGAAGTTTAAGTTCCTGCATGGCCAGGTTAATGTTGTTATACAACTGCTGAAGCAGAATGCTATAAAGCTACTTAGTTACTGGCACAATAACCAGATTAACAGGATTTCTTTGGATTGCTGTTTATGACTGTAAGGTTTGTCAGTATGGTACTACATGTTTCTGTGTCTCATTGTTTTACCATAAAATAAAAATCCATGCCTAAAGCACTGTCCAGCATATGCTAGGCTTGAAAGCAAGTGGGAATTTTAAGGACATCTGCTAATTTTTTGTTTTAGATGGCTTATATTAGTTATACTAATTTCATCCAGCACTTTATAGAGTAGATTTTTTTACCCGTTTTTTCCTAGTAAGTTAGGATCAAAATGCTGAGAATATTCTCATGCATTGTCTTCTGTTAAAGTGCTCGACAATACATGAAAGTTCTGTTTTCATGCAACTTTAAAATAGAATGTTAAGAATCCAGAATTTGATTTCATGGACATACGTTCTATTCTAGGTTATGTGATGGCTCTGCAAATTTTCTTGTTGTGCTAGTTGATTAAACACGTACTTTTTCTGCTTTCTCCAGCTGACTTAGCCCACTTAATGGACAGAACCTATGAACGAAAACTGCCTGTCAGCTCTTTGACAGTAGCCCGGGTAAGGAGATAAATCCCAATCATAAACTGGTAGAAGTGACTGTGGAATGCTTGTGTAGTGAAGTAAAGCTGAGAGGCGATAAATGATACCACCTCTGTTAGGAGTTCTGGGATTGTAAATGTCTTGTTATACTATTAAATTGCTGTATGAAGCTGTTTTATTGATACTTGGTACTCATTAGTTAGTACCCAGACCACAGAGTCTTCAAAACAGATTTTTTTTTCAGTTAAATTGGGCCTCACTGTTATTGGGTTGTGTATTTCCCTAATATGTGTTTCCTGCCTTCCTGTGGTTTCTTTTGAGAGCTTTAAAACCCCCTCAGGCACTGTGTAAGAGCCCAGTCTTCTAAGGGAATGCATTGAATTAGTACACTGCACTGTCTGTCCTCTTCTAGTTCCAGGCTTCTTTCGGAGTGAGGCAGAGGTGGACATATTTGGCTTTTATAGCTTTCTTTCATTGTAGCAGACTGAGGCAGAACAAATGCTGACATGAGTTAAGCAAAGCCATTATTTTTACTGGGAAAAGTAACCAGTCCCATCCTCCTGGAAAGGGGGAGGAAAAGCAGAGATACATGTTTTAAAATTCCCTATGTAAATGAGTGTTTGTAATGAAGAAGGAGAATAAATATGTCATTTGTTTAAAAAACAAAACAAGAAACTAGTTTCAGTCTTCAAAACTATCCAGAGAAGCTGAGTTATCTCAGTAATGCCACTAATTAGGATAATTTGCACCACTAACTGAAGAGTAACAGAACGCTTTGTTCAGTTACAAGAACAATCATTTATACAGATCAAGTATTCCTGACAATTGCTTCTGAGGAATGGGCACAAGGGATATGGGTGTTCCTCTCCTTTTTATGGATCAGATTTATCCCTTTCCTGCTTTGGGCTGACCTCCCTGGAGAAATGGCATTTTCAGATTGTCAGACAGCCCCACTTTCCAATACCTGGAGCTAACATCAGATTCTTATTTTCTGAAAAGTAGATAAAGCACACAGACATGCTATTGCCATGCTCAAAAGATGAGATCTCTATGTATACAGCATGCAAAGAGAATTAAGGAATGGGAGACCAAATACCAGTCAGCTGAATTACTGTTTTTAGCTTAGTCTTAGGGTATAGAGAAGTACTGCCCTTGAGAACATGTTTATTCTGAGCTAAAGGTATTATATTATAAAGATGCTGTAGTGTCCCAGCACCTTTATGCTTATGTTAGTAAAATGTACAGGAAAACAGGATTCACTGTTACCATAAGGCAAAGTCTAGTTGAAAACTTGGCATGCATCTGAGTAACTGATAGTACTGGGAGTTCTGTATGAAGACAGGATTGTAAATGAGAGGACAGTTGTGCTGTACATCATGGGGGGTGACTTTTTCTTACCATTATTTATAAGTATAGTGAAATACAAAATTTTGCTGTCCTGTGCTTCAGAATATATAGTATAAATAGGCATAAGAGGCAAACTATAGGGAAAATAATATTTTTTGGAAAAAGCAATGAGGCATGCCAAGACTCTCTCAAAATTGTGGCAAAAAATGTAAAGAACTCAATATATGCTTAAAATAAAGGGTATGATTAGAGAGCAGAAGATTTAGAGGAACAGCAGAAATACAGGATACTGAGCTGTAGGTGTTTAATCCTCAGGTGGCTTTCAGAATGCATAAAGTTTCTCAGAATTAAGGAAGGGAGTTGTCTCAGTTTAAAAAGATTTGAGTTTTAGCAGTCTAGAAGAAACCAGATTTAGGAGCAAGCAGAGATGTGAAGAATTCCAGTACCGTCAGACAGCTAAATGTGCCAGACAAATGTATTTTGTTACTGCATTTTCTTTTAATATGCTTCATGAGAGTGCTCCCTTTTTAAGCTTTAATTTCTTATTTTTTTAATCAGTTTGTTGACAACATTTCTTCACGAGAAGAAGTGGATCAAGCCGAATACTACCTTTACAAGTAAGCATCTTTTCCCCGCAACACGAACTTTGAGTCATACGAGTAAATACCATGAAGTCTTGTCCTTTAAAGACTGACCCTTTCCATCTTCTTGGCTTTGATTTCTCTCTTGCATAGTATGCACATCCACTTGTCTTACAGCTCACAGCCAAGGGCTTTCTTGCCAATTTCTCCATGGTATGGCTGCTCTTCTCTGGACCTCTGGCATTGTCTGGTGTCAAGCTTGTTAATCTGAGATACTGAGCTAGCAGCTAATGCAACCTGCAGCTTTGGTTTATATTAGAGATGCTGAAAATATAAGTAGTCATATTTGATCACAGTTTTTCCTTCTGATACTTTGTTTTGTTTTCTGAGTCATTATTTGTCTGAATTGTCTACATGATATTTGGATCTCTAGTGTAGGACTCAAGGAAGCTTGTTTCCTTAGAACATGGAAGAATGAAAATGGGCATCTTGTGGTAATGATCAGGTCAAGGCTGAATGAAATATATTATCCCCTTAGTACTTGAAAGTTTCCCAGATAAGCTGTGTAGTTCACTTTATGCATGCGTTGTTAGGGTTTTTGGCAACTATTTTTGTGTTGATTGAAGTGTACAGGGTACCTTTTCTGGTAGGGTCAGGTTGAATGCTTGCTTTTTTCAAGTCAATACCTCTCAATATTGACATTAAGAGGATAGCAATTATTGCTGATCACTAGAATAAATTAGTTATTTTATTACAGTTGCACACTTAGTTTGAGAACTAAGTTTTATGATGGAGAAATTAATGCATCCTCTCAAAGCATATGAGAGAACATCCTTACAAATAATGTCAGGTTGTTATTTATAAATATTAATGATTGGGTTTTTTTATTTAAAGTGTTTTCTGGATAGCTGGTTTAAGTATATGCACTGTTTAAGTATACTTTGGCATTAGACTGCATTAGGCTTCACATGTCCCTAATTCTGTGGTACTGTTGGGAGAGTATCCAAACCTTGGAACTTCAAGATGGAAACAACTGAAATGGGTTAATACTAGCAATATCCTGTAGTTTAAAAATGAAAGTAGGAAGAAGAATCTCTCACAGAGGGCAGGTTAGCTGTGTTTTCATTCATTTTGATCAAGATTTCACTCATCTTATCAGAATCTGTGGTCAGAAATCAGTTTTCCATTCTGCAGCAGCAGAGATGAAAACAGAATAAGTTGAAGCCAGTTTAATAGTGCAAGCCCTCTAGTACCTTTTAGTAACATTCTTGAGTATAGGAGATGTAGGTATTTGCAAGACCCTTTAGTTGGTCTTTACGCTTTGCACTTAGACTGGAGGTAAAATGAAAGGCGTTTTTATAAAGATAGGTCTTTGCAGCTGTGAGAATGTTTGAAACAGAAAAATGTCCTGTGTAAATGGCCACACCATGAAACATAAATGAGAGGTGTAGAGAGGGAAAGTTAAGAAGCAGAGAAACTTTGACAAGAAATCTCTCTTTTTATGCCTTAATGAGAAAGTTCCAAGTACAATTTTTCTTTTATTTAAGGAGATGAAACTTCTGAACAGGAGAAAGGCAGTATCAGAGAAAAACTGGTTTTATGTCTGTTTTTTATGTTTTATGTTTTCTGAGATGTACAAGTCTATTGCAAACGTATGTTGTGTACGTGGCCTGGTAAGTTGACTGTGTGTGCATTTGACTGAACATAAGTAATCAGAATGCTCCCAAAGTCCTGTGGTTTTCCCCTTAGGTGCTTGTAGAGTATAAAGAGGGAAGTTTGATACCTCTCCCCAGTGTTTGGAGCCTCTGGGAACCTGAGGGGAAAGGTAATCAGTTCCAGTGCCCCTACAAGGTTAGAAAATGTTCCTGGTACAAAAGGCAAGCTGCCTGTGGGAAGAATCAGAGGGAAGTAATGGCATCTCCATGCGTGCAGTGTGGGGTTTTCCTGGAGGTGGGAGTGACAGATCTTGTAATTGTTAGCTTTGTAGACTGGAGACTTTCCATCTATTATGTGTGGCAGAACATAGTTTCAAAAAGTAGTATTCTGGAACATTACCATAATGTGTTTAGGATCCCAAAATAAAATATATGCGTTATATTTAGACCTATTTCAATTTTCTATCCTTTTAAAGCAGTGGATCTCCAGCCATAGTGTCTCCACAGAGGATCTTGAGCTCTCAAGAATAGCTGTGTGGAAACTGCTATTGTGGAACGTCAGTAAGATGGTAAAGGCCAGTTTGAGGCATGATGTCATCTGCTTTCAGTGCTCCTCTTTTTGTTCTTTTCTGAATACCTCCCCCCCTCTGTTAACTGTCAGAGTTCTAAAAAATCCTTTCATTTCCTAGGATCCCAGCAAAAATTCTCATCAGAATGCAGAGCACTTTCAGCTAGATCAAAGATCTGCAGTTCGCTGTACTTTGTCCTGTCTCACTGAGATGTCACTATTTCACACATCAGGGTGTTTTTCATATGTTTGAAACATTAGCATAATGAAGAGAGGTTTTGTGATGAGGTAACTGCTGATTATGTATGTAGGTTTTATGCCAACAAAGATTTTTCAATGTGTGTGAAAAGAATTGGTGAAGTTTTTCTTATGTTGAGACTCCTCAAGAGAATTTTTAATTGTATTAAATCCATGACCCACTGTGTAGAAAAAAGTATACACAGTGTCTGGAGAACGTGTTTGTATATGCGTGTGCTCTGCAAATTTTTTGTACAATCTGCCTAGATCTTTTTATTACCTTTCTGTTATTGGTAATTTTTTTTTTGAAAGCACAACTGTTTCTTCAGACTTCAGGATTTATTACCTGGGGACCGTATAATCACAAAATGGGACAATAGAAAATGGTTAGAAGTTATTCTCAGATGTACTATCTTTTATAGAATCATAGAATTGTTTAGGTTGGATGGTAGTAAGTTACAGTTTTGAGGCCTGATTTCAGCCTTTAAATAATTTTGGGGCTCTGATCTCTGTACATATGAAATTGTGCTTTTTCCTAATAATACCTGTGTGTCACTGCTTAGGGCAACATTACATGCAAAATAAGTTTCACCTGCGCTCTCCATATTTGCATGTCTCTTCTGTGGGTACAGAAGTTGCACTTCTACTTTCATACCAGTCAAGTAGCTTACTGTCTGAAAATGTTGTTACTCTAAGCTATTGTTTATAATAAATTTTCATAATGTACCAAAAAAAAAGTATTTCTGAATGATACTTGTGTGGTATTCATTCTCACTAGTATGATACTTTGTTTCTGTACAGAAATCTACAGTACACAGTGAATGCCATTAACATGTTCCAGCACAAATAGAAGAGATGTAGACACAGTCCTATAACATATTTAATTTTTCTTTTGGGGTGTTTTCATTCTCTTAAGGCTATAGGTGACATAACTTGGTTTAATCAAATCTTGGTTTTCAATGCCTCCAGAGAAGTATATGGGTTAAAAAAAGGTATAAAAGTAAATGAGTCAGAAATAGCTGCCTGCTATTCAAGTTATGCAGCAGTTATATTTCGAAATTATATTGAAAAGTGGTGGAAGCATCTGAAGAGAAAAATACACTTTGTTGGCAGAATGGTATGTTTTACCAGTTTGGACACCTGCCTAGGCTGAGTGCTCTAAAATTTCCAAAAGATTTGGGCACCTTTTCAGAAGATAGGGAGGCACAAGGAAGGGAAACACCAGCGAGATGTACCTCATTAGAATATTTAATTATTTTCGTGTGAACGACAGAAATACCAGTGTTTAGTGCTGTTCCACTATGGTTGCCAGTGTGTGATGCTGCTTGATGTGAAGAAATATTGGTCACAGTCCAAGCCAGTACTGTCAGCTGTTCTGGCTGTAGGGGCTCCACTGTGCTTCTGGCTCCAGCATTCACTCATTTCTGCACAGAGGGGCACATGTTCTTACTCTCATCCCTCTCACCTTCCACAGTTTCTCTGTTGTTTTCATCTGTCTGTGGTTTGTCACCATCTGAACTGTAGGAATCTTTGGAAAAAACCATTAATAACTACGTTTCAGAATCCAGAGCCGAACTTGAGCCAGCCTTACCCTGTAACATCAAATTTCAGTGTGCTTAGTGTAACATGCTGTGAAATGCGGGAGAGCCATCATTAAGGATAAAACATTGAAGAGCATTCAGAAGGATCTTTTTCTGTAATACATGCCTTTTCAGTTGTCTGCTTTTCATAGTTCGTCTGTCCTTTTGTGTATATAGTTTTCTTTAAACTTGGCAGAAACTGGTCAAGAATTTTCTAGGCACTGCATACAAAAGCATAAAAAGTTGGAAGGCTTTTTATCAACGCTTAATTTTTTTGTGTGTGTTGCCAATGCTAGAAGGATAAGCATTTGGATTTAAAAGCTTTGTATTTAAAACAAGAAGAAAAGAAGGATTCTTATATGAACAGAATGCAATATCGCTGTTGGGATTAATCTGTCCTCCTCCTCATCCACAGTATTTCTGGAGTCAATAGAATGACGAAGCCAGTCAGATTCAGAAATTGATAGAAATTACTTGGTCCACACTCCATGTGGATACATTTTTCATTTAATATTGGAAGACGGGCTTTCATTACAGTTCTTGGAAGAAAAGAGTATATCAGACTTTCTATATCTTTTACGCAGCATCTTTCTTGCCAACAGCTCAAAGCTTTCTGTCTAGTAGCTTCTGCAGGAAATAGTCTGAAGTACAATGTGACCAGATCTCAACTGTTGCACTCATATATTGAAGGAGAAAGGGCAATTTTGTCTCGGAGTTTGACCCATACTCCTCATTAAAAGTCAATTTTGCTATATCCAGTGGCATTCCAGAAGTTGTTTAGTAAACCCCTGCATCAGCAAAAAGCCTGTCTCGAGGCAGATCTTGCATTATATTTTAGAAATACTGAAAGTCCAGACAGAGGTTGAATGCAGTCAAAAATGTAGAGAGTGAGCCGTTCATATGAATACAAATGGCCAGGACAGACTAAAACCTTTTATAAGCTTCAAGATTTAAAACAAGTGTGAGCAAAAATCTGTTCCTTTGCTAGCTTTAGTTAATGACTAATAATTGTAAAGATATACTGGAGAATTAACTCCATCTGGCTTCCTGTGCAAGGAATTCCTG
>VWZV01009812.1:32357-52591 GCA_013397155.1 Irena cyanogastra | reverse complement strand
TGTAAACAGAAAAAAAAAAACCAAAACATATGAAGTTAATGTTTTTATTGAGTTCCTTGTCCTTTAGCTTTCCTAAATAGTGTTAAAGGGTACAGCATTCTTTCCTCTTTCAGTTATGTTGAAAGTGGCAGCTACCAGCATAAACCCATGAATTTTTATTAGGTTCACAACCATTACCACATTACCAGAGCTGCCATGGTCTCTTCCTTAGGAACTGTTAACTTTATCATTATTGTGTCCATCAACCTAAATCATTCTTCTGTGTAGTGCAAGTATATATTTCTTTTTTGGATCAAAATAAATACAGTAGAAAAAGTAACTATGAACTACTTATTACTATCAACTTGTTACCAAATAATCTTGACATGCCATAGACCAGAGCTGTCTTATTGCAGGTAGGTTGATTAGAATTAGAATTATTTGAATTGTTGACTTGGTCTTAGTTTAAGTCAGCAAGCAAGAAACCTTAATTCAAATGAAATATTTTAATAATGTTTCATGTTTATAATTTAAACTATCTCTTTAAAGAAAACCTTACTGCTGTTTTCTGGCACCAGAAAACAAGTTCTTCAAGCCAATTTCATTCCTTTGGAAGGATAGTACTCAATTTAGAACCATTTTTTTACTGAGCAAAGAGACAGTCTTGTGTAGGTACTTCTGTGGTTTACAGGTATTTCTTTATAGCTTTGTTTTATATACTTGATTTTCTTTGTTAAAAAAAGGAGGTAAATGTTTACCAGAATGCTGTTTTTCCTGATGTGGACAGCTGCCTTTGAGAAAGAACCTTAAATGAAAGTATTACTTTTATGCAAATGTTCACATTTTAATGCGTATGTGAATATTAATTATACTAAATATGGCATAAAAAGCATTTAGAATGTGTTTTCTATTTAAATCATAGCAATTTAGGAAATCTTGTTTTTATTTGGTGAAATAAGATCCTCAATATGTCAGGATTTTTGTATTTGTAGGTGCTAGTTTTTTTCCTGTTTCAACTTAGATGTGATAAGCATGCATTCCTGCTATTTTGAGTCACATTACGCATTTTTGAGCTCAACTAAACATAACATAGAAGAGTAGGGAGTACATTATGTCTGCAGCTGTAGAAGAGGCAATAGTTACTAAAAGTTCTGTTTTCAGTTTCTTAACTAGTAACCTTCTCTAGTTTGTGTTATGCTGCTTGTAAAGCTAGCTGTGCAATATATGTTTCTTGGGTAAGCAAATACCTTGAATACAGATTTTTATTTGTGAGGCGTGTGAGCTGGTTTATTTTTTTCAAATATGAATTCTGTTGGTTTTTTTGGTTAGCTTTAATTTACAGAGTTCTGTTGCTGAGTAGCACTGGGTTGTGGGGTAGCCATTCAAATGAAAATATTAGGCCATTTTACCTTCGTCTACTCTTACACTGCACATATGAAATAATAAAATAGGCTAAAAATGAGAGAGTGTTTATTGTATACTTTGGGAAATTCATGTTTTTGTGCTACTGCAACCAGCATACCCAAAATGCTGAACAGTTTAAGTGTCATAAACAGAGGGCTAAGTACAAAGTCAAAAGGCTTCCAGGCAGAAAATGTCTTAGGAATGTCAGTGATCAAGATTCTTCTACTGTAATCAGTAGTAAAAGAAAGAAAAAGGTAGTTTTTGAGGTAAGTTGAGATGTTATTTTGTTGCCATTAAAGGTGGTTTTCCAAGAGGTCAGTCAGGGTGTTCCTGGCTTAAATGGACTCTGCAAGCAGCTGTGAATGATTTCTGATGAGAAGAAGAATTTTATTGAAAATCCATTTTTAAGAACAGGATGAGTATTTAGAGCCTGTATTGTATTAATTTTATTATGGAAAAAATTAAGTTAGGAGCTGGAGAGTGAAGATATGCAGTAAATAGTGTTGGCTTTCAAATGTCCTCAGTCCGGGAAATAGGAGTTGCATAGCTTGCCACAGCTGTTGTGTTGAAAATACGTCTTGGGTTAAATGTACATACTGTAAAGTTGACCCACTTACTAGGATTTATGTTGTATTTTTTCTTGTAATTGTTTTCTCTGACTTGTAACTAAAGGAAGGCTTATAAGAAAGTGGGACTGGATATCCACTAAGAATGTGAAATGTTTTTAAACACTCCAGGGCATATCAGATGGTAGTTTAACACGGAAAGGGATGTCTGTCTGGTTTGCTATTTTTTTTTCTTTACAATATTTGAGATGTTTACAGTCTTTCCTTTCTTGAAGAAAGAGTTTTTCAGCAGACTAATGTGGGTGCTAGTAAGACCTATACAAGAAGTTTCATTACATTTTTGGTTTTCTGCTGTGGTTATGGTATATGCTCTTGGAGGTTGCATGGAAGCAGGCCTGGGACCAAAGCGTCTTTAACATTCCACTGTCTGAGAATTCCTGTTCTGCACCGCCTTTGTAAGAAAACTGCCAGTGTGTTTGAATGATGGCAAGTCATGTGCTAGTTTGTAGGGTAGACTGATGGAGAGAAGGACGAAGCCATTAAGATATTTTTTCCTGTCATACTTCAGCCAATGTATGAAGTACAAGGTTTATGCAGTATTTCGGTGAGGACATCCCTTCATTTTACTATATGTAATGAAAAATCCATATGGTCTTAGTTTTAAATCATTGTTACATAAAATCTTAGTTTATTTCACAGGCTTTTAAGATGACTATGATCTGATCAAGCACATAAAAAAGGGACTACACCATCTAACAGGACTTCATAGTCAGGAAGAGTGCTCTGTGCTTTGTTGGTAACGGTGAAGGTGTTCAGTGTAGTGATACGATACAATAGGGTGGATCCAGTATAATCTGTTGTGCTCAGATTATCTTTGGTTTTGGTGGACATTGCTGCACAGTACATAGTAACAGATAGCAGGTATGATAAAAGTTCCAGAAGGTGAAAGCCTTTGGAAATTGAAAGAACATTTAAGATGATGTTAACATGTTAAGAGATGGAGTAATGCACCACAGTTATAGATCCGATCTTACTTTGTTCTGTTATACTTCATTTTGGACAAAATGGTTTGATAACCAAATGAAAATTGTTGTCATTGGGAGGAGGTAGATTTACATTGGCATGCATCTTTCTTTAGCTTCTAAATAATCTGGCATGTTAATTTTCAAGTAGCTGCCTTTTTACTTAAAAAAAAAGATGTTTATGCTTTTGTAGGACTGAAAATGTTACGTCAACATTCAGTTATCAAGACATTTAGAAAATTACATGATTATATCCAACAGACTGTAGATTTCTTTTTGGCCCCAGTAAAAAAAATTTGAAATATCAATTATGTTACTCTATTCCAATGGTTCCACTTTTTTTTTTCTAAATGATTCTATCTTCAGAAATGTCCAGGAAGATTAGAGTGCAGAACAAAAATGAAAATGAGTACGTACATTTATTCAGCTTGTGTATCTGCTTATTTCTGCGTATACATTTGTGCCTGTGAAAAAGTGTTCTCCCTAAGGGCAGAAGCTTGATAGCAGATAGACCCACAAAACGATGCTTTGCTGTAATTGCATAGAGGAGTATTGAATCAGTAGATAAGCAAAGGTCAGGGTTATTAGTCTTATTATTTACAGAAAAGTTAAGTTAAGGTGCAAATTTCTGAGTATAAAATGCTCAGTAGCAAAATGAAAAAAAAAGAAAAACCAAAAACCAAATCCAAACCAGTAATTCGGGGTGCTTACTTTTTTGTTGTTTGGTTGCTATGTTGGTTGCTTGGTTGGCTGTTTGCTTGGCTGGTTGGGGTTTTTTTTTGTTGTTTTAATGCTGCTTTAATAGTGAACTTTTTTTGAAGCTGCATGGTCCAGATAACATGTATATGTTGTCTGCTGGAATGAGTCCAATCACCTTTTCTGTGCTTCTCTGTACTAAGCACTCTGCTGAGCTACCTGCAACTGTTCCTTCTGCTGTAGTTCCTGTTACCTCTTTCTGTTTCTGAAAGTTACTTGGTAAATCCTTGGTTCCTAACTAGGTCGACTAATTCCCTGAACAGTCTCTTCCTTACCTTTCTTTTGGATTTTTTTGTGGAGGGCACTGTAGGGTGAAAGAATAGTATGGTTTAGGAAAGGCTTAGGTAGAAGTCCAAGCCGCTCTTGTCAGCTGATTTTATCCCCTTACCTGTTTCCTAAAATCCTTATGTGCCCCTGTCCCTGAAGGAGAATGTCCCCAGGCTTTTCAGCTGCCTCTCTGTCTCTCCTTTGCTACATCAGTTTGAAAGCCTGAGGGACTCAATTATATATGGAGTTGGTTGTTTCAGAAATAGCGCTGTGGCTGCTTTGCGCAGTTGGTTTCCATCTTCACCACTGATGCATCTCTGGGGGATGCTGGACTGCACATCCTTGAAAGATGCTGGGGTTGTCCTTGCCTCCCAGCTTTCATCTGATTAATGATCATGTGCATGTGTGGTGTGCCAGGTCCTCAGCTGATTGAGGCAGGTCCCTGGTAGCTTGGAGGAACTATGTGTTTTTTTCTTTGGACCAGGTGAGGATTAGACCCAGGATCTAGTTTAGGGAGCATTTAAGCAGCAACAAAGAATGCTTTCTTGGATTTATTGTTAAAATTGGAAAGGGATATACAAGAGAGCAGCTGATAGAAATGCCTGTCTGCTCAGTTGTAAATATAGACCCAATAACAATTCCTTTCTCGTGCTGAAAAGTGAACAGGGATTTTGGTTATTTTTCCCCCCACACCCCAGTCCTTTCAATCTAGAACTTTTCAGACTGAAAGCACACAAATTTTGGCATCTGGATTTGCAAGCAGATTTTCACCTTTATAAGTAGTATCTGTTGTTTAAGAATAGGTGTGAATATAAAGCTGCCTTTAATCTCCAAAGTCAACTTTATGATGATCCTCTTTACATTGACATTTATTCTACTCCCTTCTCTGTAACTACTGCTTTCATTTAGAAAAGGGGAAGAATACTCCTTTATTCAAAGTTCCACTAGGGAGTGAGCAGAGCTGGACTAAATCGAGCTACAAGCTAAGTAGATGGCCTCTGGCAGCAGACAGCTGGGTGTAAAATGGACACCATCTCCTCCCCCTTGTCTACACAGTCTCTGCCTATTTGACAAACGTGACTGGCTGCTGGTGTATCTGACTGGGGGTGGACGAGGTGTAGCAGCTATGGTGAGAGCATGACAGCAGAGCATGTGCAGCAGGAGTCTTTACTAGCAAGAAGATTTTTTTGTCTTCATTGGAGTTACTGTCCTGCAATTTTCTTACTTGCAATTTTCCTTAACTGATGCTGTAAATGTCTGTCTGGAGCCTGAATACAAGGTCTGAGTAGGCCACTTAAAAAGGGCAAAGTAGGAAGTCATCCTGGCGTTGCATTGTGGGCCAGTCATTGGCAGAACCAAAAGCATTTAGTGAGTTATCATAGAATATGCTGAGTTGTAAGGTACTAATCAGGCTCATTGAGCCCAGCTCCTGGTTCTGCACAGGACACCCCAAGAATCACACCATGTGCCTGAGGGCATTGTCCAAATGCTTACTGGACTCTGGCAGGCTTGGTGTTGTCACCACTATATTTATAATTAGCAATCTTGGATGTGTTCCTGTCCCAAAAGGGGAGAAACTACAAAATACCTTTTTGCATTATGAAGTCCTCTGCCTGTTTTGGGTAGCATGACCTCATTTTACTGTGCAGCTTGTAGCTACCTACGCAAGGGAGCATCTGTCCTACAGTACATGCAGTACTTACAGAGAGGTACCTGCTGTCTCTCTTTAAATACCAGATCTGATGGTACAATCTTTTTCTGAAAAGAATAAGAGTAAAACAATCATGTAGCTGGTAAGAGCCCACAAATTTCAAACTGCGTTACAGAGTGCTTGAGTCCAGTTTGCCATGTTTATTCTTGGTGTACTTGCTGTTCCTTGGGATTGACACATACAGTGAGGCAAAGGACGTTTTGGTCTCACTGGTCTCAGAAGTTAGATATACTAAGAGGTATGCTAACTAGATGCCTCAGAAGTACTGTGATTGGATTAGAGAACAGTTAAAAATGTGTAAGGAACTTGAGCATTTCTTGTTACTCATTGCTAAAAGTATTTTTATTAGGAAAATATGTCTTTGGAAGAAAAAAGAAATACCAGTAAGTGTTGCTCTTTGAGACATGACAGGAAAAGTAAACAAAGTAATGATGACCTGCCTGGTAGCCAAGATTGGCCTGTTCACCAATGGTTGACTTTTTGGAAATGGTTGTCTTTTTGACAGTGGCTGTGGCTGAAACTGCAGGTATCGGGAGTTTTGTCCTCTTTTTAGGTCTTTACGTTTAATATCAAAGCCTTCTTGTCTGTCTCCCCTTCGCCCATGGGGTATAGAAGGAGAGCAATACACAAGGACATCAGACTATAGCAGTGAAAAATGTAAATGTATTAGGTCAAAATTAGGCTAACTTGAATTGTGTGACTGTGGCAGCAAATCTGAAAAGCTGACACCTGAACTGTGCAAATCTAGTTTGTGAAGTGTTTGGTAGCAAATGCAAGGTTTGGCTCTTCCCCTGCTTAAGTTGTTTACTGAGATCCATTCAGTGTTTGTATTCCTGGAGCACTGTCTTCCCAGCACCTCTTTTTTGCTCTGATTATGGTGTGAAACTAAGTCTGCAGAATAAATAGTTTGGCTTGTACACTTCTGTATTGCAACCTTTGACATACTCAAGACAGAAATACATCCCTTATGATCTGTGCAAGTTCAACTGTGATCAAACTGAAAAGTATCAAGGGTTATTTTAGTCAGTGTAATGTTGCGCTAGTTTGAAGCTAATGTGTGGTCTATTTCTGGGAGCTATTTTGTGAACCATAAAGAATTTGAGTAAAAGAAATGGAAGATGCAACATAGTTACAATACAGACTGCAGCTCTCAGTGCTTAGGTCTCTAATAAAATTAGGTTAAATTTACCCCAGGTTAAATTTACACTGCATATTAGGCATTATTAAAAAGTTGCTGTTTGCAAATGCAATAATAGCAATGTCTGTTAAAGGCTGAGGTTTTTTTTCCTGCTGTAAAATCAAGAAGTCATTATTTGCTTTTCTTGACAGCAGTTTTTATGCATATGCACAAAGTATGCCTATTTAATATGGCATGAAAGGGATATTCTGTCATAGTTTAGACTTAGTGCTAAAAGACAAAAGCACCTTAATGTGTGATGCACTTCCCTGTGACACTGAGCTATCGCAGAACTTGAGTCGCTGTTTTGTCTGCAAGGAAAGCCTTTGGTGCTACATCTCTGTCCAGCTTGGTTAACGGTTACAGAAAAGCTAGCTTCGCTGTGACATCCCTGCAGTAGTTGGTAGCTAAGAGATGGAGGTTTTCTAAAATGTCTGTAGTAATTTATTTTTTTTTAATTAAGCCTAATGAGCTTTAAAGCAAATTAGTCCCTCAAATGGCATAAAGTTATCTGTGGTTAAAGAAAGTTCATGGCATAAGTACTGTAGAGAAAAGATTTTAAACTTTTGAAATGCAGTAAGTGGGAGCTACCTTTGTACTGGAAACTGACTTTTCTGCCAGCCTTTAGAGGTCAGTCGCTTGGCAAAGTGAACAGGGTACAAAGGTGGTAACAGTAACTAGAAATTGCTAGCAGGCTTTTGCAAACATTTGTTTTTCATTTTGAGAAATAACTTGATAACTTGTATGCTAGCTTTCAGACAGGTTTAATTTGTTGAGGTAATGACAGGTGTAGCTGAGTTAGTAAAATGGTAACAGTCAAATCAGTGCTTTACTCATATGTACCTTTTCTTACAGCCTTGTGTTAATCACTTTTCAGACATCCAAGTAAAAGAATCAAGCAGAACTGACCCATGTCACATGTCCTTATGCCACATGTCCTTAAGTCCTCTCTGATGGAGTCAGGCCCTCTAGGGTCAGAGATTCCAAGAGACCATTGGCTTCCCTGACATGCAAAGGAAAGTGGAGTAGTTTTAATTGCTTAGTCTCAAAATGGTTCAGCTAAAATCCAGATAGTGAGGTATCTGTAATGTCGCTTACAGGTTCTTTCTTCTTGGAAAAAAGTTCAGAAAAAGTGACAAAGAGTTAGAAGCATAAAAAATGGTCCATAGTAACAGGGAGAGAGTATTATAGGAATCCCTAACATGTAAATATCTTTCTTAGTCCTAATAAGTGCTTGGTTAGTACCTCAGGTAAAAACACAGGATTTCTATCCTTAAGAACACTTCCTAGTAGAGGAAGTTATAGTTCAAAAGCAATCATGGTTATTTACTATTTTCCTAGGATAAAAGTCCACTATGGCTGGTGAGAGTATAGCTGTGTGCATATCAAATATTATAATTTGCCATTGATACAGATTTTAGTTGTCCATATGGAGAGAGTGGAAAAGTATTGGTGTGTCACATGGCCTGTCAGACATGCTCTGGCTGAAATTTTTCTTCTTTGTCTCTCTGTGATGCTGTTTTTTTTGCTGTTGCAAAATGCTGTCTTTTTGTGATTAGCATCACTTTTCAGGGAGACTTCATTCCAAACTATTCTCAAAATGGATATGTATTCAGGTAGTGAAACAGCTTGGAGAGGTCTCATGTAATTCATGTAAAAATCCTAATTATAACAGCAGTTTCTCTGTCAAGTGAAAATAAGTCTTCTAGCTTCAGGATATAGGAGATCCAAGTAAAAGAATCAAGCAGAACTGACCCTTTGCTGAGCTTTGAAACAGCAAGTTTTATCCCGATGCACTTTGAAATTGCTGAGATTAAAAAAAATCCCTGAAGCAAGAAATGTAGTGTCTTGTATGGTTCTTAATTTGTCTAGTTTTGTATGCCAGGATACCGGAAAAAGATATAATTAATGGAAGAGTTGGTTTTAAATTAGACTTGATTATGGTTGTGTGGGGAAAAGGAAAGGCACTTGAGAGAATCTTATCAGAATCACTATAGCAACAGCTCACTTCATCATTCCCCGTGTATTTTCTCAGCCTGTGATATTTTCTGTACAGTATTAGTGACATTTATATTCAAAACCAATCATTTCAATTGTAAGTCCAGAAACGTTTGTCACAGAGAACTGTGTCCTTTCCAGTCAATGGTTTGGGGAGATGCTGAGGTTTTTTATTGTAATTACTATCACACAACCTTTTCTTCTAAATTGGTGCTCTTTGCATGAATATCGTCTTTATGGTTAAAGTAGTATAGACTCTTCATGTGTGTGAGAAGAAAATGAGATTGTTCCTGATTGTCTTTTTTTAAGAAGAGTGGGAGAGGTGAAGGGTGGTGGGTAACTATTATCCTGGGAAGAGGAGAAAAATACAAACACCGTATTAAAAAATCTGTTTATTTGGTTTTCTTCATTGCAGTTCACCTCATCATTTTTGTTAAGTCAAAAAGGGGGCTTGCTTTATTCATAATTTGCATTTGAAATAAAACTGAATGTGATAAATTTACTTCCTTCATGAGACTAAAGCAGGCATCACCACCTTTTCTTGGTAGCAATGTTCTTTCACCTACAGGTCATGCTGAGAATCCTCAAATGTCCATTTCTAGGGAGCTAGCTGGTGACGTTCCCTTTAACCTAGAACAAGGAATTGTTTTGATACTGGATTGTTAAATATTATTGTCTTCAGCTTTTAGCTAGGTAAGGCCTCTAACTTATGTACTCTTATTTCAGGTTAGGCATACAGAGCATGTCCAACCAAACTGACACAGACTAGTGGAGTCTGCCATTGGAGTTCTGCCAGGGAATGCATAATTCTGAAGTACTTTGAATCTACATGACTAGAGGAGCTTTTTAGGGAACATTTTTAGCAGCCTCAGAGTGTTTTCCCAGGGACAAAGAGTGTAGTGAGTGTGTGTTGTTTGAGCCTTGGCTTTGGTTTTTCAGTCTGAACTAATTAGAATAAAGATTTGAAGTGCTTAAGGTGAGCCTGTGGGATATTAATCAGGTTGTCTGAAGGATTGCTGCTTTGTGCTTTGCTAATATTTCTAGGGAGGTTCAAGGCTGCTTGGTGTAACCTGGTGGCAGAAGGTAGGAGGAGCAGCTCCACTGCAGTTGTGTTATGTTGACTGCCTCTGGATGGAAGGATTGATAAATAATTCAGATATTTTTCAGGAATACCAGTAGTTGTTTAAAATATTGCAATACCAGGAATACCAATAAACTGCTTCAAACTTTGGCATAGACTCCTTACCTGTTATATTGCTATTCCCTTGGTGACGGCTCTTATGTCTATTTATGTATAAGCAAAGCATTTCTTACATGGTGTGGTGAACTACTTGTCCATTCATACATTATTTTGAAATTTATAAAATTTATCTAGGATTCTGCAGCTCTTCGATCATATTGTTTTTTCTTTTAGTGTAATAAAGCTTATTCCATATGTTTTACTCTTGAAGGTGCCTTAAATTCATCAAAAGGAGGAAGAGCATTTAGTGATAAGAGGCTGACATCAATGGGCAGAAAAGCTTGTTGTAGCAGAAATTCAGCTTGTCATTTGTTACTCTGCTAAAAACTGTCAAAATAGCTAGCTCAGTAAAGAATAAACTACATCTGAGCTGGAATGTGGTGAATGCTGTGTGATAGTTACTGTTAGAAAGAGACTTTGTGAAGCTGAGCTTTCTGTGCATGAATGCAGTTTTGAGCAATGCAATAGCTACCCTGAAACTACTGAATAGTGTATTTTCTCCCTTCAGTTGTTGGTATAGGGAAGTTACCCAGGTGATATCCTGAATTTTCCTAAATAACTGTACAGTAGGTACTTGTAGCCAAAATGTCTCCTTTTCCAAATCTAGTCTTATTACTAAGCTTAAGGGTTAAGAAAAAGGTAAAGTTGTAAATTGAAGTTACTTTTCTTGTTACTTGTTACTTCTATTCACTTGAAGTGAATAGAAATAAAAACTAAAAATATTCTTAAAGTCTCTTGATCAGTCTTGATGTTTGACTGTGGTTCTGTACTGTAGTTTCTCTGTATCTGACCATTAGGTCTGTTTTGGAACCATCATCAGACATGCATCAGTGGTGTAAGGGCTCTGTGCAAATCTTGAACAAAAAAATGTTGTGCATGAAATATGAATTCGTGTGGAGGTGGAGAGAGCTTAATTTAGAATAATTAATTTTAGCATCAAAGCAATCAAGTTAAAATAAAAGACAGAGAAAAGTCAATAAAAATTAAAACAGAATGGGGGCTGAAGGTGGGGTTTTTTTCAGGGAGTCTACAAACCAATTTTCTGCTTGTGTAAGATTCTGCCTCAGCCTTAGACTATGCTCTGATACAGTTGTCGTGTCTAATTTTTTAACCTGTCCTATTACTGCTTTTGATAATAGATTTCTTATAGTACACATACTACTTGAGTTTTTTATTTCAACACAAAAACTGTGTGTTCCCTCTGTTTTTGAGTGTAGGTATTTAATGTGTGAGGTATTTCCTATAGGACTGGATAGGTTTACACATGAAATTTTTACAGGATTTATGTAAAAAAGCTGAAGGCTAAAATGGCAGGTGAAGAAGAGATGGCAAAATAAAGTTCTGTTCGTGTTTAAAAGGAAATTTCTGTCAATTTTTGCCTTTCTAGGGTTGTTTTCTTTGACACTGACGTATGAGCAATCCCTCTGGGTCCGTTTAAAATGTAGATGATTTTCCCCAAGGCCTGTGGCTTGAAATGACAAACATAGGGAGAGTTTTGGGTGACAGCCTTCCAGTTTCCAGGCTAAGCCTGCCTGGAATCCATTTGATCATTATGCGCTGTAGCCGAAAAAATGTGGGAAGATAAAAAACATGGCATTGTTAATATGCTTCTCAGCCCTGTATGACTTGTGCAAAATGTAGAGTTCCTTTAGAGTCATTCCATTGAGATAGCTTCTTCCTGGTTTGCAGAGATAATTCCTATTATATTTATTCATTTTAAGTCTCTTTAAATGTTGTGTTGAGACTTTGTAGAATTTTAAGTGGATGAGAAGAAATCTGACACTCTCCCTGTTGAAAGTATATGAACATGCAGCCCCATGTTTCTCTCTAGTTTTAGAAGAAGTAAAAGAGATAGGAAGTGTAGGATGTGTGGATCATTACAAGGTGCTTTCTCATTAGGTCAAGTAAAGGTGGAGAAAGGAAGGATCTCTTCTTTCTGTTTCACAGATCAAGGGAGAACGGAGAAGAGAAAAAATAGTGTCTTGCGCAAGGATAGCTTCGAGGAGTACCAGGAATTGGACTGGCTCTTAAGAAAGCCACAGAGTACAAAATGGAACTTGTGATCAACAGAGAATGGGAACCAATATGCTGAGCTGGCTTTCCCTCTATACTACCCGGAAGAGCAAAGCAGAGCTCTTCCTTGTGGTACGTTACTTCTACAGCACTTTCTCTTCTGCAACACAGCAAATTTTCCTTCACCACCTTCCTCATTTGTGATTGTCACCAAAGCAAAGAACTGCCCTCTATCAACCTACGAAAAGAAATGCAGACTAGCAAGGGTTGGTTCTGTTTGCGCTCAGGTTTGCTGCATTACTTCCCTTGAGAATGCAGGATGTGTGAAAGGAACTACAGTGCATCACCACTTGATGGCACAAACAAAATTGCAAGACTGAAATAAATGAGTAGGGCAGGAATTCAGCTTTTCTGCAGTGTGTGAGGGCGCCAATATAAATAAGTCCTGCTTGCTGTAGTAGTACAGCACCCCATGAAGCACTCTCAGCATCTGTTAAACTTTTTTATTGTTTAGTTTCTTTCACAGAATGAATACCCCAGCACTGTTCAAAATAATGAGCAGTAGGGCTTTATGCAGTAACTTAGTAAACTGACAATGTAGCCCAATGTGCTGGCCAATTTGTGAGCAAGAGAGTGTACTTACTTGGCTAAAAATGTTCTGGTTGCCTTGTACTGAGGCTATAAACTCCTTCTATCTCTTCCAAGTTATAATCATTTTGCAAGTGCAAAGCATCAGTTAGTGAAAATCAAGTTTCTGGACTGCACGATTTAAACAACTTTTAAAAATAAAGAGAATTCTGTAGAGTGTTGCATTGTGTGCTGTTGGATTCACAATGACCTTAGTATTTCAGCCTCTCTGTATTACAGATATTTCTGGTTTTATTCCCCATGGGGGCAGATGTTCTCAGTTCAATGACTGGAAGGATGACCATATTGATTCTTTAGCTATTAATATTAAAGTGTACCAACAGTGAGCTTTTCTAATACTGTTACAGTTCTTTCTTGTCTTTTCTGAACACATTGTAAGAATCTTGGGCTTCTCAGGTTTTTGTTAGTTCTCAGAAAAATGAGTTTCAGCACCAGGCAGCTGCAAGATAACCTTCTGGTCTCTCCATTAAACACACAGCAGTTGTTAGAGACTTCCTTTATTTGATTCATTCTAAGTCCTCTTTTTTCCGTAGGTTTAACTTCCTTCTGTCTTTTCATCTGTCCCTGAACATATTGCCTTGCTTAATTATATCCTGTGTGGCGGACAGAGAGAAGGAGGAGGATGTTAATGCTTGTCAAAATGATGAGCAACCTCCTCTTTTTCCTATTTCCATTTCAAATATGAGTGCCTGCCACAACATTTGGTTGATTTGTCTAGGTTAACTGTAAAAAACAGATACTCTGTTGGTTTATTTAGAGACAGAGCTTATCCCAGCATTATATGGATCAGAAACAATTAAAGTTTGCAGCATAGTTGTTTACCTTTCATTTCCAATTCTCCTGCCACATAATGGATTAATGGAAGTGTCTAGAGTTCAGGGATCTTATACATGCATATATATTGCATTCATGCACCAATCCCCTCTCTTCACTCCCATTCAACTGACTTATAATTAATTGTTAGAATTAACTAGAAAATTACTTTGTTGAGAAGCTTTTTGCTGTTCATTTGCATAGCACCTAGGGCAGTCAAGACCTTATCTGAGCATAAAGATCAGCATAAAAATCTTAATAGTAATGTACATAGAGTAATTACATTTGAAAGATCCTGTTGTTGTCACACACACATGCATAAATCAGTCTCAGCCCTATAAAATGTTCACAGTTTCTACAAGGTTTTCTAACATACCTCTGGATTTTGTGCATATTGATTCCAGCAATGAGTGTTGATTGAGGATCAGATTAATTCTGTTTCTAGGCCATATTGTATCCCTGTTAGGCCTTTTGCTGTTCAAATCCAATTTTACTTTGAAACCTAGAAGCTTCCATTACAGCAAGCTTTAGCAATCCCAAGGTGCAGGAAGTATTGGAGTGCTCTCTCTCACTGTGGTGTGCTCAAGAGAATAAACAGAGCTGTGAAAAAAGTTGAATATTCAAATGCATTAAAAACAGCTGGTTGGGCTTTTTTGTTGTTGTTGTTTTTTGAATACTTGCTTTTCATTTGCAAAGATTGTATCAATAGAAAGCCTAAGTATTTGAGAGCATCAGTGTCACGCTTTTTGAAAGACAGGTCTGTTTTCCACTTGTGAAACAATATTAACCATTTAGTGAAACTTTGAAAGATATTGGCGGCATTATTGCTTGGTGCTGGTGTTCCAGCTTGACCCTTTTTAAATGGCTGGCGACAGAATCTATAGCAATTAGATAATTTTTTGTCAAAATATGATTAAATCCAAATTCCTGTAATTGATACTTCCTGAAAGCATTTGTCCATGATACAGGACTTTAATGAAAATGAATATACATTCTTGCTACTCAGTATTTGAACTCCGGAGAGAAGAAAGTGGAAAGTAATTATAGCACCAGAATGGACGCTTGTAATTTAGTATTCAAAGCATTTTTTTTTTTGCTATTAAATTCTAATTCAATGGGGAGATTTCTATGCCACTTAAAAATACTTAGACTCTGTATTTGTTTTGCTCCGCTTTTGGCGTGGCTGTCTTCTTCGTTCCGAAGGCTCTCTAGGCTACGGTACTTTTTCAGCCTTGGTCATCTGTGTAGCTCTCAGTGATAGACAAGAGATTTACTGAGGGGGAAAGAGGGTTGGTGGCCACGTTAATCTGATAAACGTTCTGGAAAGCATGCTCACTCAGATGGAAGAGTCTACCCTGCCTCTAAATGGTGCTGCAGCTTGGCTTGGGGCTGCAAGCATCTGCACATGAGCTCAGCTCAGTCATTGGTATTCTTTACAGAAAGTGGCAGTCACTTCTGTGCTTGGAACTGAGATCAGTTTTCATTTGAATTGAGAAAGAATGCATACATCTCTTCACATGGGGGTGTGAAATTCAACTCAGGACCAAGGGAGCAGCTCCTACCACTGAACTTTTAACTGATGTTTGAATGTTTGCCAAAGCTAAAGTTCCATGTGCTTTTTGTCACCATTTGTTCAAATATGGTGTGAATGTGTCTGAATAAGACTGAAATGAAATTAAAAGTGTTTAATTTTACAAATTGGTTGAGCACTGGAGTGGGTTGCCTTGGAAGACTGCTGAAGTCATGGCTTGAGGGGCATGAGTCATGGCATGAGGGATCTCAGAATAGATTAAACCAGTGCAGAGGGGCTGGGAAAGGCTTTCCAGCAGTTTCCCTGTGCATGAGGTATGCCTCACTGATGAAGCATTTCTAAGGTAAATGGAGCATGCAGCAGCCCAGGGATGACCTCTGCTGAGGCATAGTGAATTCTTAACTGGTGAAGTGAGGCGTGATTTAGAGAGGGTGAGAGACACGAGATTACACAAGCTCCAAAGCTTCAGATGCTATTACATTTTGATGTAATTCCGATACTGACGTCATCAGTTATAGCTCTTTGACAAGACCAGCAATATTATACATCAAAATGTTGTACAATACAATCTTACACAATCACAAGGACAAGGTCAAAAAAGACTACAGTATTTATACCGATCTCAGTTGGCCTTCATAAATATACCAAACTTATTTTTGGTGTTCTGTTCCTTTCAGGAAAAAATGCAGTAGGCTTTCTGGAAAGTGAGAAGTTTAAATATTATGCATTTGTGAAAAGGTCAGATTTCCCTTTATACATACTATTAATGTGTCAAAAGTTTTGTTTCTCTCACTTGAAAGGGCTAGCTGGAGCTCTTTGGAGAGTGGTGATTGACTGCCAAGTCAAACATGGAGAAATTTATATCTGAGTTCATGAATGGTGAGGTTTTGAAACTCATAGTTGGGTTAATTACAGAATTTGTTTCTGTGGTAGCAGAGTCATATTGTTACCAGAACTTTTTTTCATTTTTAGGTTTCGGCATAGCCCAAATGCCTGGTACTTAAGAGACTGGACCATTCACAGTTGGATCAGACAGTGCTTAAAGTATGGTGCTCAAGATAAAGCCTTATACACAGTACAAAACAAGGTAAGTTTTACCAAGGAAGAGACACAAATACATTTGATCGGTTTTTTGATTCAAGTGGCTTGAAAGGAATTCCTATTGCAGCGATGTCCTGTAGGCTGTGGTTTTAAGTTCAGATTTCTTTGTCAAAATACAAATTACTATTCCACTTGAATTTTGGCGATAGCCTTTTACAGCTTTTACATCCTCTCTTTTCTGAGAAAGCTTTTTGGTTTTAAATAGTGTTGGTGTCCCAAACATATTAATTGCAGGGGAGGCATAATAATGTGATAGGCACTGGTATTCCTTGTCTGAAAGGTTCAGATAAAATGCTAGAACAAGTCCAGTGCATCAGAAGTTGGAGGGCCCACATCACAGGAGCCGTGCTAATCTCTTGTGTTGCTTCTCTTGTTGTTGTGCGTTGCATCAGTGTGCAGTGTCATGGTTCTGCTCTTTCTGATACCTGCAGCACTGTGCTTGGGAAGATTTGAACAGTGCGTTTGCACACTGAATGTTTTTTTCGTCCTTTCTTCAGGTTCAGTATGGAATTTTTCCAGATAATTTTACATTCAATATTTTGTTGGATTGCTTTATAAAACAGAAGAAATATGAAGGTAAGAAAATATCTACCAATACTACATCCTTAGTTGTATGCTCTTATATTTACAGAGATTTTCTTTAACCTAAAAACTTGTAGCCATGTTTTTTCTGAATCCATCATAAAACACAACTTCACCTTCCCTTGAAGTATTTTCTGCATGATTTTCTCTCATTTTTGTTGGGATTTTATTCATTTTATAGTTTTGAAACTTGTGTGATTCACAGTTCTGTTAAGAATCCTATTGCAAGTGTAAACCACCTTCTTCACTTTCAAGTCTGATGTGTGTGATAATGATATGATAGGACTTACTAATGACAATTAATTAGAGTGTTACCAGAATCAAAATGTGTGTTGGTATTCATCTTCCATACTGTTAGCTGTTCAAAAAGCTACATATATAAACTATTCATGTAGGCTTTTGGTCTGTCACTGGAACAAGCCAGCTGTGCTAAATTGCCGTACTTGGACTTGGACTACCTTTCATTATTGACTGTTTAAGTGTTTGGTTGAGTCCTCTCATGTTTGATGAGAAATACTCATTTTGATGACTGATTTTACTTTCACTTCAGGTTTTCTAGTACTGTAAACTTGCAGTAAGCTTTCCTTCGCATAAAGCTCTTATAAAACAGATAACTGAGAGGAACTGAAAGGTTTTGCTAAACAACAAATTAATATATGTATTTCTTTTATTTTGAGACATACCCCCTCCACCTTTGAATTCCCCCTTATTATATCCATGTTTCTTTTCTGTCTGAAACTGAAGGCCTTTTTACAAACTGTCCTTCCTGACAGGGAGTGTCACCAGAACTCCATGTAGAGCTCCTCTAGAGCATTGTTTGCTGAATAGACCACTGTGGGTGATCTGTGACAACATTTCTTATCCTTTGTACTCTCCTGTCACCCTAAGGCTAATGAAGTTAAGCCAGTCTTCTCTTGTTTGTAATCGAAACACAAGAACAAAGAAATAATTTTAAAATTTTTTTTAGTGATTGAAGAGCTGAGGAAAGAAGAGCCAACTGAAGTACGTAGGGCTAAGATGATTTTTTAAGAGCTCCTTGGCTGTAGTTTCATGCTATTCAACCTGTTCTTCCTTCTTGCAGTGTGTTTGAGCAATCCAAAGGAATATGACTAATTCTATAGGTGTATTCTAGTTTCAAGAAATGTTCAACTTTTTCTGTAACTATTTCAAAACATACTACAGCAATAAAGCATCAGTGAACATGAGTGGGTGCAAAAGGAAGATATGTGTTGGAAGCTATGCTGATTAAGTATCGTTTTCCTCCATAGATGCTATGTCAATAGTAACAGAGATCATGCTCCAAGAAAGTTTTGATGAATTATCGACACAGCTTCTTTCTCTCTATGTTTTATACAAGTACCTGGCATCCAAGTCTGAGCATGCGGTAAGCTGACCACACTCGGGATGATACACAGAGCCTCTGCTTCCAAGTGTAGTGTTGCAGTCAATTAGACATTCAATTGTGAATATTCTTTATATCCCCCAAGTTTACCTGGGAAAAAAAATGCTCCATTTTCTTATTATTTTTGCAACTGCAGAAGAAAGAAAGAAAGAAAAAAAGAAACAACTGAGTATGAAAACAATCAAATCACTTGTCACCCCTTTTGCTCTTTTCTCTGAAAGGGAGGCTGTGTAGGAATTTTCGGGTGTAATGTATGCCCATTTGAAGGACGTGGATTGATACTTCAGTTCAAAGTAGACTCTATCAATTACCACCAAAAAAAAGTCACATATTGTATAGGACCCTGTTAAGCTGAGTCTTGCTCACCATTAGAGCTTGATAATGGTGATGTTGCAGAATTATAAAGCATTTTTACTACATTTTTTAGTATCCCAATTGGCTTTGAGAAATACTGCTTCTTATTTAATATCTGTTTTAAAATTAATTTTGTTACATTTCTTCTGTCTCCAAGGATTATGGGTTTATTATTTACAGCTTGCTTGCTTTAGGCCAGAATGACAGTTCAGGGTCTTGGAAGTGGCATTATTCTACCTTTGCAGAAGGGGCTCAGTCAGTAAAGGGCTCTGCCATGATCTCTGTAGGAAGCTATTTTTACTGTAGTTTGGGTTTCAATACCATGTTGTCATCAATATGGCAAATGCTTGAAGCCTCCATCTGTATTACATGAAACATCTTCCAAAATGCATTTTACTGATGCCTTCAGGTTTTACCTAACTAGGTTGTAATTTGAGTTTTCAACAAAGAAGGGAAAAGCACATTTACCATATTGGATATTCTCTTAATTCCTTAGAAATTAAGTGTGCTTAGTCGCTTCTGTGTGAAAAGCAAAGGGATGAAAATCTCATTCTTCCATTGTGTTTGTCCATGTTTGTATATCCATTCTGTGGAGATAAGCATTTGTCAGTGTCTGTAGTGTTTCATGAAAGCTGAATGTGCAAGCAGAGGTGGTGTGAACATAAGACATGTTTAAAGGCAAGCTTATTTATATAGCTGTGACGTATTTAGTACACATTTTGAAGTAATCCCATCCAAGGACAGCTATGAAATAATATTTTTATTCGTATACACCATTCAAAGTTCCATTCAACGCCTCATAATGCTCAGAGCCAGTTTTCTGTGTTTGGTTTAAGAGATAGGCGTAGACATAGGAAGGAGAACTTTCTTGCAAAATTTCAACCACTCACATTTTACAGTCTTCTGCAAAGAGAGCTCAGTACAATTCATACTGTTCATTCAAACTGTTCCTCAGGCTAGATATACTGTAACTGAACACTGGACATATTTGATGATTCTTTACTTTATTGCTAAGATCTGATGGAAATCATGCATGCTGTCTTTGCTGCCACTTAATACTTGTGTTTGTTAAGGAACACNTTGTTAAGGAACACTTACTTAGTTGATACATTATTTGCAGTGGGAAGAAGAGAGAAATATTGGAGCATCGCTATTGCTTACAGGTCTAAAGCAAAGTAACACTGTGGGGTTTAGTTCCCAGCTCTATGGCTATGCATTCCTTGGTAAGTTTTACCTCCCTCATTGTCACCTTTCCCCTCTTGTCTTCAGTGGCTGAATTAAATTGGCATCTTTGCTTTATTAAAATGTAATCAAGAAGGCAAAGGAAAAAAAAAGAAATAGTGGAAGGACAATTTCAGAGTTATGAGTGAACCTGTTGTGTAGGTCTGGAGGGTAGAACTGATTTGAATTTGATTCATCAGATGGCTTCATAACCAATTTTAAGGTTCCCTGTATGTTTGGGTTAGACGCTGAAAGAGAGAAGATACTCCTAAATAACAGTGAAATTCGTTTGTTGGTTGACCAACAAGTTAAAAAAAAATACCCTAACGTACAGATTTCTATGACACACATAAGGTTATGGACAACAGACTATTTTTCTGGTTAATGAGTATCTTAAATTAATCTTTAAACCTTATGAGATGGGAGAGCACACCCTGGAAAACAGTATG
>VWZV01009812.1:0-31776 GCA_013397155.1 Irena cyanogastra | reverse complement strand
GACATAGGAAGGAGAACTTTCTTGCAAAATTTCAACCACTCACATTTTACAGTCTTCTGCAAAGAGAGCTCAGTACAATTCATACTGTTCATTCAAACTGTTCCTCAGGCTAGATATACTGTAACTGAACACTGGACATATTTGATGATTCTTTACTTTATTGCTAAGATCTGATGGAAATCATGCATGCTGTCTTTGCTGCCACTTAATACTTGTGTTTGTTAAGGAACACTTACTTAGTTGATACATTATTTGCAGTGGGAAGAAGAGAGAAATATTGGAGCATCGCTATTGCTTACAGGTCTAAAGCAAAGTAACACTGTGGGGTTTAGTTCCCAGCTCTATGGCTATGCATTCCTTGGTAAGTTTTACCTCCCTCATTGTCACCTTTCNGTCTTCACTGTTAATAATTTGCTATATAGTATTAAAGAGAAGTTAGATCAGAGTATATTCAGAATTGAAGGGAAAGGAAATTGGGAAACAATTCTTGAATTTCCTCTGACTCTTTAGTGGAATATGGTACAGATAGGTTTTGTTCTTCTCTACAAAATGATTATTTGCTAGAAAGTAAGTAGCCAACAATTTATTGTAAATTTTTGTTTCATTACTACATTATTGAGAGTAATAAAAAGTGAATTTGTTCTTCAACTGTCACCTCAAAATATGATGTATGGTGGCAGAGTTAGGATGCTGATTTGTATTTATCATGACTGCAAAACAAAAAATGAATTTTCAGTCCAAAAGGGGGATAAATATGAAGACTAATTTGAAAGCAGGATTTTTCATAGCGTTGTAGTTTGTAATCCAGTGGAGATACTGCTACAAACAGGGACTTTGCTGTCCAGTTGGCATTCAGTTTGTAGAGTTTTAAATGTAATACAGATTGGTGGAGTGGTGGCTGTATTTCAAAAATGCACTTCACTCTTGTCTGTGAGCAATAGTGCTTGGTCCATGGCATTGACATTCAGTGGATCAAAAGCTATTTACTGTTATGTCACATATTCCAAAGTCTTGCCAACACTAATGGAACTGACCTCTGAGAGAGTAAAAGATGTCTGTGGGCACAGAGTGGCCTCAAGCACCTCAGCTATTTCAATTTAGCCATGGTTCATAGGCTTTGTCTGTGCACTTATTACCTTGCTTTTCCTAAACTGTTCTCTTCCATGTAAAGAGGGTGTCTTTCATAGTGTTGTGTCATTATAGCCAGAGTGCAAATTGGATTGAGAGCTTAGACACAACTCCTGTAAGCTACACTTGAAGAGGTATTATCTGTTATGCTGACAATAACAAAATCAAAGCCCAAGAGTGACAATCGTTGTAAATTGCTTCAACTACAATGTGATGCACATTTCCTCCATAATGCAGGAGTTTCATGATCTCAAGTAATTACTGTCAGAAGAAAAGCCGCATTGCAAGTGGTGCAGTACATCACAGGTCCTGCTAAATTAATGAACACCTTGTTGCACAGATTGTCTTATATCAAGAACCAGAATTTCCTTTTTGGCAGGTGTCCCATATTTTCTCTTAGGAAGCCTCAGCAGAAACAAGGGTAGTAAGCTGAGCGCTTAGCTGTAACACATGCTGTTATGGGTGAGTAAACCCTAGAGGCCACAGAGGTAAATCTGGAGAATCAGATTTAGTGCATACATGCTCCACAGTTAGCTGAAAGCTAAGGAGACATTTGTCTGAGATATTCAGGCACTCTTCTACAAGCTGCTGTTACAAAGCCAGACAACCAGAAAACCTGGCCACTTACTCTGATTTCTATCTGGGAAAAATTTTTTGGTGAGGGGGAATTCGGAGGTACCAGAAACATGCACATAATTAGATGAAATTGAGCAAAAAAAAGGCACCTTCATAAAATTAAGGCAATGGAAATTCTATCAGACCGACTTTGTAGAAGTGTGTTGTTTTTACCACCGAAGCCAAGACACTTGCTGTTACTGCTAGTAACCAGAGCCAGCCTATACAGGTTCTATTAAGATTCAGATGTTGAAGCACTAACAATAAAGTGTGCTTTTATCACAGGGAAGGTGGAGTTGACAAAAGGATTAAGAGCTGTATACAATTTAATGCCACTGATGTGGACACCTGGATATTTGAATAGAGCCTTGCAAGTGATGGAGAATGTGACTTCATTGTCAGGGGACATCAAAATCTGTAAAGAGGCTGTAAGTATATATATATGTATCTATATATGTAAGTATAAAGGCTATAACCCACTGAACAAGGGGAATTTCATATAAAACAAACTTCAGTAAAAACTGTGTATTCTGTGCCTTGTTAATGAAAAGATGGCCTGCAAACTTCAGAGGCCTCTACAAGACAGGGCTCTACAAACATTATTTTAGAACAGAATCACTGCTTAGGTTGATGAGCCAGTGATAATGTCTACTGGCATGTCCTTGGCAATGAGAGTGTGTTACTGCCACAGACCATTTAAGTAAGTTTTCTAAGCCTTGCCCTCCCTTTAGAGACACCTGTGTTTGTGTCACAGGAAACAGATGTCTGCAGGGATGGGAAGACACCTTTGTTTCTCAAATTTTGGAAACCTCTCAGAGACATATTTCTTAGCAGTAAGGGTGAACTGTCACATCTTCTTGCTCTCATGGCTAATTGTGTGTGTTCTGTGCCCTCAGATGATATCCTGAGTGGTACTGGTCCAAAGAGCCAACAGAGTGATTTCTAGAAGGTTTGTACTGCCCTCAGTCAGGGAAGATGGATAGATTCAGTCCTTTTATAAGGTCGGCCTTAACTAAGGTACTTGGGGCTTAATAGTGCTGTGGGGAATCAGACTGATCCTGGAATCAGACAGCTTAGGAGTAACTTAGTATGTCACTGCCACATGGGCTGGAGCATAGAAACATCACTGAGATCTCTTCTTCTCTTCTTAGTACTTTTTCTAGAAGGTGTCCCTGGTGATGGGGGCCTCCCTTTTGCTCATGTCACTACTAAACTTGTAGTCTCCCCTGACAAGCAGAAGTCCAGGGCACTGCTCAGCAGCTACTCCTACCTTTTACTCTATTTTCCGAGCTTCTCAGTGGACTGGACAGTTCAAGACAGGTCACATCTGTGGCTTCCACCATTTTGAATTACCTCTTCAGGTGTGTGGTTTTGGAGATATCTTTCTTACTTCAAGTCTGAAGAACTCAGCTTAATACACTTTTGATTTTTTGCTTACAAATCCTAGACAAATTCAGGAGCTCCTCACTTTGCTTGGGGTTGTAGATGAACATCCTAGTCTTGAAACAGGGCTGTATCTGTCTCTGGTCAATAGGTCTAGAGAAGATCCTATCCGTCTACATACTGATCCTCTAAAAATAGTAAATGCTATTAATACCTAGAAATACTATCTGTATAGAGGTTCTTTTTACTTTTTTCAGTGAATAACTAAGAACTTGTAAAAGAAGGCTCTTGCTGATTCTTTACTAATGCTGCGTCTCTGTACATATCCAGTGGTAGAGCCCAAAAAGCAATTCAATGACTGTGAGTGGGAGCCACACACTCCAAGATCCCAAGCACAGCACAAAATGCTTCCAAGACTGTCTCATTTCCTTTTAGAATTTGGTTTTCTGTTTAGCATATACAGAAGTCATCTCAAAATACAAGGTAATTAGTGAAGTTGTTTGAATACATCACAGTTGTGTTACTTAGATTGTATTCCCAGACTCTTGATTCTAACCATGACAAATGTGATTGTTCAGATTGATGCCTTGGAGACCATTTTGCAGTCTGTCCTTGAGGCCAAACCTGATCCAGGATCTGCTGAAGAAGCCAAGAAATTAGAGCAGGAGTCACAATGTGCAGAGTCAGAAGAAACGGAACAGTCTAAAGTACCTGAGTACTACAGCCGATTCAAGGTAAGACAGTTTAATTTCTTTAAATATTCTAATCTGTGGTAGATCTCTGTGATATATACTAGAAAATACAGATGCTGCCTTACTATGGCTGGTAGACTGACACCCTTTCAGTGCATCAGTTCTGTTTGGCATTTTTGAAACTAATGTCACCTTACATTTTCACTTCTCCAAATAGGAAGCAGTAGCCTACAAAGACATAAATGCTCAAGGCCACTTGTCTTTTGTCTGTCTGCTGGGATTTATCTTCACTTTTCATACATGAAAATGATAACTTCAGTCCTGTTTGCGAAAGTGGTATGTTATTAGAGACCCATTATCTGACCTTGTGTGGGTTATTAAAATAAATTGTAATGGGTGAGAGACTACCCTGAATTTATTGTCCATTTGTGTACATTATAATTATGCAGGAATGTTGTATTTTGTACTTTCAGACTGGAGAATTAAGTCAGGTTCATATCACCTTCCTTTTATCTTTAGATTGTCATGCTGATGATAACATTAAGAAACACAGAAAGCTGTTCATTAGGGCACATCTATATAAGAAGTGCATTTTATTTGATCATCTCATTTTATTTGATCTTCTCAAAATTAGTTAAATGAGCTAATTTTATTTTATCTTCTCTGATTTGTGCTGTGGTAAAAATTGAGTACTTCAGGTTGAAACTCTCCTGGCTTACAGTTCCAGGAGCAGTGCTCTTTCCATAACCCATCAGTTTCTATTGTTTCTGCTGAATGGCTGTGACCTTAAACAGTTGTGCTGGATACAGACTGTTCTAAAGAAATTTCAGAAGTTAAAAGCCTAGTGTCCTATGGTTTCAGCTCACAGACACACACACACACTTTAATTTTTGCTTTAATTTTTACTTACATAACTTTGCCACTAATCCTTAGGTACTAAACTTGTGTTGTAGGCAGTTAAAACTTTTTAATTGAAGTGTTTGGGAATCAGTGGGTGCTCAGCATATGGTAATTAATGCCTGGATGAATTACATTGAATTAGTTAAACACAAGTGTCCTTTGAAGGAAGGAGTGACAAGTTTTTATGTGTCTCTTATTTGTCTAGCCTTGTCTAGCTCCATTGTCTAGCCTTGAAGAAAATAATGCAGAGTGCTCAAAATGAGTTCTGAATATCAAACTGGGAACTAGTGCCAAGAATATAGTTTTCTTCTCAGCTCAACCTTTCCACAAATTCCATAATTAATCCAAATTCAGGCATTCCCTGGTGTGGGGAAATGAGTGACCTTTGGCCAAAAAACTAGTCCCATTGTTTAAAATCTGACCAGAAAAGTCTGAATATGAGAAAGACATAGCCATCTTGTGACATCTAGGCATCCAACAGTAATAAACCAAAATTTCTGATTGTATGAGTGAGAAAAGGAGCTTGTGAGTTAGAATGCCATTTCAGCTGGGCCTGCAAGAGTTCCTAGATTCTTCTCTCAAACTGATTAGGCCAGCCATAGCAGCTCTTCCCGGTTGAGCCCTGGGACACTTACAGGTGTAGTGACAGGACAGAGTAGTACACTAGAAATCCTACAAGTGCAAGGGAAGGTGGCAGCTCTGAGTCAACCTGGTGATGTGTGTGTTCCCAGCTGCTGTCCCAGCACAGATCATCTGCCCCTTCTGTGTAACCCCAGCAGAGGGTTTGCACTTCTGGTGCTGAAAGCGATTCAGTTGCACTTTGACCAGCCCTGAATTAATTAGCTGGGATGTCCCAGTCTTTCTCCTTGAGCTCAAATCCAATTGCTTCTGCCTCCTGCACTCCCAATTCTGTTCCACAAATCATACATCTCAGAATGCAAGGAAAAGCATATGGATTTGCTCCAGACGTACACGTGCCATATGCTTGTAGTGGTACACAGTACTGTTCTGTGGTACTCCATGGAATGGCCTCTGTGTCTCATACCAACCTTCAGAACAACCATTTGTAAAGTACCTGAAAAAGGCATGGAAGTCTAACAGATACATATACTTGTCCTTTACTTCCACAAAACAAAGAGGATCTGAAGGCATTTGGTTCTTTCCAGAAAAAGCTGTTAGAGTTGTAATCGAGATTCTAACACTAATTTGTTTTGTAATTACCTGTTTTCAGATCCTGTGTGCTGAGGCTCACTGCTCACTATATTGTTCTTCAGGCAGTTCTTTCCATCTATGGCAATAATCAGTAGGCGGCAAACATGTTATCACATTAATGCTGGGAACACCTTCTCCAAAAGCAATGCACCTTCTTCCCTAACTTGTCTTCGTGCAGAGTCCTGGAGACTGCTTATAAAAATCATGATTTAGCTATTTAAGAATGTGCCCTTTTGGTACCTGTGGGACATATAGCCTGTTTTCCTAAATCAGTTTTGCTAATGTATAAGAGAAGAGCAGGAAGTATTCCAGGATACCAGTGATACCAGTAATGGCTTAGGAGACAAGACCTGATAGTTTACAGTTTATTGCCTTTCTGTAGTTCAATTTCCTGTGTTTAAGTTCAGCCTCTTTTCAGCACATTCTTGGTAGACTTTAATAGGAAGAGTGTGAATGATCTAAACTAGTTATATTTAAACTGCATATCTAATTTATGAATATAGTTGTCAAGTTCTTCCCCAAACCCAAGCTGTACAGTCTCTTCAGTTTCCTCACTGATGCCTTGTGTACCTACTGAGACTAATACACCTAAATACTTTATTGAGTTTGGTTTTAGTCCATTAGCTTTGAAGACATTGGCATTGTCTTCATTCTTTATCATAAAATCAAAAAAGAGACAGAACCAAATACACAAGCTGCTCACACCTGATGCTAATGTCTAGCATTTTAAAGTGTTTTTAATTTGCTGTCTGTCCAGTTCAGACCTCCAAGGTAAAACACAACCTGCAGTTGTGTTGCCTAAGGAGAGAGAAGTGGAGAGGCCTCAGAGCAGACATAGTAGTTTCCTGCCTAAGAACAAGGCAGAGCCTCCAGGTGAGGGGGATATGCATTTGCAGATTATTGCCAGCATGAGCTTGGGTAAGAGGAACACTGAGGATCAGCTGCATAGTGCATAAACTTTCAGTCATAACTGGAAGTCTGAATATCTGCATGGCTCTAGAACTGCTATTTTGTTTGGAGGAGAACGATCCCCACATCTTCTTTCCATTGTACTGCAATGCAAAACAAGTTTCATTCAAATGCAGAAAAAGGATATACCTTTCATTAGAACACATACTTACTTTAAACATTTTTGCAAGTGCTGGGCTGAGTAAAATGTTTTATTTAAAAGAAGAGTTGGGAAAATGTGTGTTCACCTAATGAGTGGACAAGGGATGAAGAATTTTCCAGTGCTGTATCATCTTCTCCTTGGTTGTGTATCTGCACTCTCAAAGCAATTAATCAGAGTGTTAAGGAGCCATCAGGCTAAAGATCACAGAAAGCCAGAAATAGTATCACTGGATGATTCATCATCTTGAGTGAGTTAACATTTTATGCTGAAGGAAATCTACGTAAGTAAAGCTTAAGAAAGAACACTGGAGTTCCTTTCTGAGGCTTTGCTCTGTTTCAGTGTAGAATATCCCTGAAAAAATATCCCTTGCTTTAACAGTGTTGTATAATCCGTGTGAGTGTAGTCACACCCCAGACACAGTAAGTTGGAAAGAAAACTTATGGGAGTTACTTGGTATGCAGTTAGAAAGAGAATATTTGAAGTCACGTGCACCTGTTGGGAAGCATACTGATGCAGGCAAGATGGATGAAATCATGCAATTGGTTTTGAGGCAAGACACAAAACCAAAATGTCTAAATTATATTTATTGTGGTTGACTGATCTTTGTTCATACCAGATAACTGAACCTGGAAAAAGAAGAGAATTTGAGTGGTTAACAAAAATTAAATTTCAGTGGTTCAGTTTTATTGCGAAAAGACAAATACTCTAGAGTTTAGCATTTCAAGAAATGTTAGCAATTACCACAGTTGAAACACTTCTCTGTGATAGTAACCTGGCCTGAACAGCAGCAGCAGCAGCAATACTACTACTACTACTAATGATAATAATCCAGTGATATGTTGGTTGTAGAGGAGTGTTTTGTGTCTGATTATTTTGTGATTAACTGGCTTTCTCCTTGACACTCCTACCAAATCTCTTTTTCTGACAGGAGCTGTACTCCAAACTGCATTCACTTGGCAAGGTTGAATCTGAAAGCCTGTTAACCCTGACCACCCAACTTGTCAAGGAAAAACTGCCGGAATGTGAAGCGGAAGACATTGCAAAATATGAGCAGAACCTCAAGAAGTGGGAAGAACTACAAGTACTCCTCATTGAGAGAGAGAGAGAGATGAGAGAACAGGCTAAGCAGGAAATGGAAGCTAGGAAGCTAGCTAAAGCATCTGCTTAGTACTGGAACTAGGAATGCAATGGTATGCACTCCTCTGCCAGTGAACTGAAGTGCTTATCATTATTAATATTTCACTTCAATCATGCTGCAGGTGTGACTGCTGTATGCAAATTAAGCATCCCATTTTGTCTGTTTCCTGAATTAAAGCACATGTGGTTTAGAAATCTTCATCCTGTATATGCTGTAGCTTTTTTCTACCATCAGCCAAGCAAGAGATGGGATAGAGACAACACAAAGAAACAAAGGCATAAGGAGTAGCTTGCCTGTGATGAAAGGTCTAGAGGGTGGAAAGACCAAAGAAAAGGGGAGAATTTCAAACACAAGTTGTTTCAGTAGGGGTTTCTCACAGGAAAGAATGCCTTTGCTACTCTGAACTGCAGACACTAAGAGGATTAACATATATTGATTGGGTTTTTTTCTTTTTCCCAACCCATTTGGAAAATTCAAGCTGCTATGTATGGAGTTGGAAGCCTAACTTTAGGCTATTTTTAAAACTGTTAAGAGTTTCAGCCTAGTGAGTTAGCACTTGCACATGCATTCAGATGTGTCTTTACTGTAAGGATGTTAGAAATTTCTGTATTTACTGGTGCTGCTTTGCTCCATTTCTAGTCACTAGAGAAACGTGCAATCACCTCAGCACATCCCAAGGAGTCTCATGCTGCAGTGCACTTTCCTTTTATATTCTGTGCACTGTTTCATGAGGTTTTTGACCTAATTCCATTCACGGTCCCATGCCCCATTCTTCAGATCAGTAAAACAATGTAGCTATTCACAAAAGCACAAAGAAATGGCAAGGGAGGAAAGACTCGTAGTGCCTTGATTGTGGTTGTGATGCATCAGCATCCATCCCTTCATACATTCCCATGTATGAATCTTGTCAGCTGCAGCCAGCAACTTTTTGGAATGCACAGTGGGACAAGGTCCTTTAAACCACGGAGACCTGAGCAACAGCCTTGCTGTAATTGCAGTTTGTTAAGGCAACAGCACTGTTGTCTCACTGTGCTTTTATCACAGGATGTAAATAAGCACTTCAGGTTTTATTGTGCATCTGCCTAGTTTTGCAGTGATAAAACTCGCACCACAAACTCACTGTAAATCCAGTGAGAACATGCTGCAGACCTGTGAACTTGCTTTAAGTGTAGGAAAGCATACATTAAATACACCAGATACCTTTCTTAGAATTTCCAGCAAACACACTCAGAGCCCGATTGCTCTGTCATGTCCGAGAAACTTGATACCAAGGTTCTTGACCCCATCTTGTCAGCAACTCCCGTTGTGTATACCACAGAGCAATAAGAGAGTGCTGTCTCCAGCCAGGTAAGTGGATGATTTTGTGGCTTGCCTAGCAGTGGAGCTCCCTGGAAAACTTGAGAAAAGTGTCCTGAAATTTTTTCTCTTTCTTGGTCTAAATGCTCTCTGATTACTAGGAGAAGTTAAGGAGCCTTAAGGAAGAGTAGAAGGCCAAATACACTGTTAAGAACAATTTCATTAGAACTGGTGGCTTTAAAGAGGTGATAGTCATTCCTAATTGAGACACAGGAGAATGTAGTGTCCCTTCCCTGACCACTATTCCCATTCTTGAGTTTCAGAACATGGGCTGTAGCTCTAAAAGTTTTGTAATCACTCCTGCATCCAAATTCCTTTATGAGTTTCTCTCTACAGGCGTCAGCTCATGGGATCTACACTACACTACTATTGTTGGCCTCTTGGCAGTACAAGGAGCCTGTTTCTGTGGGTACCTCCACCCTCCCTCCCTCAGCCTGCTGGTAGAAACACTAGGCTGCTAATGTTAATTGAGCTCCAGCAAGCTGCCAGCTGCTGTGTCCCTGCTGTCTCATGGGGTTGGCTTCACTTCCCCCACAACTACCCCCCCTTTCCATTTATTTAGACTTAACTATTACAGAAGAAGAAGAAAAATCCTCCTGTGAGCTCTGAGTAGCTTGCTAATGAATATTATAGGTTGCCTCTTTATTTTATTCCAGGTGTGTGGACTGGAATCCTCTGACCACAGTTCAAAGTATAAAATTAAACCAGTAGATACAACCTTTCTCTGCCTTTTCCCTAGTCTCCTCCCATATCCTCCTCTGCCCTTGGGAGAAGGGGGTTTCTTTGCAAAATGCTTTGCAGGCAGCAAATCAGATTCATGGGGCCAGAATGGCCCCATGGCCAGACCTGCAGCAGAGGATCCAGATTATTTATGCCCTCTCCTTTATCTGTCCCCTTGGTATCACCCTGAGTGAGATGCCATTTTTGACACTTCAACCAGCTGGACCAACTGCACACCATGGTCTCAACAGCAGCCAGTTTCTAATGTTCTGTCTAGCCAAACTGTTTTCATGCCTAGCAAATCCCTACATGTCTGGTACATGTACCTGCATGCTCCTGAATTCTCCAGCAATCCTCATGGCTGCTTCTTTTTTGATCTCACCTGTGATTCCCTTCAAGTTCCTCCTGTGTATCATCTCACATGTATTTGTTCTTCTCCAAGGACGTTAGCCATGTCCCTGCCCTGCAGGCACATCTCAGTGGTGCAAGCAGCTTGGGGTACCAAGTGCTTAGGCACCCTGAGGTTTGAGGGCCGTGGATACAGCTGAATCTTAAGACTCTAAAAACATGTATTAGCAAATGAAGCTTGAGGGAGGGGAGGAAGGTACTCTTCTCCTTGGTGTTCTCTCCTGCCTGCTGACTTCGAGCCAGGTCGACAGTAAGGCACACAAATTGTGAGACAGGCTAATTCAGAGACCAGTGCTGTTCAGGGATATGCTCATCTTCCCCAGGAAGATACATACAGTAGCTCTGTACCAAATGCAACAGTATGAAAAATCAACAGAATGTCAACTACTCGGCTTAACTAACCTGCTTTTCTCCTTCCCACCCCAGGAAATCTTAAGACTTGATTATTTGCCCCCTTGCATAAATCATGTTGCACACAGAACCCATTTTTTTACCTGCTTGCTGAATTACTCTTAAAAAGAAGTTTGAAGCAGCACCTAGGAGTGAAACTGGACCCCAAGTAGTCAAAAGCCTTTCTGTCCAGATGCCTGCAGCCATGTGTGTGCTGCTGTGTTTGCCATTGCCTGCTGTGATGCAGCTGTCCACGTTTAGGAGGAGGGGGGCAGGGAAGTCAGCTTTTGGTCTGGTGCTGCTTAAATGTGAGCTCTGATGCTAAGGGAAGAATGTGGATGCGTATATATATGCATATAAAGAAAATAGCTTTGTGCTCTACAAACACAAAAAGCTCTGAGTTCATCCAGCCCTGCTCCCTGGTACTTTATTTGATGTTTGATGCAAGCTCACAACCCAATGAGCACTTTCTCACTAGGATGCTCTCAAGCTTTTTGAAGCATTTCTGGTTCTTGCTGTCCTGTTTCAGACAGCTGTCTAGACCTTTCTATATGTGAATAGGACTGGCTAAATATTTCCTGGAGGGGACAGACCGAAATCTTTCTTAGTAGTAACACTAGCTCATATTTTTGGAACACGTCTTCTAGAAATGCTCTTTCACATCCTGTTTTCATTTGACTACAGCTGTGATTGGGATTAAGGCTATTACAGTTTCTCCCTTGTCAGTATATTTCTAAATCACTATAGTGAATCTTTCCTCTTGCAAGTTTTTTAATAATTTCCCTACTCATTCTCCTGGTGTTTTGATAGCTAAAGGCAGGGGAAACTCTCCCATTCCTATAAGCAGTGGTACATTGGCTTGCATAGTCACTGAGCTGTGATGAGCAGCCCAAATGCTACCTTACTGTGGTAGTGTGTGTAGTACAGCGTTGCCAGACTTGTACATGCCAGACAGTGTTAACATGTTTTCCCAAGTCTGGGAGAGACCCTTCAACAATACTAGCCAGAAGAAACAAAAGCCAGTACAAATGCAAAGCCTGCTTTGTATGCTGGTAAGAATTTGGCTGCTCTTAAAAGAAAAAAAGCAGTATCCCAATTCAAACCCATGGCAGACACCAAATATGCTGCTGCTGAGGCATGCAAATATGTAACTCTTCCTCCTTTGAGTGTTACTGGCAGAACAGTTCCAGCAAAGCACTGAAGGTCATTATCCATTATTCACAAGAAGAAAATTACATATTTATACCCTTGCAGCTCAAATAAGTGTTGCCAGAAGCCTTGCACAGATGGGCCCTATTTATGGTAACACCTGACCTTGCCAAGATAAGGTTACAAGATGCTTTCAGACTGGGTCATACGCTGTGTCCTACACACCATTCTGGTGTCTAGCACCTGTTCCTTCCCTAAGAGGCCTGTCCCAGCTGCTTGCTTGCCCATCCCAGGGTTCTCTGGTCACCCTTAAACTATAGGACTAGGATGATGATGCTTGCCAGCTTTGGGTGAAGGTTGGCTGGTACAAGGCGATTTCTGACCTGAGCAGTCATCACTGTGCTGTTGAGACATACAGAAGACAGCCTGGGGCACAAATTAGCAAGTCTCTTCCCCTGCCTCAACAGGAAGCTGGAGTCAAAAGTTACAAAAGGGAGTTGCACCAGTGATGTAGATGGATGCGAGATGTGGTCCACTAAACAGCATCCATTTTTGCTGAGTTTCCTATGTCAGTTTATGTACAAACTACAATTCAGCCCTCCAAAGTATATTTGAATATTTGAGCACATCTGTAGAGAGTATAGTTAAATTCACCTTTCCAGAAATTTAATGGTAGGAACTGTTGAGATGAGGAAAAGGCTTTTCGGCTGTAGAAGAGAAGCTTCTGCTATACTGCTGACAACCTGAAGTTGTGACGGTGACTCTCACAATAAAACCACAGAGAATGAAGTACAGGTCAAAAATTAGTGACAAAACATTAATTCAAAAGTAACTTTAGATGCTAAACATGGTAGAAAACTGTGCCACCTAATCTATATCAGCGTTCCCATGGAAGTCAAAGTTGTCACTGAACTCAGCTAGCAATTGCATAGTACCAAGTCGTGCTACTCTTAAACCTTTCTGATGAATTCAAGTCCACTCTACCCATTCCAAATTGCAAATGCCCCAGGCACAGAAATAACCTCAGAATTAGAGCCCCAATGATAAGCATAGGACAAAATTCAGCTTTCAATATGTCTTGCTTATTGCAAATCTTGACAATTCCTCCCTTAAGTGATTTGGGCAAAGAAATTTTCAAGCCTATTCTCATCCTTACACAGGGTAACTCCTGGTATAATTTTATCTTTGGAAACTCTAAGCTCTATCTGGGTATACTGACTTGCACTCTCAAGGGTTCATATTAAGTATTTAATTGGCTCAGTGGTTCAGTTTACCTTCAGCTGTTAGGAAAGTAACCCAGGTGAGCTGAGGTAAAATAACATGAGATTTGTAAAAGCTCAATCAAAATTACCTTCTGGACCTTAATAGATACAGAGGATGCATGTAGACATTGTTATGTATGTTTAGCTTTGTTTCTGTTAGGGCATAAGCTCCACATATTTCAAGTATCTTTTCTGTGTGATTCAAAACCACACGTGATGGACCAACCTGCAGTATGATGTGTGAATCATGTCATGCAATCGTTTTGGCAGTGAAGCTGGCATCAGATGCACAGTCATCTTCCACCTTGCCAGCAATTCATACTGAGGCTGGTAATGCTGGAATTGTTGAAGTGCAGAGAAGCAGCACTTCATGAGGTGGTAAGGATCCGTGAGAAACAGTGAAAAATGCAAACTATAGTGCCTGCTGATTTAGTTCTGTAGTTTTCCTCTGGATTTTGTATCTGGTGGAAATGATGCTGAACATAACAGTGAAAGAACAGCAAATCTGCTATCGTGAGGGCAGTCAGCATTATGCAGTCTCTGGTAGTTTTGGGCTGAATCTGAATCACAGAATCACAGAACTAACTAGGCTGGAAAAGATTTGAGAAATAGGCTTTGAGATTAGCAAGTCCAACGGTGACCTAATACCACTTTGTCCACTAGACAATGGCACTGTGTGCCACATCCACTCTTTTTATGAACACCTCCAGGGACAGTGATTCCCCCACATCCCTGGGCACTCCAATGCCCAATTACCCTTTCTGTGAAGAAATGCCCTTTAATGTCCAACCTAAACCTCCTCTGATGCCGCTTAGGGTTGTGTCCTCTTGCTCAGTCACTGGATGCCTGGGAAAAGAGCTCAAGTCTCACCTGGCTACACCCTCCTTTCAGGGAGTTGTAGAGAGGGATAAGCTCACCCCTGACCCTCCTCCAGGCTGAACAACCTCAGCTCCCTTAGCTACTCCTCACAGGGCTTGAGCTCCAGACCCTTCACCAGCCTTGTTGACCTTCTCTGGACATGCTCCAGCACCTCAATATCTTTCCTAAACTGAGGGGCCCAGAACTGAACACAGGATTTGAGGTGCAGCCTCACCAGTGTGAGGTACGGGGGGACAATCCCTGCCCTGCTCCTGCTGGCCACACTAGTGCTGATCCAGGCCAGGATGCCTTTGGACTTCTTGGCCACCTGGGCACAGCCTGGCTTGTATTCAGATACTGTCACCAGCACCCCTAGGCCCCTTTCTGCCTGGCCACTGTCCAGCCATACTGTCCCCAGCCTGGAGCTCCACCTGGGTTGTTGTGGCATAAGTGCAGGACCCAGAACTTCTTGTTAAACTTTATATCACTGGCTTCTGCCCATCAATCCAGCTTGTCCAGATCCTTCTTCAGAGCTCTCCTACCCCCCAAATGACTGACACTTGCTTCCAGCTTGGTATCATCTCAATCCCCTCATCAGGATCATCAATAAAAATACTAAACAGAACTGGGCCCCAACACTGATGTCTGTGGGACACCACTGGAGCACAAGTGGATGCAGCACCATTCACCACCACTCTCTGGGCCTGGCATCCAGCCAGTTCTTAGCAAAGGGTGTGCCTGTCCAGGCTGTGGGCTGCCAGGTTTTTCAGGACTATGCTGTGGGAGACAGTGTCAAAGAAGGCACACACAGCACAAAGAGGATGGTACATGCTAGTGCAGACTAGTCACATCTGTGAAAGATGAACAGTGACTACAACAGCAGGCAGTGGTCAAAAACTGCTTGCTGAGTGAAGAACATGGGCAATGCTTATGTGCCCAGAGATGCTTTAGAAGGCCAAGGAGTTTTGTTGCGATGCTGGGCATCAGCTGGATCTATGGCATGTCACTGTAGCTATTAATCAGAGACCCCTCAACACCTCTTTTTTGCTGCATCCTGGGTGTCTTAGGTTGCAAGTGCAAGATGTGGCTGGGGTGTGTATTCTTCTGGTAGAGGTGGGGCACTTATCTTCTGTTAATTGGGCCACCTGTTAAAACCAGGTGGGGCAGTTTTCTTCATCTCTTCCACAGCCAATCCTCCCTCCAGGAGATATCTGCTGTTAATGGGCCATTGAGTGTCACTGCATGACTGACAAAATTACATCATCCCATTGGGAGATGCTCTGCCCAGGGGGAGGAGCCAAGCATTCCTACCTGGATATAATCTGAGCTTTTGAACACCACAGTCAGCCTTTTCCCACTGGAATCTCAGAGGAGAAGCTTTCTTCTCCACTGGATTCCCAGAGGAAGACCAGATCCATCTACACTACCAGTGGATCTTCAGAGGGAAACTACCCCCTTCTACAGGATCACTGCTCCAACAGAACCACACCTGCCACTCCAGCAGGACTGCAGCCCCCATTTAATGGGACTGCTACCAGCACCCTGACCCACAGGGTGTCAGGTTGTGTTCTGACTCTGTCAGTGTTATTTTGTATTGCTGCATTTTTATTTTTTCCTGATAAAGAACTGTTACTCCTATTCCACATCTTTTCCTAAGAGCCTCTTGATTTCAAAATTACAGAAATTCAGAGGGAGTGGATTTACATTTTCCATTCCAGGGGAGGTTCCTGCTGTCCTTAGCAGACACCTATCTTTTCAAACCAAGACACTGAGAACAATGAAAAGCTAAAATTTCCTCCCCTCCACAGAACCCTAGAAATCAAGAATGAATAGTCTGCCAGTCTAGGATGCCACAAGATAGATCCTCCATTTCTGACAGACTGAAAAGATCTGAGGAACCATCATGTTCCCATGGAATCTGAAATGACACCTCATAAGCTGACTGAATTTGTTAAGCTGTGTTGAAGAAAGGAGCTTTCATCTGGCATCTAGAAGCAGCAAGCCAAATACCACACACCAGGCTGGCCTGGCCCCTGTTACACCTATGCAAATCCATAACTTTGCTATGCAGCCGCAAGTAAATGACTGGGATTGAAGCTTGACCTGGTCTCCTTTGCACAATCCTTTTAATATGTTTTAAGTAGCATCAGTTACTGTACCACAGCAGCTTAGAAAACCTTGATGAACACATAGGCAGAATTATACTTAGGATGTAAGATTTGTAGCACTTGACTTCTGTCATCTAGTCATAATTTTTCTCTATTTCACCATGCTCAGCCCAATTCAAGCCAAGTACATAATTTCTTATTGTCATAAGAAACAAGAAATAAACTCTTGGACTTTGGAGATAAATGAGGGCCTGCAAAAGAAGACCACTGTCTGAGGGTGAAGGAAATCCCACAGGACTTCTGCTTCTCCTGGAAGTGAGCAGCCCCTGCATTTTGCTGCCCCAGCCTTTACCTGCTTTTATGCCATCACTACTGACTGCTGCACCTCAGCACAGCAGGCATTGCAGCAGCAAGCAACTGCAAAGGCAGAAACCCTGATCTTACATTATCCCTCAACAGCAGTAGAGGAATTATAATGTTTATAGAGTAAAAAACTGAACTGAGGGCTCAGCCTCCCCACATGCTCTGTCCCTTCTAACCAAGATGAATGGGCGGTGATGGTCAGGAAGGGTCCATGACTACTGGAGACAAGCTGCACACTCTTGTTGAACTGCTACAACCTTGGAAAAGACCTCATGGTGGGCTCAGTTTGAGGTAACTTTATTTGGCATCATCTGTGACTGTGTACTACCTGAAAATGAGATGTTCTCTCATTCTGCTGAGGAATATAGAAATGAGAACAACAAAGAGAAGCCATATCATGGTACATCATGGTAATGTTTCACACCACAAGGTAAAAGTACCCTTCCACATTTATTTTCCAATTTCTAAAGAGAGATTGGGGTTTGTCTGGCATTCAAATAATCACTGACATTCAGAAAAAAACCCCATATACTAGGTAATCATGACTAAGAGAAAGGGAGAACTTAAAAATACATACAAACACAAAGACAAGAAACATGTCAACACCACTTTACCATTTTGTATTTTATTGTGGAACTGAATTTGATTCCTTTACATCAAATATCCTCAATGGAAGAGGGGATATTGCACACAAATATCATAAAAGCACTACATATTACTTTCACTGGAAACTAATTTTCTACATTAGATATGACTGGATAGAATAGAAGTGATGCAGGATAATAAGACATAATACCATACACAGCTGCAGACTGACACAAACACCATTCAGAACAAGAGAGAGGAGGTGTGTGAGGTGCTTCTCAGCCAGCCACAAGACTTTCTTTCCATAGTTTGGAAGATAATGGCTGCATGCAAATGCGTGAAAGCATATTTCAGATTTTGTCTTTTACATTGAGATTACAGCCCAGTCTTGAAGAGGTAGCTCCTGCCATCTGGAGCTCTTACTTAGTCTAGTAGAGAGAAGCTGCTTCTTAATTTTTTTTCATTCTATATTTTATGCCATTGTTTTATATAGTTACTCTTTTTTTAGAATTTTTTTGTAAAGTCACAACAAACAAGAGTTTTTTCTTTTTTTTTAAATTTAAAATAGCAAACATTTTTAAACCAGGTGGATAATATAATTGCATTCTAAGAAATGCTTACCCCTAGCTGATTTTAGTGTTTTGTTCAATTATTAAGTGAAAAGATGAAAGCTTTTCTTTCAAGTGTAAACATTATATTTTTTCATATTCTAGTAAATCCAGACCAAGAAAATTACTATGTCTCTCAAAAACATCATTACTGAGCAAGAACCTCTGGCGACAGATGAACAAAGAGAAGCGTATGACAGAAATGTTCCAAATGCACAGCAAGTGCTCTTTGGAACTCATTTGCTTGTGTTGGGAGGGATTGAAAATTCAATTAACAAATTTATTAAATCTTAGTAAAAGAGTACCAGAACTCTCCTAAAATGCATAAGCTATCATAGACAATTAAAAAAACCCCAACATTCATATACACAGTTATCTCCATTCACCACAGTATGTAAAATAAGTAAAAAAAAAATTCGAAAGTGATTTCTATGAAAGATGGGGTGAAAATAGAGGTCAATGAGTCAGGCCCACCACAGGACTTTGAAAAGGCATGCAAGAGAGGCCCTGTCCAAGTTCAAGAGTGGGATGGGATCCCCAAAGTTAATTCTTCATTGAATTATATGAAGCATTATATTAATAGCATAAAGATCATGACTGGGAATGCTGTTATGGGTAATACCATCATTGAAATGGAGTGTTCTTTGCACTCAGATATTGAATCTTTACAATTAGAGTAATCAATAACAAACCATGCTCCTAGAAATCTATGCTGATCAACAGCACTCATCGTTAATGTACACAGTACATTTTGATGACTGTTACACTAAACTAGTTGTGTAGTACTAGGATTAGCACAGGTAGATTAGATCCACAGGCAGGAAAGTCATTAAGGGCAAGAGGAGCCAATGGAGGAGCTCATCGCTGTGTTGAATCTAGGTGCCATTGCCATTTGGAAGGGAGTGGATGGAGCAGGCATTACAATACCTCAGAATAGCCAGACCAGGGTTTTAATATTCTTGTAGCAGCAAAAAAAGCAAATGTACATGTAACTGTCTAATTATCACTATTATTTCAGAAGTAAAACAAATGCTTCAGCCATCGTAAACTTACTTGGGCATATTTAAGGCTTGATTCCAATTTAATTTACAGTAGGATCAGATGACTGTAACTTCCCTGACTATAGTGAAATTGCTCCTGATTCACAGGAGTAAGTGAGATTAGTCACAAGACCACTGCTGTACTAAAACAATTTTCTACCAAAGCAGAGATACAAACCATTTCAGGTGTTGTCAGAAAATCAGAAAATCTGTTCCCACTCACTCAAAAGGTTTGAATTCTCACCTACATAATAAAGTAGACAAATCAGAAAGAATTGTAGAAACATTACTGTTTCTACAGTTGTACTGTTTCTACAATTTTGCCCATATCTTTGCAGACTATGTATTACAAAAGCATTTTTAAATGAATGACATGAACCCAGCAAACATGCTTGTTTTCACAGTACATTTCCATCTGCCTTTCGTGCCACAGTCACTCTGAGTTATTCTTAACTACTTAAAAGGTACAGCAATAAATAAAACAGCATTGCTAGAGAAACCTAAAAAAAGAGAAGACATTAAAAATAAATCGAAACTCCAACCACTGACGAACAGTAATTCACAGCATTAAATGGGCATGAGAAGCCCACATTTACAAGACCCTAAACTAGTATTAAAAAACCCTCATAAAAACTAGGAGTGCAAACATACACCTATTAACAAAAATATCCTAACAATGTAAAATTGAAACCAATTATAAGTAAAGAAAATAAAATGAGGTCATAGTTCACTACATTGTAAAACTTAATACCAGCCATGATGGTGATTCATACAACCAGCACATAACTCCATGCTGTAGGCCTTTACACCTTCCTATATTCAGATTTGCAGTCCTTCTGCAATGTAACAATATTGTTTTAATTGGGGTAAAACTTGTGAGACTAAAAAATCCAAACTGTCTTAAATCACAGAGCAGTGGTGCTGTTCCTCTGCAAGCAGTCTAGAGAAGGAAAAGAAGGGAGATGTGAAGAAGGAAAGGAAAGAAAGAAAAAAAGAATAGTAGAGGAAGAGGCAAGGAAAGGAACAGGAAAGGAAGCAAAAGAGTAACAAAAGAGGAAATGAGGGAAGGAGAGAGGAGTAAAGGAAAGAGAAGGAAAGGAGAAATGGAATGAATAGAGAAAAGAGGAAAGCAAAGAGGAAGAGAAGGGAAAGGAAGGGAAGTAAAAGGGAAGAGAAGGGACTTACTTTAGCTTATTGCTCGTTCTATCCTTTTTCAAGATCTTGTGAGAATTGAGAATGTAGGTTACAACCTTTTCAGGTATTGGGCAATCAACTTCCCAAATCCCATTTTCTGTCATCATCAACAGAATAATTTTACGAGGCTATCCTTCCATACCCCTGTCCTGAAAAAGGTATTGACAGTTGACTGTTTTCAATAAATTTTACCTCAATATCCATTCCTACTAGAATCTTAAACAACACTACTCATTTATCTTACAAAACTACTAAAAAGATGCCTTCACCTGAAAAATTTTTCTTTGCATTTACCTGTAAATGAAAATGTTTGTTACAAATAATGTATTAAAAGTTCATGCAGCACTAAAAGGAAAGGCTTCTGTACATTTGTTCCCATGTTCACTCTCAAACAAATAAAATCAGGTAAGACAAAGGAAGGTTGAATACTGTACAGGCTCACAGGTAACCTTTTCCATCATTCTGAATGTTTCACTAAGTTTTGTAACTCTGATACTGGACACGACTTCAATCTTGCTTCCACAGTACAAAAGGAGCCTTCAAAAAGAAGCTCATCTTGTCTTGTTGAGCTGTTCAGGTGCATCTGTGAAATGTTCACATAACTAACATATGTAATTCATAGCGCCAAACCATTTGACCAGTCAGATAAATTCCTAATACCACACATGCACACTCACACTTCTTTACCGGTGTAACTATGATCCTACACAGATGTTTCATAAATTTGCTGTCTCAGCATTAAAAAATAAGTGCATCAAGTTTCTTTGTACATTCAAGTCACTTTCTAAGGCAAATTGTCTACTGTATGTACTCCCGACTGCTTTGGTATTTTGCTTCAGTTAATAGACAGTGGACATGGGTGTTCAAGCATGTGGACTGGTCAGTTCTGGCTGGATTGAGTGGGCTTTCGCTGGAAGCATGCCTTAGACCAACAATTCTGCATGTTGTAGGAAAGGTTTTAGACTTCTGGATGGAGTGCAGACTATGTGCATATCTGGCCTATGATTGTTGCAGTGTGTCAGTATGCAGAGTTCAAATTAAAGTGGAAAGCTGCGATGAGTGATTAGGTCATACATCCCTTCCTAGCCATGTTCTCTTTATTTTTATGTTTGAGCTAACTTAATTCTTTAAAAAAAGGATCCCCATAGTGATAGCTCATATTGATAAAAATTTAAAACTTTCTTCTCATGTGAGAACATAAGCAGACTGTAGTAAGCGATACATCTATTGCCATGAGACTAATGCAGACCTAATAATTTACTACTTTCTCCTCCTACTCCTCTCTCTCTTTCTCTCTTCGTGTTTCTTTAGAGGGCAAATGCCTCTACCTGGCAAAAGTCAATTGGGGTTGCTAGCGCATGGTTTCAAAATGTTCAGTGGAGATGCAATTGGATCTGTATTTTTGCAGTAATTCGTACTCTACTATGGGAAGACTGTTATTTCCCTTAGCAACCAACAAAGACTGAGAAATATTAGTGACTTGCATCACTGTGACACGGTATAGCATTTGGCAGGTATATAGTTCAGCAGTTGAAATAGATGAGTTGAATTTTCAGAAAAGGTGTTTTCAAACTGAAGAATTTCTGGAAACGAAGTTTAATCTTGTGATGCACGGTCTTGTTCTTACAGCTCAATCTTGCATGCAGGAAAAGATTCATCTTGCATAACAACAGTGCTGCTGCTTGCCAAAACCATGATGTTGAGATCCTGCTGTTTCTCATGGGTCTCTTGGTACCATTCCCTCATCACTTCTGAGTCATGGGTTGGGATTAAAGTCACCTGCAACACAAAATAAAAGTCCTGTTGAACGGACCACAGAAACAGTTGATATGCAAAATGTCTTTTCAAGAAGTCCCAGCCAACAAGTATGTTTCCCTTTTGGAAAGAGTGGATTTTAATGCAATAAATACTTGAATAAATGGATGGATAAAAGGAAATCAACACATAGGTAAGGCAGAACGACTGCAAATAAGTAGTTTATCAAAACAAAATGTTGGTTTTGTAAGGTGATGTTATAAATAACTGTAGTTGTTGGCTTTCACTATTTTGTATTGGCTTTTGCAAATTATTATTAATCACAGAGATTTTGATATAGTAGCTTGCAATCACTTTTAATTGCATTTAATATAGTATAATTTGTCAGCTTTTTGTGGCCAGTGCCTTGGTTCCTGTGTAACTTGTACGTTTTAGTGTGATAAACACAAATCATAGTTCAGGCTGTTGCAAAATATTAAAGTGGATGCTATGTGTTAACTTTCGCCGAAGTAACTGTAGCTGTGAAATAATAACTAATGCCTTTATTTTTGTGACTAACAGACAGTAGTGAGAATAACAGATAAATTTGTGAAATAGCTGATGTTGACTTAAAATACTTGTGGAGACAGCTAAAACGGCCTGCATGGTCAAATAACATTTGAGGAACAGATGTAAAGACCCCTGCCACTGACCCTTTGACTATCAATCACTATCGCCTGCTGAAACCGTGGAAGTGAGACACGAATCTCAAAATCACATCCATGATTACTGTACATACTCTAAAAAGATGGGTCGGGGTCGAACCAAGCTAAAGAATCCCCAGAACATGTAAAGAAGTTTAAATAAATGTTTGAATATGTTTAATCTTCATGAACATGTATTTGACTAATGCAATGAATAAATATATAAGACGACTTGCTATGATTAGCTGGTATGCCTCCAGTTATGGCTACACACTCAGTGCTGTTTACTGTCCCTTTTATCCCTTATTAAACTTTTCAAAATTTTAAAGAGTGAGGCTCGTTTCTCACAGTGCTGAGATGCAGCTCTCAAGAGAAGTATAAGGTTGTAATCTGCACTGATGTCTCTTCAGATTATAGACAAATATTTTGTTTATTTATTCATTCACCATAATGGAAAGCCACATTAGTTTTCCAAATGCATGTAATTACTCTGTAAAGTGTGAAACATTTCTTCCCTGCTTAAAACCGCAACAATGCCAAACTCAGATCATACATGTAGTGCAGTAATATTATGAAACAGCCAACTGTAAGCCAGTTCTCAACTGTTTTAAAAACCAAGAACTGATCTGAAGGCAGTGCAGTGCAGTTCTGTGCTGCTTCACACATCATCAATGGTTTCATTGGTGCTCAGCCTGGGGGCCTGCTGGGGTTTAGGATTCTTTCTTTTGCTTCTTTTTCTCAAGGAATTTTCTCCCACATGTGTTGCTAGGAGACAGCAACGACCAGGTACTTAATAGAGGTAAAAGAAGTTGTCACACCTCAGAGAAGGAGTGTAGCTAGCTACTCTCTCTTTTTACCTGGGTTTTCTCTGGGAAGGGCAGAGTTACCAGGAGAATTGGTCTGGGGAAGAGTTATTGGGTGCAGGTCCTAGCTCTCTCCTCTCATACTGTTCTCTATTCTAAAGGACGTTCCTGCCTTCCTTGGCAGACACCTGTCTTTCAAACCAAGACAGGGCCCCATCCTCTGGCAGCCGCCATCCATTCAAGAGGTGCTCTAGTTTCTCATAGCTGAGAAAGGTTAGATTTCCAGATTGAGATAGGAATCAAGAGCCTACCTGCAAATTACTCTCCCACTGCGCCTTGCCCTCCAGCAGGGAGTCCAGAACAGCCCTGCTTGGCTCCTCAGCTGCAGAATCATTCCCGCTCACCACATAGTAGGATGACCTCACCCTCTTGAAAAACTCAACATCAACATTCTTTCTGTTGCTGTGGTTGGGAATGTACACCAGATCCAAATACACTGGAGGTCCTGGAGGCACTGCTGTAGATTTTGCCACCTTAGTATTCCCAGGTCCTTTGGAAGCCAAACAACAAAAGAATATATCACAGGCTGGTTAAAAGCATGCATTTATTAATTACTGCTATAACAACTGAGGCGAGATGTGACCAATTAAGGAATTACCCTCCTACATATAATGACACATTATAGCTTTGTTGAACCCCAATTATGATTGTAATGGGAGGAAAACCCTGAAAAACTGGGACTATATAATACAATAAAAAAATCTCTACCATGTAACAAAAAATTGGCTGAATCTTTTCCAGTGTTCCAATAATACTACTATTATCCAACAATTACTATGCAGGCCTGTGATTACTGAATTACCTTTCAGTAAATAGTGCTATTATGTTCCTGATGAAGAAGTGCAGCTTTTTGAAAGTTTAGGGTATGGCTGGTTATAAAATCTAGTATCACACAGGAAGCCATGAAAATTCGAAGCTGTCCTGAAATCTGAGGTACATAGCAAGACATGATAGCAATTGATATGCTCAGGCTGCCTTACAGATGCATCAGGAAGCTACTACAGGTGAGCACAAAGAGGGTCAAGGAGGATCTTGGAAGGAGAAAGTTGCAAAGCAGTTCAGGGAACAAAGTCAAGTATTTGTCTGCCTGCTGTATCCTTATTTGCATACACAAATTAGCCACTTCTCACAAAAAGTAGAGGCAAGCGTTTCTTTGCTGCTGTACATAATATACACAATACTTGTTCTAAGAAGAGCTTCAGTCAAAATGAAATGCAACATGTAAATACATTGAAAATATTACACAAAAAATCGCATCCTTTGCTCTAAACTGAATCATGGTATAAACTAAAAACCAGGCTTCAGCCAATAATTTTACCCAGATGATCACTATTTTTGGTTTATTGGCTTTCTCATGCTGATTAAGCTTAGTAAACAATTATCTGAGCAATCAATTTAGGGTCAAACAATATAAGGCCAGCAAGGTCCCTTACAGTTGTCTAGCACGTTCTGACACTCATCATAGGGCAAAATGCCAAATGGAGTGATAAGATTTCCTTATTTAGAGAGTTTTTGCTACTGGTTTTGTTACAAAATATTTTATCATCTTTGATAATAAAAAAATCCTCTCACATATTTTTTTAATTGTGCATACCAGCACTGATTAAGATACTTGTTGCTATATTTTTACAATTTTGCATCATTACTAATTATTCCAGCACATACCTGAGAAGTATACTTAATGACTTTAATGAAGAGCTGAAGTGTTGCAGAAATGCACAGCATGAATAACTACATTGCTGCTTTGAAATGTATCTTCTAACAGGGAGATGCAAACGATGGTGTGAGAAAGGAACAGTGGACTATCAGAAACGGGGAAGCTAAGGACAGTTGAACGCTGGTTTGTTTGTGCTGAATCCCAGAACTGCTCCTTGTAAAGGAGCTTGGAACAGAACATCAGCCCTCACAGCAGAAAAATCAAGGTATCCCCCAAATAGTCCCTAACAAGGTCTGCCGGAAACAACAGAGTAGTGCAATACCTCCTTCAGTAATCTAATCCTTTTTTTTTTTGCTACTTAGAACATATAACAGACATTCTAAATTACATTAACTTTCTGTATGGTTAGTCATCACTGATGGCATATGACTGGATTATGTGACGTACATGCTTAGTTCATTCAAAATGCTTTTACTAATGTTATTTTTTTTAAATGCTGCTTTTAAAATCAATCCAGCACAGTAATAAGAGCATCCAAAGAGGGATAGTGACTTTGCCTCCCACAATATTAAACTGTATTAATTTATGTTAAAGAGAATTGTATCTACTTATTTCTCACAATGAATAAAAGGGTTCAACTTGCTACTGATTTTACTTCATCTACAAAACTGGTACTTTCAATTCTATTAGGTGGTTAACTGTTTAGACAGCTCATATTAAATTCTTCCTATTTTATGCACTCTCTGGGCAAACTGACATCAATTTTCTCAGATTACAGAAGTAAAACTAGTGACTCTCATGCATTAAATGCAGCATTTACATGCTGGATTTATACTTAAAACCTGAACTTTCTTTGAGGATATGCTACAAACCACACTCTCAGCTGATATAATGGCAAACTAACTACACTGCCACAACTAAGAAAATTGTAACACCAGGGCATTGGTATTTGTTTTTACCTGTGGTTGCAGTCTTTGCCGACTTGGATGTTGTTGTATTTGCTGCATTCTTGGTATCCTTATCTTTCTCTTCTACTCGAGACTTTACCTCTGGATTAGAGATATTTTTGGTTGCCTTCTCCACAGATTCCTTCTTTTTTGGAGAAGCTGTTCTGGAAATTTTGTCTAAAGATTCTTTTGTAGCTGGCTTTGGTGAAGCCACTTGTTTTGATTTACCATCACTTTTTTTAACCGGAGAAGATGACTTGGTCTTTGTACCCTGCTTTTTTGTCTTTGTCTTTTCTTTGAGGTCCTTCTTCAAAGGTTTACCTAAATTCTGTTCAACTGGCAGAGCCTCTGGATCAACCATGGTAACATCAGGGTGCCTGGGGGAAGGACTGCGATCCTGCATTGGGACAGGTGGTGGGTCAATGTGTTTGTACGTAATTGTCTTGTCCGTTGGAATGGTTTCCGACTCATCTTCCGAGTCAATGTTAGCATCTGCAGTGATGGAAGGGCATTCCTCAGTCTCCGGGGGAACATCCGAATCGGTCTGAGATGGGGCAGACTCGCTCACAGATGTGGGAGGAGTTTCATCACACTGCCGCCCTTGCTGCTTTCCCCCAGAAGGAGGCTGAGCTCCCCCAGGCTGAGTCAGTGGCTTCTCTTGATCTTGAGACTGTTCTTCACTTGCAAACCACTCAAGGGGATTTGGGTTGATAAATGAGGGCGAAAGTTCAGTCTTGGGATGTTTATATTCACAAGAGGACACAAGGCATAAGTCAACATCTTGACGGGATTCTGCTAACGATTTACTTGGAGTAAAATGTGCACTTTCTTCATAGGAATAGCTGGTAGCTTCGGGTGATCTCCCAGTGGCGGCTCTCCCAGTTGTCTCATATGAGTAATCTGTGGCTTCAGGTGAACTGGAGGCTTTCCCAGTTGTCTCATAAGAATAAGTCATGGCCTCTGATGACCTGGTGGCTCTCCCAATTGTCTCATAGCTGTAGCCAACAGCTTCTGGTGATTTAGAGGTTTTCCTTGTTGTCTCATAGGAATAATACATAGTGTCAGGCGATCTGCTAGCTTTCCCAGTTAACTCATAAGAATAATCTGTGGCTTCAGGTGATTCGGTAGTTTTCCCAGCTGTCTCATAGGAATGGTCTGTGGCACCTGGTGACCTCATGGTTTTTCCTGTTATCTCATAAGAATAATCTGTGACCTCAGATGACCTCACATTTTTTGCAATTATCTCATATGAATAGCCTGTACCCTCAGGTGACCCAGCAGTGCTCCTGGTTATCTCATAGGAATAATCTGTGGTCTCAGGAGACCTAGTATTTTTTCTGCTTGTCTCATAGGAATAATCCATGGCTTGAGGTGATCGAGTAGATTTTCCAACTGCCTCATAGGAATAGCTAATATTCTCTGGTGACCTAGTAGTTTTCTCTCTGGCCTCATATGAATAACTAAGTTCTTCTGGTGACCTGCTGCTTTTCTCTGAATCTTCTTTATCTGAGCTGAGTAAAGGTTCTGTACTGTGCTTTGATAGGGGCTCCTGATAACCAAAGGCTGTGACAGAAGACACTCGCTGTGACAACAAAGGTGTGTGACTAGCTGACACTGCTTCTGTGATTGCAGGAGGTGAATCTGGAAAAGTAGGAGAGTACAGTGGAGAAGATTCCCTTGGAGTTAATGGAGATAGGTCAGATTTTGGTGACAGCTTTTCTCCCAGGCTCTGCACCTTTTCTGAGGTAAAAGAAGAATGCAGTGACATCTCTCTGGGTGGAAGACCACCTGAGAAAGTTTCCTCTGGCAGTGGTGAAGCTACTTGGGAAGGTGTATGAGCTGATGAAGTTGAGGATGAAACTTCAATTTGAGAAACTGAAATAATTTCTGAAATATCTTTCTCTTGAGAGTAAGATGACTGTTCCACAGGTGAAATCTTCTGTGCAAAAGGAGACTCCTGTATATCTGAAGGGCTATAATCTACTTCTGTTGGTCCGTTTTCAGATATATGGTGTATACTAGTGCCTACAGCAGGATATTCTGGAGACTGCCTGCTAAAATCCATTGCTAAAGACTGCTCAGGTGACTCTCGACCATATTCTACTGACATAGCTGACTGCTCAGGAGATCTGTGATCAAGCACGGGTGTTCTTGATTTTGCAGTTTTAGGTGAGAAATCTGGTGGAGAAATTGACATAGGCCTTGGACACTCTTCTTTAGATGGAGACATTTCTGTTTCCTGAAAGGTTGTTGGTGTTTGTACAACTGACACTGAAAGGGAATCATCAACTTCAGTAGAGTGGGGAGAACCAACCTCAGCATGCAAAGAAGGAGATACATCATCAGTAGTTGGCTCTGGAAATGAACTAGTGGCAACAGACGCTGTAGAGACAGAAGCTACTCCTTCTATATGGGAATAGGTGTCTTCTGCAACAACCTCATCAACAGGAGTTGCAGACTTGTCAGAGACAGTGCCTTCAGAAATTGACATTTTGGTATCTTCTTTTAAAGAACCAAACTGACTGATATCTATTTGAGTCGGTGAGAGATCACCTGCTAACTTCCGCTCATCCAGGACCAGTGAAGACTGGGAGCTGCTGGGCTCTGTATCCTCCATTTTCCTTTCTAGGCTGAAGCCCTCCTTAATTACCATAAATTCCATGCTTTTTTCATCTTGTTTTTCTTGGAAGAGGCCCACAGAGCTTGCTTCAGAAGCTGGGCTCATCTGACCAGGAGATTTGTCTTTTTCAGGTTTCCCCTCAGAAGGACTTCCATAATCTCTGGTGGGAGACTTTAAATCAGCACTCAAAAATGTATCATAAGTGGTCTCTGAACCTATCAGTGGGGGACTCCGCAGAGGCGAGAGAACCTTTTCAATAGGAGACTCTGAATCTGGCACGGGCTCATCCATAGGGCTTATTCTGCATTTTGCAGACTCATCTTTGACTTCACTGAACTCAAAGCTAACAGGAGCTTCTGTTGACTTCTCACTGGTTTCAGAGGGAAGCTGACTGGACTTTTCATCAGTGGGAGACTGATAATAAGGTGTGTGGCCAGCACTACCAGCAGCAGACTGTGAGGGAGATGCTACTTCTAATGTTTTATCTTCAGGGCTTGCACAGTGCTCTTCAGCAACTTCTTGGTGTACATCAGGCAATTTAGCCGTGGGGACAGATTCAGAAGGAACTTTGATCTCATTGGGAGTGAGTGAGAAGTTCACACTACGTTCACTCAGTGGTGTTTTTGCAACAGGTGATGGAGGGGACAAACTGTCAACTGGACTCTTGGCTGAACTATGTTTTTCACCATCTTCTTGATAGGACTCTTTAATTTCTAGTTTGCCAGTACCTTGAGTTTCACTTTCTCTTTGCCGGTATACATCTTGGAATGCAGATTTGCAGAATTTGTCTTCTTCTAACGAAGAGGGTGGTGAGATGGTGGAAGCTGAGGCATTATAATCCTTACCTTCTGTAGCCTCTGTTTTGGATCCTTCAGATAATCCATTAAAAGCATCTGGAAGAGGAGAAAGTTTAGCTCTGCTGAACTCTTGAGAGTACAGTGATGTCTCGTACTTGGTAATGTTCACATACTCCTGAGAGGGTGACTCGCTTTCCTCATTGTTAGTTTCATCACTCATGACATCTCGGGGTGTTGACATTTCATCCATTGGAGTTGGTTCGCTGGATATTTCAATGGTAGACTGTGTGTAACCTGAAGTAGCAGTGAATTCCTCAGGTTGATCTTCTCTATTTTCTTCATCAGAAACAGTGGCTTCACTTTCTGAACCACCAGGTAGTGTCTCGTCATGGATGGAAGAAGCTGGTTCAATCACTGGAGACTGAGACTCTGAGCGCTTAGTTGGTGTAATTATGAGTAAGCCATACTTATCCTCGGCTTCACCAGATTCTGCAGCTTTGTCTACCACAGCCATCACATAATCTTCTTCGGCTTCTGTTTTTTCGGTTTCCTCTTCATCTCTGATGTCTTCTGCTTTGTCTTCCTCATCTTCTTCAGCCTCTTCAGTTTCTGCCTTTTCTATTGCTTCTTCCCTGTCTTCTTCAGCTCGTTCATCAGATGCCTCATAATCTGCCTTTTCAATATACTTTTCATCTTTAATGTTAGTATCTACTTGGATCATTACTTTTTCTGAGCCACCTGGAATTTTTCTTGATTCTTCCATATACGGTTTTGTGGCATCCAGTTGTGTTTTTTCTACTTCATTTTCATCTCGTTCTTCAGCTTCTTCTGTCTCTGCCTTTTCTTCATAATCTGCTTCAGATGATTCTTCCAAACCAGTTCCCTCATCTTCAAACTTTTCATTGTCATCAACCTTGTGTTTTTCCACAGGTTCCAATTCCTCAGGTGTCTGTTCACACTCACCCTCAGCCTCTGTGGTAGTTATGCCTTCATCAGATGACTCAGCAGGTCCTTCATTATCCAATTTTTCTTTTTGTACTTCAAAGGAGTCTTTTTGTACTGTGCCAGTGATTTTCAGATCATCCTTTATAAGTGCAACTGGAGATTTTGTTTCTTTAATTGTTTCTACTTCTTCAGCTTTTAATTCCTCAAAATCCTTTGTTAAATCTTCTGGTGAAGACATAAGGGATCTCTCTGCTTCGAGCTCCTTTCCACCAGCTGTAATTTCTGCAGCTGCTACAGTTGTGGCTCCAACTGCTGCAAGGGCAGCTTGTGCTCCAGTGACTTTGAGGTCCTTCTTCACACTTTTAACTTTTCCTTTTTCCTTTGGCTTTCCAGCAGGTATTGCTTCTTTTTTAGCAGGTTCCTCCTTCTTTTGTGGTTTAGGCTTTGCTGCTGGCTTTTTGGCTTCATTTGAAGGAGTAGCTGTCTTCTTTGTTTCTTTAGGAACCTTTTTTATGTCCTTTTTGGCTTCTTTGTCTTCCTTCTTGATTTCCTTCTTCTCTTCTTTTTTAGCTTCTTTTTTAGCTTCCTTTGTTGAAGCTTCTTTCTTTATTTCCTTCTTAGTTTCCTTTTTCTCTTCCTTTTTCACCTCTTTTTTAACTTCTTTCTTTATCTCTTCTTTTTTTGGTTTTTCCTCTTTTTTGATGGGTGTTTTCTCTTCTCTTTTAGAAACCTCTTTCTTTGGTTTTTCTTTGTCCTCTTTCTTTTCTTCAGGCTTTGCCTTGACTTCCTTTTTCACTGTCTTCTCCTTTGACATTTTCGGTTTTACATCTGTACTTTGTTTTTCAGGAATTTCAGATTTCACTTGTTGTTCTTCCTTACTTGCTATGTCTTTTTCCACCACTAATGGTTTGGTCTCTACTTTTGCTGGTTTTTCTTTTTTAACTGGAACTTTTTCTTTGCTTTCCAGCTTCTGAGGCTTTTCTGGTACTGGACTGGGTTTCACAGGCTCTGGTGTTTCTTCTTTAGATTCCTTTCTGACAGGCTTATTTGGTGGAGTCTTTGCAGCAGGCTTCAGACTCTCCTTGCTATCTGTTCGTTGTTTCAATTTTGCTTGTTTCACAGCTGGACTAGCAATGTTCCCAGTTAGGTCTTTTTGTGTAACCATTGGTTGTTTAAGGAAGTCCAAGTGTTTGAGTTTTTCTAGTCCCTCTAGAATATTATACTGGGTGCTGTTTCCAGGAAAGAGAACTCGGATTATTTTTTCTGCAGGATTAGCTGGATGCCACACA
>VWZV01009811.1:0-274364 GCA_013397155.1 Irena cyanogastra | reverse complement strand
TGGCCACAGCCGCTCCCGCCGCCGCAGCGTGCGGCCTAGGGCCACAGCTCATGGCTCCCCAGTCATCAAGCGCCGGCCTCTCAGGAGACCCAGACGTCTCGAAGAAGAGGAGCCGGAGGATGAGCTGGATGATCTGGGAGAGATCACTGAGCCTGTAGACAACTTCGAGCTTTAGAGCCAGAGCCCCTGAGAAGACAAGCCAGCACATGGGCCTGGCTGCAACAATAAAGCATAGCAACCTCGCATGATGAATGTGTGTGTCTCTGTTGCACTGTCCACCAGCAGTAGATCGCTCGATGTCCGCCTGTGTCCCAGGGGTGTGGAAGCCCCACAGGTCTGTGTGTCCCATGTCCAACAGCAGGATGTCTGTGTCCAGGCATGATGTTCCTGTGTGTGACCTGTATGTCCAAGGACTCTCGCGCGTGGCATGTGCATGTCCAGGGTTGTCTTTATTTGGAATGAGGTGTGATTGTGTGTTCAGCCCAGGGCCTGTGGGGAATGCATGTGACCAAGGACACACTGATAACCTCTGCTCCTGCCACTGCTCCCCTAGAGTCCCTTTTTTGGGTCCCTCTTATTGCAAGGGCCCTAGGGGCTGAGCAGAGCCCACAGAGAGAAGAGCCCTCAGTATCTCATGCCCTCCCCTGTGGCACTGCTGCGGCTTCAAGGGTAAAGGCCAGAAAAAGCAGTGCAAGTTGCTCTGCCCATCCAACTCCTGACTCTCACCCCGGCCATCCCTCTACTCCTGGCAGAGCTGTCACATTGCCATTCACAGATCTCCCTGTAGAGAGAGCCCCTGGCCCTGCAACATGCTTCTCAGTGCTGCTGTGCTTCCCCTTGATGGCTCCTGGTTCTCTGTGTCTGTACTGGGCTTGGGTTGGTGAGGGCTCCACAGTGAGAAAACAGTGTGGACAGCATCTGGGAGAAAATGCCACCAGTTGCCCCATGTTGGCCAGGGTAGTGCCAGCCAGGTCCAAGAAGGACTCACCCCTGGCCAAGGCTGAGCTCACGCACAAAGGTGATAGTGCCTCGGGGATAATGTCTTTGAGAGTACATGCAAGAAATGGCCTTGCAGTGGCCAGGGCAGGGGAGAAGGAAGAGAGGAGATGCTCCAGACAATGCAGCAGGAATTCCTCGGAAGACACTGGGGAAGACCACGATTTGCAGGCTCTTACTTTGCAACCCATTTTGTGCCATTGGCAAGCCGATGTGCCCCTGCAGCCCTTAAGCATCCACAATGAAGGCGGGTAATGCTTTAACCCCAACCAGAAACAGAGTGCCACACACGGGCTCACTCTCCCCACTAGCTTACTGGGGGAGAGAACTGGAGGAGTAAAGACAGGAAAACTTCTGCCTCAAGATAAAAGTCAATTCGCTAGGGATATCAAAACCCAAACATGCAAGCAAAGCTGGCAACGCTGTCACCACACAGGCATTGTGACACCACTGGTGAGGTTGGCTCTGTAAAGCGCTTGCATCACAAAGGGCTCCAGCCTGGCACCCCTATAAAAGCAGAGCAGCGGCTCACAGCACTCAGCCAGCACCACCATGGCTGGTTACCGTCGGCGCGGCAGAGGGCGCAGGAGCAGGAGCCGGAGCCGGAGCCGGAGCCGCCGCCGGCACCCCCTGCGGCGGACACGGCGCCCTGGCCACAGCCGCTCTCGCCGCCACAGCACACGGGCAAGGGCCGCATCGCGCGGCATCAAGCGCCGGCCTCTCAGGAGACGCAGGCGTCTCGAAGAAGGGGAGCTGGAAGACGACCTGGATGACCTGGGAGAGTTCAATGACATAGAGCCCATAGACAACTTTGAGTTTTAGAGCCAGAGCCCCTGAGAAGACCAGCCAGCACATGGGCCTGGCTGCAACAATAAAGCATAGCAACCTCGCATGATGAATGTGTGTGTCTCTGTTGCACTGTCCACCAGCAGTAGATTGCTCGATGTCCGTCCGTGTCCCAGGGGTGTGGGAGCCCCACAGGTCTGTGTGTCCCATGTCCAACAGCTGTGGGTGGCACAGTATGTGGGAGTAGCAGGCCATGGACATGTGCACACCTCTTCCTGGACACCTCTGACTTTTATCTCAAGCCACAAGTTTTACCAGTTTTAGTCTTTTGATTCTCTGCCCCAGCAAGCTACCCTCATACTCCCAGCAGTACTGTGGGAGAGGGCACATAGTGCCAAATGTTATTCTTTGTGTGTGCTCTGCTCAGCTCCTTGAGACTTCGCAAAAACAGGGACTCAAAAATGGACCCCAGGGTACCAGGGAAAAGAGCAGGGACATCTGTGTGGGCTTGGTCACATGTACTTAGCAACAGGGAGAGATTGCATGTATTGTTTATATTCATCTATTCATCCTTGAACACCTTCAGAACTTCTGGCTGAATACCATCCAGGCCTATACATTCTTATGAGCATGTTTTATAAAATTTAAGTATATTTTTACAATAAGCTGTATGTGTATTAGCAGCTATGTAATTTAGTATAAATGTTTGCTCCCCTTAAATCTCCTCAGAATGTCATTCTAGCAGTGGTATTCCACTTAAATACGCAGAAAGTAGTTTACTAATGAAACATTCCATAGATTCTATAACTTGTAAAAGCTTGCCGAGATTAAAAAAGCAATTGGAAGGATTAATGGAAGAAAATTCTGTCAGAGGCTATGAAATATAAAGACCTCAAGCCCAGGAATACTTGGGAGCATTCTCTGAGGAAGTATCATTCTAAGTTTGATCGGCTCAAACAGTGCTTCAGTATTCACTGTTGGCCACTGTTGGGCATTCTTTTGTAATTATGTAATAGTAGAGAAGCACAAAGCCATAAAAAGAGAAAGTTCCATCTTTTGCCTGATAAAATGCCAGACACTCAGTAACACCCATAAGTGAGACCCAATTCTCAGCATATAAAAGAAACATTTATTTATTTCCTTTCTGTAGCAAAGAAAGATGTCCTTATCAGCCTGCTACGTTAAATCAGCTCTGGTCTGACATGCACTTCAATAGATGTGAAGTTACCGTGGTGCTGATGGACAAGTATCTTCTACGTACAAGCAATGGCTTTAATTTGAAGTTTGGTGAGCCAAAAGACTCTGATGAGTCGGTGAGGTACAGAGACTGAAGTTGGCATTTAGTCTTCTGGGGATCTTGAAGACGTGATATAAAGTGCACTGTTGTATGCTGTGCTGCATAAGCAGAAGCAAGGCTTCTTTTGTCTGGACAAAAACATTCAGTGCAAAATATCCTTGCAGGCTCAAGAAAAGAAATAAATATGAAGGATGGGAAGAGTGAACAATCCAACACCAGAGAAAATTGCTGGGAATAAAGAAAATACCTGTTTAGCATTTAAAAAGGCGTATTTCTTCTTATATATGTTCACAGTGTTCCATATCCATCAATAAACCCAGAGATGCTCAAGCTAGAGTAGTAGCTGGCTTGTTCCAAAGGAGATCACCCTGATGGATGGGAATATATAGAGCTGGTATTGTCAGTGTGGGCTAATCTGAAGCTACAGGGGTGATCTGCCAATTCTAACAAAGATAAATACAGCTTCTGTCTCACAGTGTTTTACAATGCCAGGCACTGGCTATTGGTTTCCCCAACATGATGGATTTTACGATCAGGTGTGATGACATCTCACGATCTAAATAGCTTTCAGAGAATGGCTGGTTTGTTTTGAATGATGATGGATTAAACTCCCGAACTCCCCGTGAAAAATGATGTCTCATGCTTACAAGTATTGCAAGGACATGGATAAGTCCCAGACAGCTCTTAGACTTAGTAAACATCCTAGTGTTTTTATTGCACATTTCTGTCCATACTTTTCCCATACCTTCTAACTCCCTCCTTTGTTTCTCAATCATCCTACATGAATTGATAATCACATCCTCCTCAGCACATCCTTGCAGGGTTACGTATGGAAATGTAAAGACACTGAAGTCAGAAATACTGCTGAAGGTACCAAGCAACATCTGATTTCAGCTACAGATCGTGAATTTTACCCATAGCAGCAATAGTGACTGCAAACCAAACTCTTACTTTCCTGTGGTGTTTCCTACAGAGCTACACCATTAATGCCTCTCCCTGTCGGGCACTAGTCAAACCTGCACAGGAAGTACCACTGGTTATGTGCTCCCACACCCCCAGAGGAAAATCCTGTAAGCAGGAGTGTTGGGCAGAAAGAGCACAAGCAGGAAGTTCTGAATGTGATAGAGCCCACTCTTCACAGAAGCAGACTGAATCCACCAAATTTCTCTAGTTACACTGAATATACACTAAAGCTAAATTTAGCCCTGTATGCTTTACCTACCAAACTAATGGAAAATTTTACTACCACAGAGTATTGATACTGCATCAAAGAAGAGGGTCCATGTCTGAATTATCCGGAACAACAGTTCTCAAGCTACATATATATATAAATTTAACTGAGTTGTGGACCTTAATAAGGACTAATGAAGTAAGCTTCCTTGCACTATAGGCTAATGCACACCAGTAATTTCTGGTTTGAACAGAGAGTGCTGCTGTTTTCCTTCCTTTCTGATATTTTCCACTCTTTTCTTTAAAGAATTTCAGTGTTTTGCCTTTCTCTTTGTGTTAAGAATAAGTAGTTCCAAGAATAAGTAGTAGAGGCTTTTCTCTCTCTGAATGATCTGTGTCATGTTTTGAATATCAAGCAGCATGCTGGCAGCAGGGGAGAGCAGGGAAGCACCCATAAGAAATGCCTAATGGAGAAGACAAACACCACCAGCAGCAAGAAAATAAACAAAATTCCAGAATATTCCTTCCATCTGTTTCCTATACTGAGACAAAGTCCATTTTTAGTGTAATAGCTAAAGGGATTTTAAAAATGCTTCAGTACTGAAGGATCACATTTCTACTAAAGAAGAAAGCAATGATCTCTTTCCTGTTTGAAATGCATTCAATACTGCAGTTCTTCAGAAAGTGAGGGACTGTTTGTGGGCACAAGATGAACTCAGGTGAGCATTACACAAGCTTTTCATGCACCGATTTTTGGAATGTCTGCCTGTGACCCACAGTACCCAAGCTGCTCCAGCCCTTCCTCAGCCCCTCACATTAGTCACATCTCACATCTGCATCCAGATGTGAGATTGTATGGTATTGTTGCAATACCATAGAATCATCATAGAATCATCACAGAATCGCCTGGATTGGAAGGGACCTTAAACATCATTCCAGCCCCCCTGCCCTGGACAGGGACACCTTTCACTAGACCAGTCCTGAATACCTATTGAACACAGCTCAGCTTGTGCCAGATCCTTCTCCCAGGATTCATGTCCATACCCAAACTGATTTCTGCAGATAAAAGATCCATACCAGAGCCATTTCAAGCTCCTTAATAAACTAGCTTAAAACAGAGCTGAAACTAAAGCCTACCATTGTGATGCAGACAAAACTGCAAAAGAAGTCTCTGAGAATAATTCTAAAGCAATGATTTCCTGTCTAGGTATTATGGCTCCTAGTTCCTACTATTTTGTTTTTTAGAGTGTCAGTGTTTTACAGGACTGGAAGTAAAGGCACAAGATAACCTGCTTTCTGTTGGATTAGTAGCCCTGCAGGCTGGAATCTTATCACTGGAATCAGAAACACAGGGAATGCTGGAAGACAATTTTTAAGCTCAGTCACATACCAGCCAGTGATTGTATATACAGCTCTCACTGGGAATATCCAAATTCAGCCACGGTCACACTCGAACTTCAGGCTAATCAACTGTACTCCAATCAACCCTGCAACTCTGCTGCAGTGCAGAAAGTATCAGATCCATCAACACCAGAGGAATTTAACATGACATACAGACAAAACAAGCACTAACCGAAATCTTCACCAAAGAGACAGTTCCTGTGACATAGCTTCAATTAGCAATTTATATGTACTGCAATATCAGACAGTATCATTTCATCTTAATTTGTTTAAACACAGTCCTACCATCGAGTAAAGGCCTCACTGAGAGCTGATTATGATCACTTGTTCTTGTTCAGCATAACAACCAAATCCTTCCATGATATCTGCTCCCTCTGTACACATCAAAACTGTGTTTAAAAAATTCCCAAATCAGGCCATGGGAGCATATATATGCCTAGGGAATTTTTCACAGGAAACAAATACAGTAAATCAAGCCAGTAAATTTATACTAAAGACATAAAGATAAGTGGTTTGTTTATGGGTTTTTTCACAACCTGACATTTAAAAGCAGTTCCAGAAACTTTCACAATTTGTTTCCTTAAGAGATGGGGAGTATTTTACAGCCAAATTCCTCTTTACTAGCTCATGAAAACTGCAAGAAAAAAAACCACAAAGCCATTCACTTTTATTTGTTACAAGCAGAACTCTCACTGCAGGATGTTTAATATATATTGGAATCCTGATATATCATCCTGTGTGCATGAAGAATAATGGCAATTTCAAAAGAGTTTTCTCCAACTTAACTAAAAAGAAAGAAAGGGGGGAGGAGAAGGGGGAAGTGAGAAAAGATATGTTTGTTACTTGCCTTTCTAAGACACTTAGAAAAAAGAGATAAAAGCCAGTTTCCCAGTTGCCAGTGTGCAAGATAGTATAGAAAATCCAACGTATCTAATGACAGAAGGGGCAGAAGCCTAATCCTTCCTTATTCAAAATGCATAGGTTATTTGAGCCCAAGAGAAATTTCCTCAACCTATTTCCACTGCACCATCAATGAGATTCAGTAAGCAGTTCTTATTTTATTGATAATGTTTGTCCCTGCCCAGAACTTGTGTATGGCTTTATTAATCTGAAAGACACAGTAAGTGGTTGTCATGCTCTAAGGTTTCCTTAAACAGACTGATATCACCAGAGCTTTCTAACATTCAGTCTCTTTGTTAAGAGAATGGCAACTTCTGTCACTTCAGCAAGAGATTCTGGGGTACTTTATACATTATGTTGCATTATAAAAAAAAAAGAGGCAGAAAGTTTGTAAGGATATTGGAGAGTCTTCTAGTTTGCTGATGTTCAAATTCCCCAAGAGCAATATTCATTATGATTTCTGGACCACATGCAGAGACAAGGGAAAATAGAAGATGAGCTGAAGAAAGCAAAAATTAGCTTCAGCAATGCAGGCAGATGTCTAATGGGAAATACATCTTCCTGAAAGAGTAGTGGAAGTCCCATGGAAGTGAAAATCAAATTTACTCAAAGACCAGCCTCAGGACTGAATTTTTTTTAGTAACATGGGTAATTCAGGCACAATAAGGAGGAAGAATTATCTATGTCTATTTAATCTCAGCATAACTATGAGTTACTGATGCAACATGAACAGTAAAGATCCAAACATGATTCTGGGAGGTTTCAGGTAAATATTAAAAACAAACAGGCCAAGTTAAAATGTCACTATGGTCTCAAATATTAATCAGGCTCTCTGTCTATTAACCCTGAGATTATTAACACTGAGATTAACCCAGCTGGTTAGAGTATAGTGCTAATAATTCCAAGGTCACAGGTTTGATCCCTGTACAGGCCATTCGTGTAAGAGTTGGACTTGATGATCCTTGTGGGTCCCTTCCAACTCAGAATATTCTGTGATCTATAACAGGAGGAAGGGTTTTTCTCTGTTATTCCCACCTCCAAGAACGAGATCACTGAAGTAAAGGTTCAGGGAAGGGTAATAAAAATTTTCAAGAGATTTGAAAAGATCACAAAGACACTGAAATGGCTTCAACTGTTTCCTTTAGAAAGGGGCTACAAAAGATGAGACAAGATAAAAGCACATCAAATAAGGAACCATAGTAGTCAAAAAAGATGGGGAGTTTGTTTTCTGTTGCATAATACCATAACAGGAAGATGTGCAATGAAATTGTGGAAAGTGAAAATTGAAAATCAGCAACAAGAAATCATTCTTCATACATCATGTAGACACATGGCAGAATTTATTTTCATTAGAGGCTGAAGATGCCAAGAATTTAACAAGATGTTGAAGGAAATGGGGGTTTACAGGGCATAATACCATCTTCTGAAATCATTGAGTTGCATGCACTCACCAGAACACATTTCTTCATCACTAACATCCATGCTATCAACCCCTAAACCCTTAGACAAAAGTTAAACTGCAAATAATCCTTGGGTGTTACTTTGTATTCAAGAGTCTGACAAGAGCAAACTCTAGTCCCAGCTCAGCTAATCACAATAACCAGAAGACAGCCCTGAAACCAAACTTAACCCAAACCAAGCTAAAAATAAAATTAATCTACTTGCAAAATACAAACACACTATTTCAAAATACAAAAGTTACAGTGCAAAAAGTAAAAGAACCATTTGTTTCTACCCATCCATATATAAGTGTTGTTTCTACCCAGCTGACAAGCAAGTCTGAACTCCTACTTACCCATGCAGCTGATAGATTTCCTTTGGAGAGACCATTTTCTTTTTCCTAAAATTACTGACTACCTCAGCACTATTAACAGCTATTAGAAATTATTCACTTTCTGTAAGGTAAATGTGTACTTTTATGCCTGACCAAGCAACATTCAAACCTGAAGATGAAGCTTTTTCCCCTATTAACATTCACACTGTGACCCTTCACTTTTATATTTACTTAGGTTTTATGAAGTCTTGCTAAGACACACTTGACCCCATTGCCATTCTGGGAACAACAGAAGTGAGTAGGTTGCTTGCTGAAGGATTGTATTAAATCCTTCATTCATTGTGGCAGGAAAACTGTGAGGATAGATGTGAATGACCAGGTGGGAGGCTGACATGGTCCAAGGAGAGGAGGTCTGTTGCAGAGCCAGACCAGCTGAGCCATGTTTACTGTCCATCTCAGAATCTGTCCTCAGACATGTTTCTCTAAGATACACATGTCCCCATGGAAGGACTCCTCGTGCCTCTACTGCACCTTGCAACCTTTCCACCACTCAGACAGGGGTTATCTATACATGAAAGAGAATATCAGAATAAAAGAGTAAAAATAATCTCTTGCCTGAGCAATTTCTTTCTCACTCGGACAAATATTTTCTGCTTTCCTCTACAGAAAACACAGTGCATGCAAGAAAGCTGTCTCAAGGGTAGGTACTTAAGTGATAGGACATACATTTATCTGCTGTATCTATGGATAAGGGAGAGACCCCAACCTTAAAAGTTTGCTGGCGCTTCTATTTGCTAGCATTCTCTGAACTTCCACTGGAAATCAAATTCATTTTATTTCTGAACTCTTCACACAAACAATCTCCCTCAATATCCCTCCACTCCATCTCCTGTCAAACCTGGCAAACATGAGCATCTCAGGCACAAAATACTTCTGCTGACAGCATGACTTCTTCAATGCTTAAAACTACTCCCAGCAAGAATAATGGAAAGGGAGCTTCTTGGGCTGTATCCATCAATTTTTATTAAGCATTTCCTTCAAAGCTGTGAGGCTACTCACTTCCCCATCTAGTGACAACAAAGCTCTGATCTGGGGAAGAGGTGAAAGGTTTAGGGAAAAGAAGATGAGATCTAACAACGTGAACACAATCACCAAAACTTCAATCTCACCCAAGGCTATTAGAGGATACATTGCTAGTTGCCAGGAGTCACACAGAAACATAACTGCTCTACAGACTTCAATATACCTTGAGAGAATCTGATTTCTGTGAGCTGTAGATTGCATTTTTCTCCCTCTTCCTACTGGTTTGTTTCGGTTTTTTTTTTTCCCTTCCCCTCCCAGTGTACTCCATACCCATTTAAGCAAATTTTCTCCCTGTTTTGCAGGCAGGGAGCACTGTACTAAGCATACCAGAGGCCTGGCATAGTATGGACTGTTGGTAACATTTCAACAAGGTTGTACATTGGTAATATTTCAACAAGGATGTATACTGCAGGAACAGTTTGAGTATTTGCTGCAGATGACTGAAAAGCCAGTAGCTAGAAATCAGTGTCAATCTGAAGGGGAGGCATAGGAAGAACACATTACCTCTTATGTGCTTGCAACAGGGTACAGTAATGTCCCCTGAGCCACTCAGGGACTTTGAGATAGAAGAAAGAAAGGAATGTACCTAGACCTTGATTTGATCTGTGATTCCTATGCCCTCAGGAGAACCCAACAGGAGAAACAAGTTAAATTACTTGCTTATCTAAGTCAAAGGACATCTGCAATAGCCTTGCCTTTCCAGAATGTAGAGCACTCACTGGAACTGACCCAAATTGACCTGTTCTGAATGGTCCTGTGGCAGTGGTGACAGATTAAAAAAACCTCTAACTGTCCTCTTGTAGGCAGAAATGCTCTACAGACAGCAGAAGACGGAGTAGAGTCTTCCACCAAACCTGCTAAGCAGAATCTATTTTTTTCGTGGATTATCCAACTGTGTCATAGATACAAAGAAAGTTCAGGTCCAGATGGATAATAAATTAAGGCACAGCACCACAAACACATTCAGAATGTTTTTAGTATCATCTTGATCTCCCCTAATGGCACTGAAGAACAGCCCAGAGCTGGAACTAATGAAGTCTGCTAGGATTAATCTGCATAATTAATCTTATTATGCTAGCTCTAGGATTTGGAATAAACAGATGTCCTGATGCTTTCCTATGCACCAGCCAAAGGTCACAGCACTTCCTTGCTTTAACCTGACTTGACTCTACAAAGACATTTAAGCCACTCTCCAGTAATTTTGCTCTTGAACCCAAGCTGTCCTGTACCAGCATCACTCTGTGTTGAGACTGATGAGCCATACTTGAAATCAGTGTACCAGGGAACATAAGGAAGAAATACCCTAACTCTAGATCCACCAAACATGGTCCACAATCAACAGTGATTAGAGCAGTGGGTACCAAGCCTTATGGATGGTGGGAAGCATCAAACTCCACACTACATAGTATTAGACATGCTATTTAGTTTTCCCTGTTTTCTTGGATAGTGCAACCGTCCTGTACCCTGAGTTATGAAAAGCTTTAAAAATATGTAGAAGTATACCAGAAGTGACATTACATCTGTGGCTTTCAAGGTTTTATCTGCTAAATGTAAATCATTATTGTTCACCTCCGACTACTGTTACAGCAGTCGATTAAAGAGCTAAATACAAGTAAGTTCAGTTCCCACTGACTTTCAGTAGAGTCAAGGTAGGTCCCATTTCAAAACTCATAAAACTCCTTATGAAAGTTGCTTAATGACATTTTAATATATATAGGTCCTACTGAGAAAATAGAGAGATGGGAAGGTTGAGATCTGTGTACTGAAGTGAGAGATTTGTTTACCTGCAGGAACAGCTGTGTAAATTAGCTTTTTCCCCAGTACCACCAAAAATCTGGAAGATACCTCATGACTGATGCAAGTTGCATCCTTCTTTCCTCTTTAAAACCTCAACTATTTTACAAATTATATCTGGGAAGGACTATCTAGGCAGCAATATTTTAAAGACAGTCATCAATGACAAGATGATATTCTGGCTCTACTACCAGTCATAACACAAGGTCTGATAAGATCAAAATTGGATGTGACAGGCTTAGCAGAAAATGTTTTGGTTGTTTCAAAAACACATTCTATCTGGTAAAACTGTCAGACCAGGACTCTTATCCAAAGCCAAACTTTGCCCAAAGTAAGGTTTGACTCAGAAATTTGTTCCTGTCCATTAGCATATTACATAATTCAGAAGTGCTTGTGCAGGAGGGAACTGCTCCAAGGTCTGCTATAAAACGGTTGCAGGTGCCTTGCCAATTACTGCTTTCTCAATGCCTTGTTTTGCTCCCCTGAAGAATAGGGTGGTATTTTCCAGACTGTGGAACACTTTGAGACATTATGTTAGAAAAATAAAAGAGTACAGACCAAATTTCCAGAAGAAAAGCAGCGAAGTTATTCTCTCAGTTGTTACCAGTCTACTAAAATTGTGAATGAAAACATTTAGAACTGGAAGCACCGTTAATATCCTGCATCCCACAGGATATCAAAGGAAATAAAAAGGTTCAGACCCTTGCAATTGTAATGAAGCAGATGTGGAATACACAAATGAGGAAAACTGAGGTCTAAAACAGAGAAGTTACTTGCTTATGATAGCCACTTCTTGTTTCATATCCATGTGCCTTAGATTCTGAACTCTGTTGTATCACAAACACCACTGGACACTCAGCCCTTCAATTCAAGCATTGTATAGAGGACCTTTCATTCTTTGCAACCACTTCTGACAGGCCTGATTCCCTAAGTATTCTGCTCAGCTACTTCTTCATTTTGTGCCATTCATGTGCAATCATAAAGATTCAATGTACTCTTCAGCTGCTCAGGTTCTCAGAATGCAGTCACACGAAATTTTAAAGGTGTAAAATTCAAGCTAGGTCACAAGCTCCAGAAACCAGGAAATTTCTCATTTCAATGGGACAAAAAAATCAGATCTCACTACCCACTTTTATGAGAATCTTCAGAATGACAGCTCTCCACATTTTTCATCATTAATTATCCAACTTTGATTGTGTCTGTCTCACCTGATCTTTCTCCAGCATTACTCTGGCACAAGGTGGGCTGGCTTCCTGCAGCTGAGATTTCTGCTAGCCTTAATCCTTCAGCTGTGAGAACTCAGACTCTTGGCCAGCTGGAAGAAGCATCCCTTTCCCCCACCTCCATAACACCAGGCACAGATTGTGGCTGTAACCCTGACTGGTATGTCTGAGTTAGAGAGTGAATGAGCAAGCATCAAAACAAGTTTGAATAGAAAATGTTACTCATCCACTTAGTAAATATATTTCAGATATGACATCACAGTGTGCTGTGTGACCTTACCCTACATTCCACCACGACAACCAGAGCAGAATTTTGTTTCTTTATGGCCCTTTTATTACTGCTAATTCAACCACAGTGGCATGGTGGTGAGCTGCATCTAGAACCTGGCCCGTGACCCAGCCACTCAGCATACCTCAGGGTCAGCCATTACTGTTTCACAATCTCAGCAAATTTATCCTTTTCTAGCAGCAAGTTAATTAAGTCTCAACCTTCCCACAAGGAATTAAGTGAGAATGAATGGCTCTGTGTCCAGCATTCCTTGCTGGAGGGCAGATTTTAGTCACAGTTATTAGTTCCAAGATCTTGCAGAGGAAGAAAACATTAATGAAAAGACACTGAACCTCATCTTAAGCTCCCAGCTGTTTTGTGATGTGGATGATGAAACAGGCTTGTTAAAAATATCCCATCAGAAATATGATCTAACCAAATATAGCTCTAGTTCCTTTATGTGACTTTAAGAGAGCATACACAGAGAGACCTCTTGGCATACAAGCTCAGAGGTTGTGCTACAATATCCTTCCTTTAATAAAGCCTTCTTCCACCCACGTGCTAAAGAACACTGTTGAAAAAAGGAAAAACGAAACAAAACAAAACAAAACAAAACAAAACTTAACAAAGAAAACCCCTCCAAAATGTATTTTTGGCCCTAGAACTAAAGGGCTAAAATAATTATACTTGCAGTGACCATCAGAATTCTATTGAAGTTTTTCAGGTATAGCTTCATAAATCTTACTGTCTTCTTCCACAACAGAAATTTTCTTCACTGAGATCTTTAGTGAAGCCACTTTTTTGAAGAATGTATTACCTGATAAGCTGCTATAGCAACAGGACAGAGCTAGTCAAAGCAGGAGGTGAAGGAAACTGCTCTATCCCTTTGAGCAAAAAGGAGCTTTTTTAGTTTAAGAGAGAGAAGACTTGATATAAGTCAGAAGATTCCATGTACCAGCTTTACACTTCTGAAATGTTTGAATTAGAGATACCTCCAATAGGTATTCCAATAATAATTTGTCTCTAAGGACTCTGTATTCTTGCTCTCACATGCAACATTACTGAGGCCACTGATGCAGGCAGCAAGCGTTCGTCAGATGTTTTGGTTGTGTTCCAATTCTGTCTAGAAACTGAGACAGAATATGAGGAACTAAGAGTTACTTATAGCTTTCATTTTTTAATAGGGTTCTCTAATTCTCCATGGAAATATGCTGGCTAGGATAATGTCAGCTATATTCTGCTTCAAGACCTCTACTCCATTCCAATGGAATGTCTCTTCTGTATTCTATATGCACAGCAATAAGGATGCTATGCAGCAAAATTACTGCTTCTTTCCCAGAGACAAATGTCAAGTTCCTTACTCCTAGCAGGATGCCATCTGCTTCTGCCCCCAGTGCATTCCTGCTAACCCTCAAAACACCTGCTTTGTGACACACAGAAAATACAGAGCTGCAAAGCAGGAAGAAGTAGAAGTCAGGGAGCATGGAAAGTCTTCAGGCATCCCTCTAAAGGCATCGCCATTCTTCCTGCTGGGCCCAATATTTGCATGGTCTCTCTTCCCAACAGGGATGGGGTCAGATGCTTGACCAAACCAAGATGCAGACAGCATAGCTGTTGTCACATATTTCAGGGACTAGGCAGTATACATTCATTCCTGTCACTTAAGACCACTTAGAGTGGTTCCTGTGCTACTCCATCTGTTTAGTTAATATCCCTGAGCCAGTGAAGGCCAAACACAGACATGGCCAATATTAGGAGATTGAGTTTTCTTGCTTGGTCACTACCATGCTTTTACCACCACTCACAGTCTCGCCACAAACAACCACCAGTTTATTCACACTTAATGCTGGCTCTGCTCAAGGATATTTATATTCTACTTCCAGCATTAAGATCAAGTTGGATTCAGGTAAATCAGAATAAGACTCCAATAGACAAGTGAGAGCTTTTACATACAAATTTTTTTTTATGGTCAACCAAAAGGATATAAATTGTGTAAAAATCCATGAAAAGATATCACATTATCAGTTAAATTAAAGGTCTAGCAAAATAACCTAAAAGTAAGAAATACTTCTTCAATTCAAATGATCTCATTCCTATTGTGGATTATCACTAATGTAACAAATGCCTAAAATGAAGTATTCCATTGTCAAGTCCTCATCCTTTCAGTGCAGTAAGTTGTCAGCCAGATGAATGATGGCAATGGTGAGTTTTTTTCTTCCCAGGTCTTTTATCCATTCTATAAGTACTTTTGTGTGTTTATACTCCACTTTGTAAATAGGTTACATTTTTTCCTCTCCTAATGGTTCTTAGCATTAGCCATGATTCCTTCTGTACACAAGGTATGATGCAATAAAATGGGGCATATATTTCTGGGAAAGAACCAAGCAAGTAAATTTAAGTGACATAAAACTGAAGTAAAACCTAAAGTAAATCAGGTAATAATATAGCTAAAAAACAAGCTCAAAACAACAGAATGGGCAAAAGCCACTTTACCACTGAAAAATTATGCTATTAGAGTTGGGACAGGCCAGTCAGTAATCATCTGATTCCAGAATTAGATACAGTTAAAGTAATTTTATATATTCAGCTAAAGTTAAGCTACAAAGATCAAAAAAATCCAGAAAAGGCCTGACAAGTTTTACAGACTGGTATGGTTATTTATTATTAGAAAACTTGAGGTCTGTTATCAGCTCTAGAAAAATCAAGTTTCTGGGGGACAGGACTATAGAGCTATAGACAGGAAAGACAAAGCCAGGAAGGCACCATTTCAAAACAGTAAAAAAGTACAAATATTAAGTCCCAGTCTGTTCCAGCTAATCTGCATGGAACAGTCCAAAAGGACAAAGCAAAGACACAGACTGCAAACCAGACAGAACACAGGAAGGCCAGGGTGAGGCTTGGAACCAAATCATAAATCTGAGTAGGAGCCGAAAAACCACTTGGGAACCAAGGACTATCATGGAAAAGATAGAATTGAGTAGAGAAGTGGCCTGACTTGTTTACAGCTCATATGGAGCTTTTGTGTAGATCCCCACTACATGCCAGCATAGCACTGTTGGGTTTTGGGATTGAGCAGTCCAACACCTTCCCCTCTGCTTGACTGCAAATGCAATTGCTGTCTCTTCATGCATTCACTCCAAGTCAAGAAACACACGCCAGACATTACAGTGGGTCCCCAACAAACAAGCAGGCTTTTGTATGATCTCTCATGCATTCTTTGTTTCTGGATACTGTTGCAAGAACAAGTTCTCAATTTAAAAGACAAGGAAGGCACAGCAGTTAGCTGAGGACATTTAGTCAAGTATAACCACATTATGTAACATGCCTCCTAACTGGAAGAAGCCATAAGGGCAGTAACTCTTACATATGTAGCTCTCACAATACTTCTGGTGCGGCAACTCAAGCACAGAAAGTCAAGAGAAAAACAAATCTATTTACAGTTCATCGGGAGTAACTTCTGTGATTTTTAATCATTCCTTATACCTTTGTAACAGCAGGAGTAAAGCCAGAAACCTCTCAAGCAAAGTGGGAAAGAACAATGCCTGCGAGCACCTTTTTCTCCTAATTGACAGACATATATATTAACTGATCTCCCCTCATCACTAGGGAAGGGCCACAGATCAAATCTTCAAGGCAACATCAGATCTAGTTGTGTTCCTGACAGTAAGAAACACCAAACTAAGATGGCTTTCTTGTCTCTGCAGGACACTAGTACTGACAATGAGGAAAACATAATCCCAGCAACCTTTAATTTTACTTCATCCTTTCAGCTTGTACTGACATGTAGAGACTTGACAGAACACGATGCAAACACATAAAGGAAATGTTTACAGGAAAAACCTGCTGTAGATAGACTTTAACATACAATGCCCATGCATTTACCAGCAATTATTTCATACTCTTAGCAAAGATAGGAGAGATCTCTACATCTTGTTTAACGATAAATGATTGCATAAATTGTGACCAGAACTACCTGCAGGCCTTGAGACTCATGAGAGGAAAAGGGGGAAGGAAATGGGGCTCCAGCACTTTCTTGGTGGTTTTTGTTTCCTCTGTATTTATACTTTTCAAGACAAGACAGCTCTGCTTATTAGGTATAGGATGGCTTTGCCTCAAGGTTACAAGGTCTTCAAAAACCTAATAATGAAGCAGACAACATGCAGAGAAGGACATGTCTGGAAAGCAGGAAAGCATTGTGAAATTCAGGCAAAACGACACAAAAATTAACCCATCTGCTCCTTAGAATTGATTGATTTAGAAGGTGATTGAAAGAGAAGTATTTCTATTCAGAAAGGTATGCTCAATTCCTTGAAAGAGCAATTATTAGTCTGAAGAACAAAATAAAATATTCTCTACCTGCTTTAGTAGAGCTCTAATTATTTGAAGTGTGAGTTTAAAAATGCCCATACTACTCAAATGCGTATTTCTTTTCCATACTGTAGATATTCATCACTACAAATAGATTCACAGTTACCTCTCTGTGATCACTCTTACATGCAAAAAAAAAAAAAGCTTCTTGTCCTGATATTGCAAATTATGCAGGAAGATGTTTATTTAATGTGGGAATCAAACTGAAGGTTTTCTAAAGCTTTATGCTTTTTTACTTCCCAAGCATTCACAAGCCTATGATGCACACACTAGTATGAAGAACAAGAATGAATCCCTGAATCCAAAGAAATTATTCAGTACTGATTGGACATTACTGTGTAAGAAGCTCAGAAATTCTGCATACAGAGAAAATAAGCTTTACTCCTACTCACATTTCAGAAAGAACTCTGGAACTGTGGTTATGAGACAAGCCATAAAGTGCACATTTTCACCATCTACCTTTTTTCTGACAAAATTTGATCACCTTAGCCCTACTTCATGGCCTTGTCCTATTAGGTACGTGTAGTACTGCTTATACCATATACGCATACTCACAACTCAAAATGCTCCCATTTTAAGCTGCATTCCTTCCCCACTGCAGATGTGAGTAAATTAACTCGCTCACGTGAGCAGAGTAGGAGTCAGGCTAAATGGAAGTTAGAAAGAAGTGCTCATCAAAGTTTGCTGAAATGCAAAAAATCTAAGCTGGCACTGCAGCCCTGCCAGCCAAGAAGCTGCAGGGCCCGATGCTGATGTGAAGTGTTGCTGGCAGCAGGGACAGCAGCTCTGGCAGCACTCCTGTGCCAGGGACTCCTGCAGGTATCTGGTGTATCTCTGGTGCCTGCTCAGGTGCACATTTGAATCCAGGCAGCCAGTCCTTGAAACTAAAGGCAAAGTCAAGAGAAAACTTCTAAGTGCTTTTCTGCATAATGAGGATATGGGCTTGTTTATTGCTCCACCAGTTAAGAAATACCTCTGGTAATACCCATATCCCAGAATTCCCAATCCCTTTCCCCTCTCCAGCCAAAAAAAGGTTTCTATTCTCTACTGTTTAACCATCATCCTGATCACAAGATTTTCTGACTGTGGGTAGTATTTACTACTATTTCAATACAGGCTGGAGGAAACAAGCTAAGTTTAGCAGTAAGATTTTGCAAAGTAAGATGTGGGCACTGCTTCCTTGATACAGTGCTGGGTGTGTGTGATCAGCCACACCACATGCTGGGAGAGGAGGCAGGTTGACAGGCTAGTGGGTTAATCAAGGATGGGCTGACAACTCATGAAGCCCAATAAGAGCAAGTACAGTGTCCTGAACCTCAGGAAGTAACAACCCCATGAAACAGTACCCGCTGGGGATGACCCAAATGAAGTTTTCCTGCTAGAAATAATTCAGCTTTTCAAATTACGTGAGCATAAAGGGCTGTTCTGTAATTATTTTGTGAAACTGTGCCCATACCTGCCATTCTGTAAGTAGTCAGGAGAGGAGGATAAAATCTCCTTTTGTTGCTCAGGAAGTGGGATAATTTTCTTTATGATGAGTTTTTTAATCTTTGGCACAAGTTGCCAGCACGTATTTGTTGAGCTTCTTGGCATTCTGCTCATGTCTCTGGCACTAACACCTGCTTAGAGCTTGTGGAAAGTGTTCTCCTATTCCTAAAATTTCATCCTCCTTCTCCTGTCCACCCTCAAATCTCAGTAGATCTCACAAAAACTGGCTGTGACACCACTTCTCCTGCTGATGCACAGTGAGCTCTTCATCTCATTTTTCCTCAGCAACGCATTTGCTAGTTTTTCCTTGGCATTGCTTATAACCAGATATTAACAGATCCTCTGAGAACCCAAGAGTCAATGATTTAAAACAGGCAAAGAGGGAGGACATAGGAAAGGTGACTTTTGCAGTGGCTTGCCAGCTATCAGTTTTGACCCAGCATCAACCTGTTTTCTCCTCTATTCCCTCTTGTGCCTGGAGCAGGGAGCAAGCTGCTGCTTTACAGGCAATTTTCTGCTTAAATAACTTTAGGTGAGGAAATATAAAACCAAGGGGTTACCAACAGACACCAGTGTCAGCTATAGAAAGATTCCCAGCCATAAATTTTAGGACACATTGCACATGCACACACTCAATGCTCATTCTCCCTTATGGTTGAAAAGGTGGAGCATCATTAATTAATCTAGGAAATGGATCCTCAGTGAATCCTCCCTCCATTCTTTCCCACTCAGGTCCCTGCTGCCAGCACCTAGAATATACTCAAGGTCAGTACTCAATCTGGCCCTGCTCAGGAGAGCAACTGGCAAGATACTTTGGGGCTTCTAAATATTTCAAGATCAAATATGTCAATATTAAGAGTCACTCAGCTTCTGCTGACTCAATTTTGACCATTCAAGCTGCTGCTTTCAACTCTTCTCACTAGGAATAAAGTTTTCTGGCAAAATAGTCAGCTAAGATCAGCTTTTGTATACATGATATAAAATCATCTACCTCACTGTCCTGTGGTTGTATTAAGTCTACAGGGCTAGCAGGGGAATCACTGAACTATTATTTCACTTTTTTATTACAAGAAAGATGATGTACTAAGATCTTAGGGAGCTGCTGTTGAGACCTAACTCTACTTATGTTGAGATTTAAACTGGGGAAAATAAAAACATCAAGAACTGAAAAGTATCAGCAAAATATTTTGTTCTGATGACGCACTACCATGATTTTCAACATTTGTAAGTGATAGTACAAAACTGGACAGTAGGGTATAAACAATTTCACTGCCTGTTGAATAAAAATGTGCAATTTAATGATGTGTTTTCAACAGGAGACAGAGTTTAGGGTAGGAAGTTATCTATTACAGCTTTGATAGTTGGCAACATTATTTGGCATGCTGTATGTTTCCATGCAGGACTGTGTTATGTGGTTATTAACTAATAACTGTTCACAAACAGAGTAGAGCATTGACATTACATCACTAACTGCATATAGTTTAAATATAGGTTTGCCTATATTTAAACTTGTCAGCAAAGTGGCAATGGAAGAAGTGTGGCCTTTTCCTTGTGGCTTTCAAGCACACAGGAGTTATTTTGGTTTTGGCAGACAGTGTTCATCTGCTAGCATAAAGGTTTTTCTGGGCCTCCTTAGAATTATTCAGGAGCAAAACTGTTGGCTAATCACCTTGTAAAGAAGCAAGAGCTCTTTTAAAAAGACACTGGGAAAGGTTTCAACTCCCACCAAGCTGGGAATGTAGGACCCTCTATTAAACAACACAGAATAAATCAGTCACAGAAAGGATTGGAAGGGACCTCTGGCAATCACCTAATCAAACCTGCCAAGGCAGGGTCACCTAGAACAGGTTGTACAGGAACTGTTCCACATGGATTTTGCCTGTCTCCAGACAGGAACACTCCACAACTTCCCTGAGCAGCCTGTGCCAGTGCTCTGCCACCATCAACATAAACAAGCTCTTGTTCATGTTGATGTGTTTGCCAGTTATCCCACAAGTGAAGATATCCCTTTCATTATTTTCACTACTCTGGAAAATTAAGCTTTGAAGTGAAAGCTAAAACTTGGAGGCCTGTTTTTTAAAGGGAGAAAGAATACTCCACCTACTCCATACAAAGGCTAGTCAGCAGAGATTAAAAAAGAGGTCCCTTCCATGAAACAGGTCTCTAGATGCAGCTAGACCATAGCCATCATGAAGGGATTTCAGCACTGTCCTTCAGCTCTCAGACTTCACTGTACAAATGGCAAAAATCTAGCTGAAAGGAAGAGGTAGAAAGAAAGAATTCAGAGCTAAAGACAAATTGCCAGTGAAAAGGCACTACTCAAGTGTATTGCTCCAGACTGGATGATTTCAAACTCTGAACAAGGCAGGACTGGGCTGCAGAAGCTATTGGCACAATCCCTAGCCTATAGACTGGCTATTGTGCCCCCCAGCACATGGCCCACATAAGACTGCTGTGCATGTACAGTGCTGTAGCTGTGTGTAAATTACACGCTATTTATGTCACCTCTGAATTTAGCTTGTTGCTTTTTCCTTCTAATACAAGTTGGCTTCTACATATGGCAATTAAAACTAACCTGGCAAGTGGGAAAACACCTGTATAAACCTCTCATTATTCTGGCATTCTGCACTAATTGTAACACATTTTAAGAATTCAGTATTGCCTGAGGTGGACAATTTTTGTGACATTTTACAGCCAATGAACTTCCACCAGAGGAGCTGACACTTTCCTTGATCCCACAGTTTTAACATCACCAAATCCTGATTAGCTTTGTGGATTAATCAGGTTTCAGGCCTAACAGCCAAGATGGATTTTACCTAAAGCTCTATTCACAGTTGACTGGGCAATACCTGTTATAATTTACAGGCACTGGCAGATCTGCTTCAGATAGCTCCTTGGAAGTAATTATCAGTCTTGCTTCACGGATGCCACACGTAATATATTCCAAAACACTAAATTACATAGAATTTACTGATGCCTTGAGTTTTTTTATTCAAACTCAAGACTGATCACATTCATCAAGAGGGCCACAGGCCTGGAACCAGTTTCCAAAGAACTGCAGCTTGTTTATCTTGCAAAGGTAGTGACTTCACTCTGCTTTCCTAAGAGAACAAAGCAATTTTGATTTGGAACATGTTTTGCTTGGGCAATCTGAGACTGCTTAATCCTAAAACTACAAAATTCACATCAACTAACTATTTGCCTGAGTTTTGAAGAGAAATGTAGCTTCACAAATCCTGCTATCAAGACACATTCCTTATAATTAAAAAGAATCTGTTCTATGTATGGGATGCAGTTATAAGGACTGAGAAATACCAAGTTCTTCTACAACCCCCATAACCCCCATTCTGTTCTCCTTGAGGTCAGTAATATTTTGGGCAGGCAAAATAGGCAAAGAAGGCACCATGCTGACAGAAAAGAACAAGATACCACAGAGGGCTTACCTGTGTTGATACCAAAAGGGTTGCTATACAGAGGTATTCAAGGCCAGGCTGAATGGGGCTCTGGTCAAGAGGAAGGTCCTCTGCCTGTAGAAGGGGCTTCAAACCAGATGATCTTTAAGGTCACTTCCAACCCAATCCATACTATGAAAACTTTGTGCTGCTTGCTCTCTTGAGCCTTGAAAGCACTTTCTGCATGACCCTCCCAGACCAGCGATGATCTCCATATTGGGAATAAGGAGGGAAGCAAGTGATTCTGTGAAAATCAAGAAGGGAAAAACCTCTAGTCTCACTAGTGTGATCATAAGATACTCAGCTATTAATGGACCAAAGACATTCAGAATAGTCCCTGTCAGAAAACAAAGGGAAGAGCGAGGGAAGGAAAATTGCAAGGCATGCTGTTTCATTTTTTAGTAGGCAAAATGATGCAACTGTATTATTAAGCTCACTACAGTGAGAATAAAAATAATAAAAAAAGAAATTTATTCATTATTGGTGGGTTGACAGTTTCTTCTATCTGTTGGAATCAAACACCGTGTGAAACTAGTAAAATTAGAAGTTTAAACATGATTCCCCAGAAGAAATTTTGCAGTGCCAATGCCCCCAATAACCTTGGAATGTTCAAGTATGCAGTTGAGAAAGGCTCAGCTATTTCAGTAGCAGAAGGTCTTGATGCCTCGTATTTTCAGTAATATCAACTTTTGTCCTTTTGTTCTCCTATCTTACCTACTTTCCTTTATTTTTCCTTTTTATTTTTTTTAATAAGGTTGGCCAATTATGGATTCTTTAGAGGTAGAGATATTGAGAATTTAATAAGAAAACCACAAGCTATGTAAGCAAAGCAAAAAGAAGGTATTCACACCTTGCTGTTGGCAAGCAGGCAGATGTTGAGCCACTTTCTGGGAAACAGTGCATCCACACATGTAACAGTTGCTTGGAAAGAAAAATGCCAATTTTCCCTGAACTTTTACTGTTGAGTACATCATACAGTATGGAATATCGCTTGGTTAATTCAGGTCACTGTCCCAACTTTGTCCCCACTCAATCTCTTGCCCACTGCTAGACTGTTCACAGGGGGAAGCCTTGACACTGCAAGCAACATGGAGCAGCTGTCAAAACACCAATGTTACCAACACTTTTAGCCACAAAGCACAAGCTCCTTGTGAGCTGCTATGAAGTCAAGTATATAACTTCACCCCAGCCAGGACCAGTACAAATATATATACTATAGCAGGGTATAAACCCAGTCTAGGGTATTCCATCCTGAAAAGAGTTGGGTTTTCTTGGGTTTAGGGAGTGCACCTCATGCATTTAATTCCACCTTTCCATGGCTGCAGGATAACTAACAAAAAAGGCAGATGGACAGAACTTTGGGTTTGAGCACTTATCTGCCAAGTAAGTACTACAAAAAATGGTTACTATGATTCCATTAAATTAGAACAAAGTAAAAGCAGGACAACCTCTCTTTCTTGGCGATTACTCTTAGACTTTAACACTTCCACTTTAATATCACTTCTCATTCAACCCACCTTCGTACAATCCCAAGAGCTCAAGCAAGTTGAGGTTGGTTTACCCATGCTCAGCACCATCTTTTTTCCTTCAATTTTCAGCCTTAGATGGAAATGCTCTCCATAAGTGGTTCTGCTGCCATTCTTATGCATGATTGCTTTAATTAAAATGCTAGAAGGGATGATTTAAGAGTCTCATCATCAGGCTTGGCATAATTAGACTCCCAGACCCAGTGTCAAATGCTCCCAGTGCTGCCCCGACCTTTCATCCTTCTAAAGCAGCTGTAGGCAGTACTACACAACATTTGCAGCAAGAACCATTTCTGAAAAAAAAAGCTTTAGAAGAAAGGTTTTGTCTTCTTTCTTGAAACATTAAAAAATCCCCCTGGCGCTTTTTCACAGAGTCCAGATTTCTGTTTATAACCACAGCCAAAGCAGCCCTAACATCTATGCCAGAAGTAGCTTTTTTTTTAGTAATGCCAAGCGTATGAAGTTGAAAATTGCCTGGTGATCCCTCTGGAGCAGAATGCAGTATGTAAATAGCCTCACTATTTATATCCTATATAGGGCCAGTTTCAAACTAAAATGAGAAACTTAAATGGGAAAAAGAGGTCAGTACACTCAGATATTCTTCAGCACGTCAGCATCAATTAAGCACAGAAGATCAAAGCATCAGAAACAGAACAAGACTGTTTTCAAGCTGTCTCAGATCCTACTGCACTGAGTTGACAACCGGGTATGTACCACAAAGGTTTGCCAGACACAGCCAGAAGTGAGCCACTGTAGTCATTGATATGGGTCTAGTCTCTTAATTACTATGTTTTCTTTGTTCTTGGAGATTAGGTTCTAGCTTTTCTTGAACTATGAGTGCTGTTTTACATGCACTGCTTTTACAAATTAGAGAACACTGGGGAATCATCTTAATTGTTAATAATTCTTGCCTGTTGCATAAAAGGTAATATTACTACAAGCGAGCAGCCAAAATATTAGTTTCTGGAAGACCAACTTAAGCAGGACATACACATTACTACAATCTCACAGCTGGGGCCTTGCAGAGAGAACTTACACAGATGCAGTCAGTTTAAACAAGGCACATGGCAGTTTAAGTAAGCAGTTACCATAAATGATGCATTTTCACCACTGCTGAGGTCCCAGACTTCAAGCCTTTCTGCACGCCCTATTTCTATAAGTGTTGTTGTAGTGCCATCTGGTGGGGAACACTCTTCGGAAGAAGGATCGTCATGTCATGACGGTACAGAGGCACTGCTGTGACAGTAAGAGAATTCTGAATTCCCTATTCCAATGGCTGTATTTTAGGATCCAATTCCAAAGTAACATGCAGATACATGGAAAACAGCTATAAAGTTTCTACATAATAAAGAAGCAAGACCAGAGACCTGGGCTGAGTATCAGCAAGCACCAAAGACTGTGACCAGACCACAAATCAAGCCACATGAATAGATACTGACATTGTAATATGAATTATCTGAAGGCTCACATGAACAGAAACATTTTCTAGTGGAAAGAGAAACTTACATTCAGCAAATAAGTCACTAACTGGGAACTATTATCAAAATTACTCAGAAGTGCCCAGTGCACAAAGGGCACATGTAGTTTTATGGAGGCATCCTTTCTTTGGGTTGGTCCAGTGTTACAGTCAAATGCACTTAACTAAAGGGAAACTATGGCCTGTTTTAGTAAATTAGACAAATTAGTGCCTTACCTTGTGCCACTGGCTTTAATCAACTTGGGAATGCAGTGCCCGTTCTAACTTAGAACCTGTAAAAGGGCTCTATTTACCCCATATTTCCTTGGTAGGGTTGGTCCAGTAGGGTCCAGAAAGGACCATCTGTCCCTCTTTAGAAGAGTCAAAGGTCAACTGGAAGTGCTGCTGAGTTCTTTTCTCTGCAATGTCCAACCCTAATACAGATGGTGCAAACAGTTGTCTGTGTCTGGCTCTGAAGGGGAAGCAGAAGGGAAATTCCTGGGTAAATATGTCCTCTCACTTCAGTGAGAGCCAACTTTGAAAGCTGACAAGAAAGTGTTTTGAGGTTTTGAGGGGGTTTTAAGACAAAATGTACCCCAGCAGTTGCCTTTAGCAATGAGTTTCAGGCTGAGACTTGAGATAATGGCATGGAAATATGACTGATCCATCCATTAATACAGCATGTCACCCCCAAATGGTATCATTTATGTTTTATGAGTCTAAAGGTGTTTTGTATGTTGCTGAGTGTGCTTCCATTAACTCTCAGGCACAAAGGAACGTGTTTGCACTTGGAAGCACACGGCAGACAGTGTGAAAGCAGAAACTGGGAGAAGTGCAGCTGAGGGCTGCCATTCTCAGCAACAGGCACTAAATAGCAAAATCCTGCCTACATCCTAGGATGGCATGGTAGAGTTTAAGAGGTCAGTGCTTCCATAAATACAAGTTTGCTATTGCAAAAGGGCGTGATTCAGTTTACACAGAGAGAGTTGCCAGTAGTAATCAAAGCATTCTTCCTCTCTGGGTCATGCCAAAGTTGAGATCCAGGTATCTCAGGATCTACTGCAACAGTAACAACCAGACAAACATGGTTCTCTGGGTATGTTATGGGCAGTGCTTGACCACAGATTTTAAAGAGCAAGGGACTGATTTACTCTTCATCATCCTGTTTTGAGTACAAGAACATACTGCGTTACTGTGAGGTCTTATCCTGAATCATTTTTTATGGTTCTAGGAAACTAAGTGACAGACTGGGGGTGTGCATCTCCGTTGCTATTTGGAGGACAAAGGGATGACCTTCTTAGGCTCAGTACTTAATATAAAGAAAACTATACAGAAAACCAGGGATATGCCACAGACTTTGAAAAACATCCTTGCTTTGACAGAGTATCAAGCACTTCAAATAGTAGGGCCCAACCTAACTTGGCTAATTTCTATTAAATTCTATCAGTGAACTGATATGCATAGCCAGGATTTGTCCCTATCATTATTTGTTCCATAAATTGTATCAGTTTAGAGTCCAGGTTAATTCCATGTGAGTTTGGTTTTAGGTACCTCAGAGATAAAATGGTTTTGTCTTTTTTTTTTTTACCTCCCAAAATGTGATTCTGTGGTTGCTTAAATCCACAGACTCTACCAGAAGAGCATCTTTTCATTTAACAGGAGATATGGCTGGCAGGCAAAAATTCACACTACAGTAGGTATGGGAAATGGGGAATTTTCAGAAAATGGCAATTAACTCTTCAGGAATATCACACAGCCTACCTGCTTGACCAGATAAGAATAAATAAGCTGAGAAAAAGGCCATCAAGAACTGCCTGAGTAAGAGAGGTGTAGAAATAGACCAACAATAAAAAGATAACAGTTCTTTTATTGTTAGTATCTTTTGCTGCTTGCCTATCTCTTCAACTAGAAGCAGCTAAAATGCCTACATCTACACCAGTGAAACTGAGCAAATGTCACATCAACAGACACTTCAGGAAGAATCATAAAAGCATGGGAAGGAAAAATGGAAGCAGATGCACCCGTGGAAGAGAAAAGATCAAAATATGATGAAGTGGTACTTCAGAAACTAGAGGGAGATAGACAAAAGAATAAGTTTACCGAAGTCAAACATGTATTTCCTCCTGTGGGAGATTGCTGGTCCCAAAGAAGGGAAAAAAAAATCAGTAAATTTACTTTTCTTGGTAATCGCATTTGCTCCATTATAGCATATATAAAAAAGTCCCCCACAGAAAGGAGGGTAGGCAGATGAATCAACAGATAACTTTACCCTTCAGTTCCACTGGGGATGTGATGGATGTTTAAGTATTTCCAGTCACAATACCAGAAGAACACTAGGAAGTCTCCTACCTCTTAACTGCAAATGCTTGGGAAGTTTGGAAAGGGCAGACACCATTACTTTAATGGGAATGAAATCATGGCAATGGAATGAACCCCAAAACAGCAGTGATAGTCCACTGTTCAGGAACTTTATAGGTTTGGAAACAGAAGCTGGCCAGATTAAAAATGCCAGGTGTTAACCAAGGTCCAGACCTTGTAATACTATTCAGACTTGTACTAAATCAGCCCACTTCTGAATTTCTAAGCAAGGTTCTATGTCTAACAACTTAAACTTCATGTTTAGAGAGTGGGAAATCCAAAATCCAGATATGGATCTAAAGCATAGAGAAATAATCTTGGAAATAACACCTCTTCCAAGAACTTTCAACTGAACCAAATTCACAGAGCAGATAAAGTTGGAAGAGACCACAGTGGGTCATCTGGTCTAACCTCCCTGCTCAAGCAGGGTCATCCTAGAGCACATTGCACAGGACTGCATTCAGACCATTCTTGAATATCACCAGTGTACGAGACTCCATACACAAATCTGTTCCAGTGCTCAGTTACTGCACAATAAAATTCTTCCTTGTGTTCAGGTGGAACTTCCTGTGCATCAGTTTCTGCCTATTGCCTCTTGTCCTATTACTGGGCACCACTGAGCCACCACCACCTGGATTCTTCCTCTTGGCACCCCTTCTTCAGACACTTGTGCAAATTGACAAGGTCCCCTCTCAGTTGTCTCTTCTCAAGACTGAACAGGCCCAGCTCCCTCAGCCTTTCCTCGTGAGAGAGATGCTCCAGTCCCTTAATCATGTTTGTTGCTCTCCACTGGACCTGCATCAGGAGCTCCAAGTCTCTCTTGGACTGAGGAGCCCAGAGCTGGACACAGCACTCCAGCTGTGGCCTCACCAGGGCTGAGTAGAGGGGCAGGATCACCTCCCTTGACCTGCTGGCAATGCTCTTCCTAATGCACGCCAGGACACCACTGGCCTTCCTGGCCACAAGGAAGGGCACACTGCTGGCTCATGGACAACTTGTTGTCCACCAGGACCCCCAGGTCCTTCTCCACAGAGCTGCTTCCCAGCAGGTTGACCCCTCAGTCTGTACTAGTTAGTAAATGAAAGCTGCTTCTGTCTCTGCAAAATTAATGAACTAACACATGGACAAGCCTTCAAGTTCTCTGGATTTAAGTGATTTAAGTGTCCCTGTCCCTAAGCTATTTGCAGTCTCTTGTCTGTGATCCTTTGAGCAAGGCATCCCCCCTTAGACCTCCAGACAGACTCATACTCTGCAATCCCTCAGTCAGGGACCAAAGGTAATAGCAAGGTAAAGTCTTCTGTTCCTCACTTTTAATATAGGAATGTATGCTAGTGATAAAAAGCACTGGAAAATGATCCATAATTCCACTGCGAAATTAACTGGGCACTTACAACCAAGTTGAAACAATTTCCAGCTATTTTATGCTACTCATTTAACTTCAAATATTTCAACTTTAAGATTTGTTATAAAGAGAAGGTAGTAAAGGCAGAGTCACTAAGTAAAGTTTCCTCCAGTTTTCCACCCACCAGATGGTTATTATCCTTAAAAATGCATACAAAGCAAAAAGCACTTCTCTTCCCACCACTTGATACAGGATGCATCTTTTGGACATTATAAGCTGTCCCCTATCACAAACCTATCATGTTTGTACATACCAGCTTCCTCTCCCACCCTCCTGGGCATCAGTAGTGCTTTTGAAATGGAACCAAATTAATCTTCAGGGAGCTTTCTGTAGGTGTATTTTTTTCTTGTGTTGTCACATCACAAATTCAGAGCTACTTTAGCAGTCTTTAAAACCCTCCCTTGCAGAAGTTACATTACTTCAAATGAAAGGAAGGTATAAATAACAGGTACTGTATTTCCTTCTTACTCTTTGTTATGCAGACTTCATTTGGGAATAATAATCTTGCTGCACAAGGCAAGCAAGATGAATAAATAAGGATTCAAAGCAGTATACCATTGCAAGCAAGCCTCACAATATAAAAAGCCTCATCAGTTAGTTTCAAACTACATCGGTACAGGCCAGTGGCTGCGCAGCTCCGATCATGAGACTGTTGCAAAAAAGTATCTGATAGTGTGGTCCTACCACGTCACAAGAACCTGCTTGGTGACTGTGCCAGAAGACCACAACTGATGTTGTCACACAGCACTGTGATGTCTCAAAGGGACACTCCTAAGTCATTATTGCTTCATAACTGCACAATTCTGTCATAAAGGCAAACCATCTCTGGGCTACAGCATGTGAGATCATTAACTTCTAATATGTATCCAGATACTGCAGCGTATGGGGAGAAATGCCAAGAGCAAAGAAGTTTCATATCAGCTGATTTTGGGTGCCTAAATTAGAAGGCTAATCACCTCATATCATCCAGAGACAAAAATACAAGCATTCAAAATACAATTTATAGCTACAGCTTAAGCAACATTGCCCTTAGCTGCCTCCTGAAAGAACCCATTGCTACCGCTAGGGGAAAGTAGTCTAAGATCAATATCCACATTTAGATGTCCAGTGTTTGACACAGACTGGCTTGATTTAAATAATTGTTTGCAAGATTATAATGAATAGGGCACAGCAGGACCCACCAAACTCAAAACAGACAGAAGTAGTGAGCAAACCCTTGTATCTATAAGGTAACATAAATCCAGTTGTATCAGTAGAGCCTCACTAGTTCCAAGCTATCAAAAGAAAAAAAAAACCACAACAAAACTAGTTTGCTGCTATAGTCACTTGCTGTTACAAACAAGCAGTTAGTACCACAATAAGGTATACTCAATAAGTAATTAAAAGCTTTAATACATAAATATCACAGCATATGTCACAGTTGAGACAGCCACAATACAGAGTATCACCATACTATTTCAGAAAGCTTTAAGCATTTGCCCATAGATAGCAACATCACACCACTTCAGAAGGCTGCAAGCATTCTGCTCCTTCTTGTTCTTCAGCACAACCTTTTATACCCTCATGGTTCATGCATTGCACCTGTGTGCCCTCTGTTCCCTTTGGTGATTGGTCAGCACACCTGGGCACTCCAGGTCTCATTGCTTACAGCTTCTCACAGCTGTAGCCCATTAGGGATGAAGCTCAGCCACAGCCCCACTACCAATCACCACAAACTCTGTACCTACACGTAAATGCAAGAAAAAAAAACCCAGAGATAATTCAGTGCTACATTTGTTGGTATAACGTTTCCCTCTTTTCTTTCAAAATGCATTTTAACAGTGTAAATGTGTACCTTGCTGACCTCACTGAATGCCCAACTACATTATCATCATTTTAGTCCTGCTGTTAAAAGGAACTGCATCATTTGTACATGTCTAAAAAAGCTTATCAAACCAAATTTTCAAATCAAATAGAATAATCGCTTTGCAGTATTCTTGAAATACACTGTGGTCCTCTTTCCTTTGAGCTGCAATTCAAAATTATCAAGATCTCACATAAGGCTACATGAAAAAGATCAACAGCAGGCAAACCAAGCCAAATGCTTCCCCAGCTCTGCCAAGAATTAAACATAGAGCTCCACCAGCAGGAGGGCTTTCTTTGGTAACAAAATCTGTCTCAGCCTGTATGTAAAAGGTTTCCTCAGGCTGTAAGTTAAAGCTTAAAGACCACAAGAAAAGCCTCAAGACAAGGAGGCTCCTATAGAAAAAATGCTGTATAGAATTTCCAAAAATAAATAGGTAATAATTATTTCTAGTAACAACAGAAATAGCAATAATAGTCCCTCTTTTTAATGCTTCTCCTTCTCTAGAGATCTCAGCATGCTTTATAATTTATATAAGCAGCAGAGTGCAGTTCACTTAATATTGAAATCCAGCCATCTCTGAGCACAACTGAAAAAGACAGCATTAAATAACATTTCATTATGTAAGGGGGAAAAAAAAAAGCTATGTTAATTTGAAATTACAAGGGAAGTTTCACAAGACCTTTGGAGAAAACACCAGGGCTACAAACCACTCCCTGGAAAAGTGCCATTGAATATTTAACAAACTGAAATGGTCAAGACTTCTTGCACATTACAAGGAAAAGTTAGACTGCACTTCATCCCCTAACCCCTGCCAGCACTGCTATGAAACAAGCAGGGGAGGCAGTTCATCAGTGATTGGAAGGGAGAAGCCCAAATGCTGTATGGAAGCGCTCTTAATAGCAGCTCTTAAAAAGGTTTGAAAAACGCACAGGTACTACTTGCCCTGGAAATGGATTAATTAGGAACGTGAAGCAGCCTTCTAGTTATGTTCCACATTGCATGTATGCAAGCAGGGGCTGACATCGGAACCATACATCTGACTGACTACTCTGATTTGTCTTAGCACAGTAGTAGAGACAAAGGCACAGTATGATGAACAAAACTGCAGCAACACAACAGATTTCTGAAGGAAATTAGCCAATTATCAACCCAAAAATAAGTATCTTTCCTATAGCAACTCTGCTTATTAATTAGCAGCATTGAAGAAGGAGACTGAGCATTTCACTTCCTTCCCTTTTTATTAATATGCACAGTAAGTCAAAGCTTCCATCGTACAAAGCAAGATGGAATACTGTTAGTCCTATCCCAAAGTAACACATGGACCTCCTGTAATGCAGCACATACAAACACTCCTAACTCCTTCTGCTCAGCTTTTCCATCACCCATCATTCACTCTCATCACTGAAAGCCACCAAGCATGTGGTATTTCTCAAGTACAGATCAAGTGTTACACTTGGAAAGTATCACAGTGTAAAGAAAAAAATATAACTGGAGGTAAACAGAATTAAAACAGAAATTTAATCCTGTTTTTCTTTTAAAATTATCCTTATATTCTCACCAGACCAGAAACACTAGATTGGAAATCCTACATAAGCTGTCTCTTTGAAACTCCTGTCATCTTGGATGGAACTAGATTTTCCAGCTAAACAACCCCCACCACAAACAGATTGAGAAAAAAAACAAAAAAAAACAAAAAAAAAACAGAACCAAACAAAAAAACACTCAAACAAACAAAAATCCCAAAACAAAACAAACAAACAACCCAAAATAAAAACATAAAAGGAAAAAAAAAGGTAAATAAACACATCAGAAACATACTCGGGCTCATTTCATATTGTGGCATTGTGGCCAAAAAAAGGGACATCAATCCCAGGGCTGATAATCTCGTGATACCCCACCATGATTAAAACATGCTTCATTTACTTTTATATGAAATAGCTAAAGCCAGCAAGACAGAATTGTCTTTTCCTTTTAACTAGCCGTGATGGCTCAACTGGCCTCTGATTACATGAGGCTTACAAGTCATCTGAACACATTAGTATGCAACTATTTAATAACACTACAGTGATTAAGTGTCTAAAGTTATCTTAACCAGTTCAGTGAATATCTAATGCAAAGTGAGCTAAATTTACAGTGGAAGTGCAAGAGCTCTGATTATGGCAAGAGTATTACAGCCATTTCTTTTAATCACAATCTCCTGTCAAATTGATGCCTATAGATATTACAGAATTGTTTAAAAATGAAAAGTGGCCATACTGTCGCATTCTCAGAAGTCTTGCCAGCACAAGGAATGGATCACGGAGACTTAAACTGCTCATTACAGCTCATAAAGAGTCATCTTAAAAGGTGAAGCCCTGATATTGCACTGGAAGGAAATTTTGCTGCAGAAAAGACACCAATTAGCACATTTTATTAACTTCAGGAACCTGGCAAGGAACAAAAGCCACAGCTTTTAGTAGCTTGAGAAGATCATGCCTAACATGAAGAAAAGTGTCTTCACCAGGAGGGTAATGTAGCATTGGAAGACATAATCCAAAAAGATGGTGGAACCTCCAAGCTGCTTCCAGACAAAACCACAGCTGATCTGGTCTATCAGTAAGAACAATCCTACTCTCAGAGGGATGTTGGGTGAGAATATGCTCAGAGATCCCTTCCAAACAACTTCTACAAGATTCTGTGATCTTGTGAGCAGATGTAAACCAAGTCAAAAATTAACTGCAGCAGGAAATGGCTGCAAGAGCCCCTACTACAGCAGTAAGGCCTTACACCTGGACAGCTCCCAGGTAAAGGCTCTCAGAAGATCTTGTGCAGATGCTTTTGTCAGCAACTGCAGTTTTTTTCAAGACACTGATTTTGGCACTGCCTTCCACCTATCAGAAAATATTTTAGCTGAATGACTGAAGCACAGCAGCCACATCCTCTTCTTTTCCCTGAGACACACTGTTTTGCCTATCAGGCATGCCTTTGCTGAAACATGAAGATGTTCCACATGTTCAAGTTAGAGGGGAAGTCTGGCACACCAGGTTCCCTTCAGAACAGCTGGTGCTGGCATGTAGCTGGTTACAAAAGCACGAAGAACCTTAGCATAGCAATGGGAGTTCTGTAGAGGAAAAATGCTCTCTTCTTTTGCTGTTACAACCTTCATGGTTTAACTTTGAAAAAAATTCTCTGCTTCAAAAGCCTTTCATGCATATGAATGTGATTTTCAGCTTGTCTCTCAACTTCACTGTTACAGAGTTGTTAGGAAAAAATAGTAGCAGGAAGGACTCGAGGGTAAATTAAATATAAAAATGACAAACCTTTCTAGTGTCTGGTTGCACCCTTCACCTCCATTGGTACAAAACATCATTTTTCACATCACTTAAAAATTGTGTGCATTGGACACTTCTGTATATGCCAGTAAACATACTTGCATCTCTAGCTTTCTTGTAGTCACTGGTATGATTTACTCCGCAGGGTAAGCACAGTTTTAATCAGGTGGTGCAGTTCTCAGGACAAATACTTTTTTTTTTTGCATTTTATTTAAGTTTTGGCCCCAAGACCTTACAAAGAATCTTGGAGGAAAAAAAAAAAAGCTGTGGGTGGTATCCAGGGGGTTGCCTTCAATTTCAAAATTTTTGCTCAATTTTTAACACCTGATATCCTTCTCATTTCAGTAGTAGAAGAGAGAATTGATAATAAATACAGCTCTTGCTGTGACTAAAAAAGTGGAAAATCTTCGAATCAAGCTAGCTGTCAGATACTGTAAAAAGAGCATTCAGAAATTTATAACTCTCCAAAAGATTTATTCTGTAGTCCAGAAATGGAGTACGCTAAAATTCAGAGTCCTGAATTCTTATGATCAGCTGCAAAATTGAAAAGAACTCCCTTTAGCCCACATGAACCAAATTAAGTTACTGAAATGACCAATACATCATATGTGGCAATCATAGTGAGGTCTTGCTCCCAAATGAAGCATTTTATTCTTCCCCATAATGAAAACTACTAGGTAAAACCAATAAGTAAGGTGTAACTAACAGGCATGAAATATATACATGCTAAGACCGGGACATCTGTTTGGAGTGGTTCATTCTCTAACATCTCTCTTCTTCTTAGCCTTTTCTCCAGTTTGAGGGTTTAGTGTTTTCCTCCTACCTCACTAATACTTCTCTCCTTGTTACTTCAGTTTCATCTTCCTTCCCCCAAATCATGGCTTTACATTTTACCTCACACTCTTCCATAGAGATATCTAGGATGTTCATTAGACAAAGTCTTGACAAATTCAGTCAAACACGCATGCTCCAGGAAACCACAGATCTTCACAAATTTTAATGCCTGCAGACTTCATCTAGCATGATTTCTTTCCATTTTAATACAGATTTTGAGGAAGTATATTTAAGTATGCTTTTTAACAAAAAAATCTTATAATGTTAAAACATCAGAAGTGAGGGCAAGTCCACCATATTCCCTAGTGAACTGCTTGAAACAACTTTCACTTAAATACTGCATCTTTTTTAGAGTGAATTCATGTATTTCATTGTGTTACTGAAATGAAGACTGAAAATTTTCCCTACTAGGGTATCATGTTCTCATCTGGAGTTATTAGTATATATTAAGTCAACTTGAGACTCCAGAGAAATATATCTATATATTTCAATCCATCTCCAGCTGAGGATCATTTTAATGCCCTTCTCTGAAGTTCCATCAATGTTGCTATGTTGGTTTTGGACAGAAAGTTCTAAACCAAAGATAAGAATGTAGCACTCTGATCAGTATTTCATGCAGAGGTAAGACTACATCTATTTGCTTACCTGCTATTCCAATTTTCAGAAGAGTCCCAGTGTTCACAGCAGAAAAGTTTTGAACATCACTTCAGTAAAAACTTGTATCGTGATAGGTACTCACTTTCATAATTACTGCTCTAAGTTACTCCTTTTCAGGAGTTTCTTTGAATAGGTATGGCCAGTATTCTCTACTCCTACACATACTATATTTTATTTATCTGTAAAGAACGTGATGACTTTAATAATTTAGATTACACTGCAATAATGCAGTATTATAATTACAGCATTATTTGCTATTAAATAATTTAAATAACATTTCAGACCACTGCTAAAATGCTGAATAATATAAAGCAAACAGGACTCCTGAGGTACCTTGCCAGAAAACAGACACCCTGTTTTCTTCCCAATAGCAACTTTTTTGATCAGCCATGAAGCCAGATTTTAACCCATCTAATATATAACCTCTTAGAGCCAAGTTTCATTAGTTTCCCCCATCAAGATGTTAGAGTGATAAGACAAATGCCTTTGAGAAATTCAAGTACACTACATTCATTATGCTCTCTTTATCAGCCAGATCTACAATCCTGTCAAGTGATGACAGTTTTGTTTGACAGAACACGTTTCCATAAAACCATCTTGACTGACAATAATATGCTCTTCGTCTCTAACCTTTTGTAGATGGCATCCAAACTGCTCTGTTCTGTTGCCAAGACTTCTGCGAAAGCCGCTATTCTGTTGAGTGGTGGATAAAGTATTTGCATTATGATGGTACTCCTGCATTGTTACAGAGCTTCTCCACTCTCCAACACTGTCTAATATTTAATTAATGACTCAGAACGCAAATGCTAGACTTATTTATCTAGTAGGATTTCAGAAATTCTGGTCATAACACACTTACTTTTAGCCAGTGCTGCCCATGCTGCATTTTGACTATAATGAATAAATGTATACTACCTATCACATCAGGGTTGAAAAACAGAGCAGAAACAGCTGCTGAATATTTCTAGCTGTTCTGCATCACTATTTATAATTTTACTTTCAATTTAGCAATAGATAACTCAACCCAATTTATATCTATTAACTGAAGGCTGATTCATAATATATTTTATTCATAATATACTTTCATAATATACCTTAAAAATGCTATGTTACTACTGTTAGATTTTGGTATTCACTTTACCTCCCAGGGCTTGCTTTAACATAGGGACAAAGTACATATCAAGTTAGACAAAAATGTCTTTATATCAGTTTTATACTGAAAGAACTGGGGAAAAAAACAATACAATGAGATTGTTTAAGTAACAATGTACCTGGAAGAAAACATACTTCATTGAAAAAAATCAGATTAAACTGCAAGAAAAATTTAGACAACTGCTACTTCAATGCTTTTCACTTGACTTTGAATGTTGGCAATTACTTTTTAGTATTTTTACAAGATACAGGGAAATACATAAACCTAGAAGACTCTTAATTGTTGTACAAAATGCAAAAATAGAACTGTCACCTCTGAGAAACACAGCTGAAAGAAATCACTTTTAAGAGAACCAGAAAATACTTCACCTTGGATACCAACACCCCTGAAAAGACACTCTCCATCTCATGCTTTTGAAGCAGTGTACAGTGAGTTGAGAGACAGAAAACTGCAGCCCTAATCTTTCCCAACACAAACAGAAAACAAAGGTAGATTCTGAGCTGTAGTTAAAGTGACCATCAGAGCTGAACAGACACAGAGGTGTTTTGACTCCTTCTCTTGATTAGATCATTGTCTAAAGTTTGGTGAATTTCTAATACAGTTTTTTCTGCAGCAAAAGTTTATTCCATTCTGTTTCTCGGAGGAGTGGGAGGAGATGGTGGAGAGGCATCCATACCTCTCTCAATATGTTCGGTGCTGTTGTGCTTAGTTGTGCATATGCCAGGGACATGAAGCATATGGCCCGGGGGCTGGCACTGTCCCGTTCAGCAGATGTCTTCAATACATTCTGCCATAAAAATCTTTTGGGGGACTGGTTGACTGCTTTTTATCAGACAATTCTCTCTCTTTACTTGATAGAGAGTTATTCACCTTAACTGAAATCCTACTAAGCCCCTTTAGGGAAGTTGTGTAGCTTTTCATATCCAGCAACTAGAAAATAAGATTTTACTACTCTCTCAAATTAAGTCTGCACCTAGCAGATAGATTGACTGCAAACTGACTACCAGGTGCCACAGGAAGACATAAATCTTCCTAAAGTAGTTATGCTGCTTTGTTTTTTTGGACCAAGGAATCAGAGACAGGAATCAATCTTCAAAGGCAAGCACTCTTCCCTTTGTGGCACTACTCCAAAGCAGCCAAGGATGAATACACCTGTAATTTGTGCAGGCCTGCCATGCCAGCAGGTAAAGTGGAAGACCTACACAGCTTACAAAAAAAGCAAGAGAGCAAGTAGCTATTTGGAAATTCACTATAAATTAATCTTGCATGTTGGCATTGTAAGGATTTACCAAATTATTCAAATGGTGAACATTATTTAATCCTGTGGGCTGTTTACAAATTCTGCCTGAATTGTTTTATGGACAGTTAATTCCCACTTTGAGTTTGTGCATTTGACAATCTCTTCCCCACAGGGCTTCCAGTGTTTGGCACATCCATCAAGATGATGGACAAAATAATCCTGATGGGAGTTATTCCTTTTTGCCTTTGTAGAGGACACACCAGACAGTGGAGTAATGGCTGGATGGGAGAAGAAAATGTTGTTGCACAATATCAATGCCCTATACCAAATCACATGACAAAACTAGAAAGTCAAAGCATCAAAGGCAATTAGCTCCTGGTCAGTGAGCTCAAAGGCAGAATACCCAAAACTGACTTAATTTCTATTTTTTTGCTTTAGTTCTTGTTATAAAGGCTGGACACTTTCACAAAGTACCATGATTTGTTTTAGTTGAGCTCAATACTTCTATCACCCTAAAACTTTTACAGCCTCATTTACAAATTAGAAGGAAAAAAGTAGCACACTTAGTGATGCCTCATGAAGAGAACCCAGAAGAACTGCTCTTCAAGTGTCTCAAACTTGGAAACTGGTGTTCCACATTGAGCATTCTCTTCCTCCCAGCCAGTGGTAGAGCATTCTTGTTCCCTAGCTGGTGATATGAACACGCCAGGCTTCTAATATGTAATTTTTCTGATAACCACACAAACAACTCACACAAGACCTCTTCATTGATTCCTTTATCAATGTTGTCAAACACTCTGATGAAAAATGAAATTAGATTGCCTCAACAAAGTCCACTCTTCAGTGAGCAAGGGTCTGACTTAAAAAGAAGAATGGGAAGGCTTTTATAAATGACTCAACAAAATAAATAGTGTATTTTCAATCATATTAAAGAAAATTTGTATTATTTCCCTTTCACCCCCTTCTGTGACCCCTTAGGGCCAGATTCCTTGTGTCTAAATCACAGATTAATCCATCCTTTAAGAACAATAATAAGCTTAGCTCCCCAGTGTTTCCACTACGCAGTTGTAAATAGCCCAACGGACAAACTCCTCCTCCCCTCTTTGGGCGGCTACTCCCTATCCTAATACATTTCACCACCCACTTGGGATTCAGTACTCCACAGATCACAAATTCCAAACAGATTAAGGAAAAAGTGTCTAATTCTTCTGACAAATTACAGTCCATGTAACCTTAACAAATTTTCCTATATCCTTCTCTGAGAAGTTAACCACCTAATTTCTGAGACTTTAACTAGTGTGTTACCATTCTGAAAGACAGCATAAGAAGCATATATGAAAAGATTTAAATTAACAGAGCTATTTTTATCAATCGCTGCCTAATCCTTAAAAACATTTTTCATTGGCCTCTACCTTGCAAAGCACTTACAAGCACATTCTTCCTCAGCTATATGCCCCGAAGTCCCAATGAAATAAAGCATGCTTCATGTTTTCCATTCAAGCCAATACACAGACAAGAGTATTACATATAACTGAACTATTTCAATCTAGTATGAGCCCAGTCTACCTGCCCAAACCACTCAGACATCTGCTGATGACTGATTACTAGACTAGACGTGAAGAATTAACAGAAGTTTTACATGATTGCCATCACCTGTTCAAATTGAGGAGTGTAAGTGTCCATGTAGCCATTACTATCTACATAAACCCTTACTCCCTCACAGCCCATCAGCACTATGGGGCTATTGGATCCATCATATGATCACAATCTTTGCTTGGATATCAGATCTATGACATGATCACAATCTATGAACAGTCTTGTCTTCTGACTGTTCAGCTTTTCATCTCTGCAAAACCATAATAACTCCATGATTTGACAATGGTAGTATAGAATGATTGCTTCAGGTGACCTCAGCAATGTCACTTACATTTTTGGAAATTACAGGCTACTTTAAACATTTCTACCCACAGTATCATGATTAGCCTGTTAAATTGTCTATTCAGATACAAAGCAAAACCAAAATAAACTACTGCCTTGACCAGGATTATTAATGGAAAGAAAATGAGGGTAAAAAAAGTGATTTTCTTGATGCAACTCTTCCAGAAAGATAAAATACATTTTCAATTATATTAAAAAGAAAAAAGTATGATCTCTGTAGTGCATGGGTAGCTTGACGCAAACTAAGAGAAGGAAAAGGAAAGCAAAAGAATGTCAAGCACTGCCCACTTGTATATTTTCTGTGGAGAGAAAGATGCATGCTGATGATAAACATAATAGCATGTGAATGGAAGTGAGGCAGTGGCACAGTGCCAGACTGGTTTGTTTTATTTGAGAAAGCACTGAACACTGATGTATGAGATCATTTACTAGAGAAGCTGGGAAAGCAACTCACAACAAACAATTTAGTCTCCAAATGTAGGTAGCTCTTTTGCTATCCAAACTGTCCACAAAGACCAAGCTATTTTATAGATGTTTGCACTTCTACTTATCCAGACAAGTATTTTCTTCTAGTCTATATCAATGCAAGTGCTGGTAAGTTAAGGATTCAGCACTCACAATGACAGCACTGTGACTGCTCAGTCAAGTCAGCTGGCATTTCTATTGCTCCAGTTTAGCTGCATATGCTAAATTCCTTTGTACAGAACTAAAACTTCTGAAATTTCCATCTCAACATCTACATGTCTGGGGTTATTTGTCCCAAAACTTAGCATAAAAACCCTTGTACCTTTCGTACACTTCACAAGGGATGTGAAGAACATGTCACCATAGGTTTTATTGTTAAGTCTAGTAATTTTTTTTTAGTTATTTCTGCAGCTCTGCTTTGAAGCACACAGAGAAAAAGAGAATTTAGTAGACAGTCTGAGAGACAAGGCAGGTAGAATTAGTCCTTTTCATTATATATGTTCTGTCCCTTTCCTTTGAAATTCAATTTCTTGTTTGCTGATATAGCATCTCATAAAAGCTTAACCAGAACACACATAAAACATTTCTTCTCTAAATCTGAGATTTATCTTTTCAGAAGGCAGGTGTAAGTGCAAGAGAATCATACAGCTACTTTTCTAAATGTAACTTGATTACAGACCTCATACGGCTCCCAAAATTATGGCATGGTGATATCACATATCAGGCAGGTAATTTTATATACATTCACTGTAGTTCACATGCATACTCTGTTTATTCATAATAAGCTGCAGCTGTTGAAGTATTTATGTTTCAAAAAATAAAACCATTTGGGGTTATGCTCTGGGATTTTAGGAAACCGATGGAAAAGAAATGGATTTTTCCACACAATGAATCTCAGTGGAAATACAACCATTTTCCATGAAGATTGTGATTCTTTGGGATAGTACAATTCTACATGTATTAAAAATCAGTGTTAGGCACAATGTTCCCTAATAAAACTGGACATACTGATTAATAATATCATACTTCTCTGCTTTCTGTAAGACATACAAAACTAAAGGTATGAAATAGAAAACAAGATTTAAACATTGTTCAAAATCTTAAACAGAAAAAGCTGAAACAGGAAAAAAAACATTTGCTGTAATTTGGCACTGGAGAACAGATGAGATAAAAGTAGTAGAAGATTTAAAGAAGACATCTGGAAGAGCTCAAGAAGGAATGTGCTATCTCAGAATTAGAAGGTTATCAGTCATTAGACACCATGTATCCCCTGGCCTAGGGGGAAAAAAATCAGAGAGCACTGTACTCTGAATTTGCTTTTGGTCTAATAATTTTTTCCTCATAATGAGCTTCTTTTCATAAAATCTGACCCAGTAAAGCATTCACCACACTGGTTTTAGGTACAAGTGATACCATGCAATAGGACACTATTCACATCATGTAACAATTCACAGATTTCAAAGTTTACTTCAGAACATCAAAATAATTAAGTTCTTGTAGGATTAAACCCATTACTAAACCTCTAAGGCACAGGACTTCACTGGCACAGTGCTAATCATCACAGTGCTTTCTAACACGATGCTTTCTGTCCTGGAAAACCTGTCTCACTAATTTTATCTTAAACTAGAATTTTTAGCAGTCCTAATAGAAATTATACAACTACTTGTAATTCAAATAAACAAAGTCAAAATGTCTGTTATTTATTTCTTTCTTATTCAAAAGTACAAATAAATACGTTAGCAAGAAGGGAGAAAAATGCTTGATTGCAACACCTACTTTTCTAAAACTATAAAGACATTTTTGATGCATGAGAGGTTTTAGAATAATTATGTTTTCAAGAGATTACTCAAGGATTACAAGTCTCTTTCAAATATACTAATCTTAACCTAATTAATATTTCTAATTTTACAGATGAGATAATTGACATAACTGACATTTTCAAATTAGATTTCCTATATTCAAATTACTATATTCACATTGAGAACTGAAGGAATGCAGGATCTTTGAATGTCAAGACAATTTTTTAGGAATCTATGCATTGAATAAGCTAAGAATTACGGAGGTTAATTTTTGGGAATCATGTCAATATGATGAGACCATGAATATCATTAGGAAGAAATGAGTATCTGTTCAGTAGTTTGACTAGTGTCTGATTATAAATCTAATAGGTTTGTGGTTTGCAGGTCCAACTTAAAGAAGGGCTAGAGGTTTCTGATCTAAAGAAGCTCCTCATTAGCTCATAATACTGAGCCCTGGAACACAGTGGTTGTGCATATGGGTAGTTAGTCACATCAAAGAAGAAAAGCCACTCAGCTCTAACAAATCTTGAAGCCTAATTGTTTCTCCATGAACTTTGGAGAAATTTGAGTTTAAAGCAAGGAATCAGCAGGCTACACTGCTTTTCAGTCACAAACTTTCAGGACGGTAGAGGAAACAAACTCAAATGGCTCTAATCCATTACATCCAGAAAGGTGTAGGACATGTTTGCAAAGCTGCAGTTGCAGCCACTTAGCCATACAGCCTTAAATATCTAGGGCTGTCTCCAATCCCATTTTGCTTTATTTGAAATATGTGATTGTAATACTCATGTACAAAGAAACTCTGACCTTTGAACTGCTCCTCCTCCTGAGTCACTAAGAAGATACCAGTATCTCTACCTTACTGTTTCACACAATAAAATATCCTAGAAAATACAGATCAAATAACAGTCCTATCTTGATATTAATTTTATTTATTCTCTTTGAAGTCTCAGTGTCTTTTGCCAATCCTCTCCACTAGCAAGTTTTCATGAGCAAGTACAGTATACATTAAATGCTGATCTATTTCTACCCTCACCATACGCTGGTTCACTTCAGCAGTCAATAAACAAAAATAAACAAAGACATAACATTTGGAATTTAAAAAAAAAAAAAAACACTAATCATTACAAAACTGGAATTGGATGCACTCATAATATCAAGCTTCAGCTACATCTCCAGCAATACTGAAAGACTAGTTTTAAATCAGAAAGCAGGACTTAGCAACAATTATCTGGAATGTGTTATATAAAAATTACATCATTCATGTTTCCATCTCAAATCAGAAAAGTGTGCTTTTTCAAAATGAAATTGTTTTGAGTTACAAAGTGCTTAAAATTCAAAAGTGAAAACTAAATTACCTAGTCCATTCCCTTTAGATAAAACAAACAAAAAAAAAATCTAAAACCTAAAAACAAAACAAAACAAAACAAAAACCCACATGTTAAAAAACACCAAAGTAAAAGTAGACGTAAAAAAGAAAAGAATAGGAACATAAACTGTTCCTCATGTTTTTGGATATACATACTTCAAACATGTTTAGTGATGAAAATGTCTTAGTCTCTGAACACTTTTTTTCATGATGAAGAAATCAGCTATTATTCTACATAATCTGGTGAGGCAGATTATGCACAATGATGCCACACACAATTTACTGTACTGAAGTCAATTTTGCCTTGCATTTGCTTTCTTTGTGGTGTTTACCCAGAGATTTAAATAGCTTTATTATTAAAATACTAGAATATCACTCCACAAGCAAGTTCTTGTTCAGTAGAGAGGCAATGCATTACTAATGCCATTTCACAGTTGAGCTGTGTAAGTCTTGAGAGATTAAGGCAAGACTTCTCAAAAAGTGGACTCTGAACCAGAAAAGCTTTGCCTGTTATTTTTACAGAATGACAGAATGAGGCTGGAAAGGATCTTTGGAGACCATGTCGTCCAACCCCCGTGCTAAGGCAGGTTCACCCAAAGCAGGCTGCCAGGATCGCATCTAGGCATTTTGAATAGATTGCGCAGGCTCCCTGGCTAGCCTGTCCCAGGGCTGTCACCGTCCCATCAAAGGACCTTTTCCCCACGTTAGGACGGAGCTTCCCGTGTATCAGATGGTGCTCGCTGCTCTCGCCTGTCGCTGGGCACACCGTCCCTTGGAACAGTCAGCAGCAGTGGCCCCTTGGAACCGCAGCAGTGTTCAAGGTGTTTTCTGACACTCAAAAGGAGACCCGCGTGTAGGTGTAACCGGCAGGGGACACCCTTGAGATGACCGGCGGAGCCTCCCTTCTCTCTGCCCGGCAATCCCCGATCCCGCGCACCGCTCCCGGGCAGCCTCACTCGGCCCAGCCCGGCGCCGCAGCGACACCTGGCGGCTCCCGCAGGCACCGCGGGCGGCGGGCGGGGAACCCCCGCTACAGGGCCAAGGTCACGAACGTGCACAAACAAACATAACCAAACAAATACACCCAAACAAACGTACCCAAACAAATGTACACATTGCGGGCACGCCTATCTATGGAACATACAGATATGCATATTTCTAAAACAGTTATATGGTATAACAACAACCTTAAAATACTGTTTGCAGCGTCCAACTGTCACAGCTTTCAGAAGTTTCGAGGTATCTGAGTTAGTACCCAGCAGGAAACTATAGTAGAGAGGACTTCCAGAGAATTCAGGACAAATCTAATCTACATCGCAAGCACGTTTCTTTAAATTGTTATTTTACATCAGTGTTTAGAACAGGCACTGCTGAGGAACAATGTCCAATTGCTAAACCAAATGTGACATGTATGGCAGCAGTAGTAGTACAGACAGCTTTCTGCTCAAGTCAAAATTATTCTTAAACCTGAACACCTCCTGCACAACAAATGGATAGTTGGATCTCTAATCTAGTCAGTTTATAGCCAAGAACACTGAAGTTTGAAACATGAACACTGAGCTCCATCAAAACTGTTTGTATGCTGTGGCTTACAGATCAGCTAAGCGGACAAAACCCAAGATCACAACAGAAGTAAACTGGTCACCAGTGTCCTGAAGGCATGTTAAGGAGTCAAAAAAGGCTGATATGCCAAACATTTAAAACTCACAATCACACCAGAGGAAATAAAAATCTGAAGTGCAGTTTGTACTTCTTCCCAATGTGAGAATCATCTGTCCTTCCATGACATGAACTGATGGATGCTTGCCCTGAGCAATCCATTGGGAAGCTCAAAATCCTGCTGCAGTAGATGAATAACGTGCCTTAAATCACATCTGACTGGCAATACCTTAACCTGAGCACCATAACTCTGAAGCCATCTGTGACACCTCTGTGTCCTTTAACAAGGGACAAAATTTATGAGACACATAGCACTAAGAAAAAATAATTCAAATTTCTTTCCCAGCCATTCTTACAGAATTTTCCTACATTCTTACAGACACTCTTAGAGCTATCTCACTTTGCAGCTTACACTTTTAATTACAGTTAAACCATAAACAGAAGCAGCTAAAGCATTAGAGGAAACAGCTTTTTCACCAAAGCAAACATTTTCAAAATAAAATAGGTGTGATACTTTTCCATTATCCTCTCTCTAGACATCAGATCACTTGACCATTGTTAGTGCATCAGGGGCTGGACACAAGAAACACAATGAAACTGATAGCAGTGGAAACTTTGTGTGAATCAGTGTGACAATATCATTTGGTGGCAATGTGCTGTTCCATTCCTGAGGAGCAGAGCCCAACTCATACATTTCAGTCCTGGCTTTATACTAGTCCCATTTTTTATATCCCCAGTTAGTTCTCTGATTATGTGCTTCAAAAAATCTTGCTGACATCTATTCTGAATATTCTAATATCAAATATTAGGTTATTTTATACATAAATTAATTCCTCATACATGTTTCTAAATAGATACAGTTATTATTTTTACCATTCTCTGTTCCCAAATAATCTAAAAAAAAATCCCGCAAGCACGTTCATTATTTGCAAGTATTTGCTGAACCATTTTTTGAATAAATTACACTCTGCATGAATGCCAATATTGTTTTTTTATGATTGATATTTTAAACCTTGTGATAGTTTTCTGTTTTTTCCAACTGAATGACTCAAATTTTCTAAGCAAACTATTACAAATACTAACTATCCCTATTTAAGACCAAACTCTGAAAAAGTCCAAGAAATAACAGTGTTGGCATACCGTAAACACAAATTAGATACCTGAGAGTTCACAGAAAGCTAGGGGATAGTTAAGATAGCAAAATATTATGTTTTCAGAGATGCACTTTTCTTCATCTGGCATTGTGTACCTCCCAGAATTACAGCTCTGGAGATGTCTCCCAGTTAATACCCAGTCCTATTACTTTCATAAATATCCAGCTCCTTTCCTGATCACTGAGCAGAGCTCTGACTTTGGTCTTGAGCCTGCAGTCTGCACAAAAACTTTCAAGAAAAACACTCACAAGCTGGGAAGAAAAACATCAAAACCAGGTCCCACTTACCCTTGAACCACTTCCATGCTGTACTTGTTATCTTGTCCTATTTTCCCTTGAAAGCCTTCAGCCCCATTGAGGTTTTCTTACTTTTAAGTAATTCAGGCTACTCTAGAAATTGCCACTAAAATAACTGACACTGCTAAATCTATAACTGCAAATGAAATGCAACATATATGAAAATTTTAGCTTGCAGGCAGAATTAGGTTTAATTTCATCTGCACTGCAACTCATAAGACACTTCTCTGGAAATTGTGTGAAAAACACACTCATACACAAAAATTCACATGGATGTGCATATTTCAACTTGTTTATCAATAGCCTGGACAAAGGAACAGAATGTACCCTCAGCAAGTTTGCTGATGATTTAAAACTGGGGGGAATGGCTGATCCACCCGAAGGCTGTGCTGCCATTCAGCAGGACCTTGAAAGGCTGGAGAATTGGGTGGGAAGAAACCTAATGTTGTCCAACAAGGCAAAGTGTGGGGTCCTGCACCTGGGGAGGAAGAACCCCAAGCACCAGCACAATCTGGGGGCTGTCATACTATAGAGAAGGTCTGCTCGGAAGGACCTGGGAGTCCTGAGGGATGACAAGCTGACCATGAGCCCGCAGTGCCCTTGTGGCCAGGAGGGCCAATGGTATCCAGGGTGCATTGGGAAAAGTGTGGCCAGCAGGTGAAGGGAGCTGAGGCTCCCCCTCTAGTCAGCCCTAGTGAGGCCACATCCAGCATGCCATGTGCAGTTCTGGGCTCATCAGTACAAGAAAGACAAGGGGCTACTGGAGAGGGTCTAGAGGGTCTGGAGCATTTCCCCTATGAGGAGAAACTGTGGGAACTGGGTCTGAAAGAGAGAGGTGAGGCAAGGCGAGGCGAGGCGAGGTGAGGTGAGGTGAGGTGAGGGGAGGTGAGGTGAGGTGAGGTGAGGTGAGGAGAGGGGTGAGGCAATGCATCATCAATGCATATTACTAGCTCAAACATGGGTGTCAAGAGGATGGTGCCAGACTCTTTTCTGCCCAGAGACAGGACATGGAGCAATGGCCGTAAAATAAAACACCAGAAGTTCCACCTCAACACGAGGAAGAATTTTAAGATGAGGGGGGCAGAGCAATGGCACAGCCCAGGGAGGTTGTCAAGTCTCCCTCTCTGGAGATCCCCAAAACCCACCTGGACAAGTTCCTGTGTCACCTGTTCTAGGTGACCCTGCCTTGGCAGTGCTAGCAGGCTAGATGATCTCCAGAGGTCCCTTCCAACACTAACAATTCTGTGAATTCTGTTCAGTAGTACAGAAAGGGAACAGACGATAATTCCTGATTTCCAATTATAGACACTTAACAATTAGACTGTTTCTTCTTTTCTTCATTTTGTCCAGTTTCTGGAAATTAGGGGCTAGAATACAATTCTACGAAGTTTACATAGCCTTAAAACAATAATCTAAATGTTTTTTTAAATTATAAATACTATGTTTTCACCAGACATGAACACAGGTTAGTCTGATGTCACTATATCTCCAGAGTGGGCTAGCACTTGTTTTGCTGGAACACCTCCTAACTCATTTGCGCTTGCTACTCATTGTCACATAAAGACAGGATCTCGAGCACACGGACAACTGGATAACATTATTTTTAGTGCAAGCATGCCGACTGTTCCTGCTGGNTTTTTTATGATTGATATTTTAAACCTTGTGATAGTTTTCTGTTTTTTCCAACTGAATGACTCAAATTTTCTAAGCAAACTATTACAAATACTAACTATCCCTATTTAAGACCAAACTCTGAAAAAGTCCAAGAAATAACAGTGTTGGCATACCGTAAACACAAATTAGATACCTGAGAGTTCACAGAAAGCTAGGGGATAGTTAAGATAGCAAAATATTATGTTTTCAGAGATGCACTTTTCTTCATCTGGCATTGTGTACCTCCCAGAATTACAGCTCTGGAGATGTCTCCCAGTTAATACCCAGTCCTATTACTTTCATAAATATCCAGCTCCTTTCCTGATCACTGAGCAGAGCTCTGACTTTGGTCTTGAGCCTGCAGTCTGCACAAAAACTTTCAAGAAAAACACTCACAAGCTGGGAAGAAAAACATCAAAACCAGGTCCCACTTACCCTTGAACCACTTCCATGCTGTACTTGTTATCTTGTCCTATTTTCCCTTGAAAGCCTTCAGCCCCATTGAGGTTTTCTTACTTTTAAGTAATTCAGGCTACTCTAGAAATTGCCACTAAAATAACTGACACTGCTAAATCTATAACTGCAAATGAAATGCAACATATATGAAAATTTTAGCTTGCAGGCAGAATTAGGTTTAATTTCATCTGCACTGCAACTCATAAGACACTTCTCTGGAAATTGTGTGAAAAACACACTCATACACAAAAATTCACATGGATGTGCATATTTCAACTTGTTTATCAATAGCCTGGACAAAGGAACAGAATGTACCCTCAGCAAGTTTGCTGATGATTTAAAACTGGGGGGAATGGCTGATCCACCCGAAGGCTGTGCTGCCATTCAGCAGGACCTTGAAAGGCTGGAGAATTGGGTGGGAAGAAACCTAATGTTGTCCAACAAGGCAAAGTGTGGGGTCCTGCACCTGGGGAGGAAGAACCCCAAGCACCAGCACAATCTGGGGGCTGTCATACTATAGAGAAGGTCTGCTCGGAAGGACCTGGGAGTCCTGAGGGATGACAAGCTGACCATGAGCCCGCAGTGCCCTTGTGGCCAGGAGGGCCAATGGTATCCAGGGTGCATTGGGAAAAGTGTGGCCAGCAGGTGAAGGGAGCTGAGGCTCCCCCTCTAGTCAGCCCTAGTGAGGCCACATCCAGCATGCCATGTGCAGTTCTGGGCTCATCAGTACAAGAAAGACAAGGGGCTACTGGAGAGGGTCTAGAGGGTCTGGAGCATTTCCCCTATGAGGAGAAACTGTGGGAACTGGGTCTGAAAGAGAGAGGTGAGGCAAGGCGAGGCGAGGCGAGGTGAGGTGAGGTGAGGTGAGGTGAGGTGAGGTGAGGTGAGGTGAGGTGAGGTGAGGAGAGGGGTGAGGCAATGCATCATCAATGCATATTAATATCTCAAACATGGGTGTCAAGAGGATGGTGCCAGACTCTTTTCTGCCCAGAGACAGGACATGGAGCAATGGCCGTAAAATAAAACACCAGAAGTTCCACCTCAACACGAGGAAGAATTTTAAGATGAGGGGGGCAGAGCAATGGCACAGCCCAGGGAGGTTGTCAAGTCTCCCTCTCTGGAGATCCCCAAAACCCACCTGGACAAGTTCCTGTGTCACCTGTTCTAGGTGACCCTGCCTTGGCAGTGCTAGCAGGCTAGATGATCTCCAGAGGTCCCTTCCAACACTAACAATTCTGTGAATTCTGTTCAGTAGTACAGAAAGGGAACAGACGATAATTCCTGATTTCCAATTATAGACACTTAACAATTAGACTGTTTCTTCTTTTCTTCATTTTGTCCAGTTTCTGGAAATTAGGGGCTAGAATACAATTCTACGAAGTTTACATAGCCTTAAAACAATAATCTAAATGTTTTTTTAAATTATAAATACTATGTTTTCACCAGACATGAACACAGGTTAGTCTGATGTCACTATATCTCCAGAGTGGGCTAGCACTTGTTTTGCTGGAACACCTCCTAACTCATTTGCGCTTGCTACTCATTGTCACATAAAGACAGGATCTCGAGCACACGGACAACTGGATAACATTATTTTTAGTGCAAGCATGCCGACTGTTCCTGCTGGAGGGTTCCCACACTAGGCACCGAGCTGAAGCTCTCAGCACAATTTGTACACAGAAGAAATCTATATAAGCAACTCAGCCATGCCTTTGGGACTCTAACATTACAATTATGGTGAGCATCAATGTAATACTCAGGTTTTGTAAAATCCTATAGGAAATCTCATTGAAGATAACTGGAGCTCTTCCCTTGAGAAAATGAACAGAAAAAAAAGCAAGTGATAGCAGTAATTCAATAACAGAGGTAAAACCAGAACCAATACAAAAAGCAGCATGATTCCAGGACCTTAAATAAACAAAAGTATTTTTCCTCTATGCCACTGTAAGGGTACATAGACTGTAAGAGCATCTGGTTCATTAAGCTCTCTAGTTAAGGACCATTCCATTTAATAGAAGTAATGAGTAACAAGGAAAACAATAAAGCAATAAAGGAAATGAATACACAAACCTTAATGAGCAGGTAATAAGGCAGACAAAGACCAGAACTTTTCAGTCACTGATTGATGGGCTTTTAGAAGGAACTACTTGGACATAGGCAGGGGCAAGAGGGAGGGAGGAGCAGAGGAGGGAACAGAGAAGAAATCAAGACTTCATGAGTATGATGGCATATTATCAAGACTTCATGAGTATAATGGCATATGAGTGTGTACCAAAACCATGGAAAAGTAAAAAGAACTTGTGGGGGTTATGTAAAAATTATAGATTCTTTATGGGAAGTGACAAATGTAAGGGAAATTAGAGATATGGATGGATAGCAGAGAAACAAACATAGGACACATGTCTGAGCCACATGATCAACATATGATCAACACAGCGTATCCTTTCTTCTTAATAAATTATATTACTGACTTTGCCTTTGTAACCTCTCTATCCTACATGAGTGCTACCATGTCCCATTGCCAGCAGGTGGAGAACACACCACGGGTCACCGGGTTGCAGATCCAGATGACAACAGAGAGAGCAGAATACAATTGAGATCTGAGTGCCAGCAACAGAGGAAGGGATCATTCCCCACTGGGAAAAGGGTGTATATTGGTGGGGTCTAAATGTCAGCAACTGGAGCAGGGACTGTGGCTCACAGGGCCCATATGCTTAAGTGCCAGCAGCTGGAGACCCCAGACTGTTTATATTTCCCTAGGGAATTTAACTGTGCATAGACCTGTGTGTATGCACATCCATGTGTACACATACATATACTTTGCTAGCCAATCTTAAGCTGGAATAGCCTTGAAATAGAAGATCTGGAAAGACTCCAGCTCTGAGTCAGCAGCTATGTAAGGGACACAGTGCGTGCATGGACATTGGATCACCATCCAGTGGGAGATCTAATATTTGAGCAAGCATGCTTGTGAGAACAGCACATGAGTGTGTGTATCTGTTCTCTACTGAAAATCAAACCAGACTCTCTTCGTAAGAAGGGGAGGCCCCAAATAATGGGTGAGGACCATGAGTCTAGCCATGGATATTAGAACCTACACTGATATTACAGAGATCTGTGAATGCTGGTATATTTGGGAAGCTAGAAAGCAAGGGCTGTTGTTTTCATTAATGAGCTTCAACCCTTACCATTTGGAGAGGACAAACAGGCCTGGGCTATCTGCATTTTTGTTTATGCAAATGCAGGTAGTTCACAGGGTTGCTTAACCTCTACAATTTGTTACTGGTTTAGACTGGGTGACAGTTGTTCAAGCTACATCGTTCTTGTTCCTCTTGACTGGAGTCTTCACAAAAGCCTTGGCAACAGTCTTTTTTCTAACATATACTGGAAGAGTCTTTCCTCTCTTGATCACTGCTTCTCTCTCCCTCATTCCCTGTGACTGGGCACTCGATTTTACAGACCAAGTGGTATGAACCATAGAAATCTTCACCTTTTCTCCCTTAGGTTGCTTAAATAATACCTGAATTGTGTCTCTTACTCTGCATATAAGCCTTGCTAGAATCATAACCCTCCGACTGCCATGACCACTGGAGATATAGGAGTATTACTCTATTTGTAATTGTTTTCTCAGAAATTAGTGTGCAAAAGCTTTAAAAAAACATAGTAAAATAATTTTTAAAAAATAATTTAAAAGCTATGAAAATTAATCTGCCTAAAACTGTAACTTTTGTACACTAATTCAAAAAATAAAGGAATTATATACCTTTTTGTCAGAAAAATCTGTCACAAAGCCAATGTATTTTAGGACAGAAATCTTCCCTGAAACGTGTCTGAAGCTTTCTCCTTTTAGTTTTTCTGAAGCAAGCTGAAAAAACTTTATGAGAACATTCTGCAAAGGGAAATATTGGGAAATAGCTCTTCAAAATCTACCACGCTTCATACTTCTCCCACTTGTGCTGTTTTTCATTTAAAAAAATACAAGAAAGTTTCTGCAATCAAAGTAAAAAGTAATGTTGGTACAACACAGATAGTTGAGACGGAGACACAGAGGCAGAAGACAAGAAAGAGAATATGAGAAATAATCATAAAGAATACATATCACTAAAGTATTCCTAACTTTACTCCTGCACTTCCATTCTCCTAACTAGAGAACATCCAGTATTACATCATGCCACAGAAGCTAGGTAGTACTTAACAGGTCAAATTTAAAAATCTCTTGAAAATTTAGATCAGATAATAGTTTGAGAAAACATACCTAGGAGTACCTAGGTACACAAAGGATGCAATTTGGGCCCTTATCATTTGTCTGGTCACTTGGACTGCTGCATAAAATACCATAACATTTTGGCACAGAATAGAGAGGAAGAACACTGCAAAAATACCTAAGATTCCGTTCAAAGCTTCAGAGAAGAAAATGCAAAACTGATTAAGAAAATTAATGGGAATTTTATGGCTGCTGCACACATAAATTGAAAGGCAGCAATAAATTTACCAGACCCTTAGAGTACAGAATATACTAAATTAATCAGAACTAACTCAGTCTGCAATATTATCTTTTTGTGTTTGTTTGGAAGGTTATTAATTAATTCAGAAAAAAAAAATCTGTTTCCCCCATTGAATTTTTCATCTTGTTTCTCCAGTTCACTTAACCCCACCAACAGAGCTTTAGATGTAGAATAAATTTGGTTAGAAGTGACCTCCAGAGGTCATCTAGTTCAACCTCTGTTTGCAGGAAGGCTGACTGGGTCAAGTTAAGGAGAGATTTGTTCAATGAAGTCTTGAGCAACTCATGGGCTGGGAGTCCATAAGGGCTCTGGGCAGCTGAGATGGGTTGACCCTGGCTCATCACCAGGTGACTACCAAAGCCACTCTATCACTCCTCTCCTCAGCTGGACAGAAGAGAGAAAATATAAGGAAAGGGCTGAGGGTCAAGATGAGGACAAAAAGAGATCACTCACCAATTACTGTCAGATTGTGAGAGCAGAACAGACTTGACTTGGAAAATTAATTAAGAAATTTAATCAGAGTAGGGTAATGTGAAGTAAAACCAAATCTTAAAGACACATTTTCCCCCACCCCATCCTTCTTCCTGGGCTTTACTCACAAATTCTTTACCTCTCCCTCCTAGTGATGCAGTGGGACAGGGAAAGGGGGTTATGGTGAGTTCACCACCTTCTGCTGTTCCTTCCTCCTCTCGTGAAGGACTCTTCACACTACTGCTGCTACAGCATGGGCTCCATCACATGGGAGACAGTCCTCCACAAACTTCTCCAACATGATTCCTTCCCATAAGCTGCAGTTCTTCACAAACTGCCTCAGTGTGGGTACCTTCCACAGAATACAGTCAGTCCTTCAGGCACTGCCTGTTCCAATGTGGGTCCTCCACAGGGTCACAAGTCCCACCAGCAAACCTGGTCCAGTGTGGGCCCCTCTCGCCACAGGGCCACAGACCCTGCCAGAAGCCTGCTCCAGCATGGACTTCCCACAGAGTCACAGACTCCTCCAGGCATCACCTGCTCCAGCATGGGATCTCTGCTCCTCCATCAACCTGCATGGGCTGCAGAGACATAGCTTCCTCACCTTGGTCTTCACCACCCTCCATGGACCACAGGAGAATCTCACCTCCCACACCTGGAGCACATCCTCCCCTCTGTCTCCGCTGACCTTGGTGTTTGCAGAGCTGTTTCTCTCACATATTCTGTTCCACAGCCATTGCCACTGTGCAGTAATTTTTCCCCCTTCCCTAGAGGTGCCACCACTGCCACTGATGGGCTCAGCCTCGGCCAGAGAGAGGTCTGTCTTGAAGCCAGCTGGCATTGGCTCTGTCAGACATGGGGCAAGGTTCTGGCAGCTTCTCACAGAGCCTGTAGCCCCCCACCATGGCTGCCCATCGTGGTTTGATATTGGCCAAATGCCAGGCACTTACAAAAGTCATTTGTTCACCCTCTTCTGCTATAGTTGGGCAGAGGAGAAGGAAAAAAAAATAATGAAGGGCTCATGAGTTGACATAAGGACTGGGAGAAAAACACTCCAAGGGCAAAACAGGTTCAAATTTAAAGGTATAAGGTAAATTTGTTATAAACAGAGTCAGAGGAGGATAATGAGAAGTAAAATAAGCCTTTATCTTTACTCCCTCCTCAGTCCCTTCCTCTTTCTTACCAACAGTGCAGGGAGACAGGGCATGGGGGTTTTGATCAGTTCCTCACTCGAGATCTTCTTCTGTTCACTCAGGGAGAGGAATTTTTTTCTGTTATGCCGTGGGGCCCCTCCCACTGGCCAACTGTCATCCCAAAACTGTTGTGGCATGGGTCACTCATTCACAGGGTGCAGTCCTCTAAGGATTGGCTACGCTAGTTTGGAAGCAAGGGCCCTGTCTCTATATGTCTGGAAGCAGGGGCCTTCTCTCCCTGTTTTGGTCTTTCAGTGAATCAGAGCTTTCTCTGGCGTCCACCCATTCCAGACTTGATCTGAGTTTTCCCACGGGCTGTGAGTGGATCTCTGCATCCCCCATGGACTTCATGCATTACAGAGGCACAGTTTGTTTTACCATAGTCCTCTCCACAACTTGCAGAGGAATCTCGGCTCCACTGTTTGAAGCACCTCCTCCCCCTCCTTTTTTTCCAGTGACCTTGGTGTTGCCATGTTGTTTTCCTTCACATGTCCTCCCTTTTTCCTCTTCTCTGACTAGAACAAAAAACTACTGCTTGTAGGTATTACTGTCAACAATTAAAGATTCCTGCAGGATCCCACAGCACCAAAAGGTTGATCTCGTCTAGGTTCCACATCAGAGAGTTGCTCGCCATGTTTTCACTGCTGGCCACGTGGTTCCACTGCCACAGAGCGGGCAGTGGCAGCTGCTGCGGCGCTGGGCCCGTTTAACGCCTCTCCTCATACGGGGCGCCGGGAAGGGGAAGCCACCACCACTGCCACCCGCGCCCTTCTGCCTGCAGCACGGCTGGCTAGGGGCGGCCAGCCAGGCAAGGTTTGTCACGAGCCGCACTGAGATGGCAGCGGCCACAGCAGCGCATTGCCACACGCTGCGCCAGGCATGGCCCCGGTGGCAGCACCTCGTCACCCCTGGAAAAAACTGCACATGCACTGTTTCGATTTTCTTCTTAAATATGTCATCACAGAGGCATTACCAACCTCTCTAATTGGGCCAGCAGCATGTCCATCTTTAGAGTCATCAGAGATTGGCTCTGTCAGACATGATGGAAGGTTCTAGCAGCTTCCCACAGAAGCTATGCCTGTGGCCCTCCCGCACTACTAGAAAAAACAGGCCAAATCCACACACTATTCAAAAGTGCCCCACCCACCCCTGCCCTCATGCCCTCTGGGCAGGCCAGAGCCATCTCCAGCAGTACTGCTGAGGCTTCAGGTCACCTCATGGCCCCTCATGCTGCCTCCCAGGGCTGGTCCTTCCTGTTCCCCTGAGCTGTCACTGCCACACGCAGGGGGATCACGCCACGCCCCAGATGGAGTGGGTCCCCTCCTCCACTGCAGGGGGTGACATTCCAGGCAGGTGGATTTATGGTTAAACTTAGGGCTGATCCGAGCACAGAGAAGTGCCCTGGCGAAACCCCTTCAGACGCATTCCAAAATGGCACTCCCACACCGTGCAGCTTTGTTCTGCCGAACTGTTTAGCCATGTGTGCTGTTTAGCTGTACTGCAGCTAGAACAATTGACTGGTACTTCAGTATTCTCCTACTTAGAATCAGAACCACTCATTAGTTCTATCCAAGGCGCTTACACGCTCTTTAGACACCTCCTGTCTGGAGCAGTGCAGGCATTGCGTTGCTGTAGCAGGCAGAAAATCCCTCAGTCAGCCCTGAGTGGGACTGCACTTGCCACAGCTTCTGCTACTGTGTCCCATGAGAGAAGCAGCCGCTGGTGGCCACTCTCGCCCTGCAGAGATCCCAAGTGTATCGCTGTAAGGCGGAGGTGGCTTGACACAAGTGAGACAGAGTGGGAAAAACTCACTTTATAATTCAGCACAGCACTGTGTAACAGTACAGTCCTGTGACGCGGTGACACTTAATACCCAGCCTTGTTTCAGTCCATTAAAGGCTGGGTTGCCAGTTCCCTTCCTTGTTTGCTTTTAACTTTTTAACTAACCTACAGAAAGATTCCTATGAGAACCGAAAAGTTGCGTCCCACAGTTGTACTGAACTCCTTATGTTTCACATACTCCATCTGTGTTGGTTTAGGCAGACACTTTATTTACTGCTGCTTCCATACTCCTCGTTAACGAAGTCTATCCCACGTCTCGGAATTCTGCGGGCTGGAATGGGCGGGGTTCCGGGCTGCGACGCCGCGCTCACGCCCGGCGCCGTTCGGCGCAGGGAATTGTGGGTGACGTAGTCCTTGCCCGGGCACACGCTCCCAGGCGGCGCCGCGGCCTTCGCAAGGAATTGTGGGTGCTGTAGGAACAGCGCTTGAGCCAATGGAAGGGGCCGTTTCGGAAGGAACTGCTCGCGCAACGGCCCTCGCTGAGACACGTGCGGCGCTATTTGCTAACGGGAGGGCGTGACGGGCGAGCCGGGCCTCCGCCGAGCCAATCGGAGCGGGCCATGTAGAGCCAGCCGTTCCCCGGGGTTGCGTGTGCTGCTGCCAGCGGCCCGTAGCCGGCCGTCAGCGCGGTAGCTGATTGGTGGCGGCGGTGCGGTGGGCGGGGCGAGAGAGCCGGAGTCGGGGGCGCTCGGCGCGGCCCCTCAGAGCCCAGCGGGATGGGGCGGCGGGCGCGCTGGGTCGTCCTGGTGCTGTGCCTGGCCGCGCTCTCGGCTGGAGTGCTGCCCGCGGTCGGAGCGCTTCCCGCGGCCGGTGAGTACCGCGGCTCCGCCTCCCTACGCCCCCCTGGGCCCGAGCGCTGCGGCGGTATTGCCCCCCGGGGCCTGCGGCAGAGGAGGGGACGCAGAGGTATCTCTGCGGGCCCTGACGCCTGCAGCGGGGCGCGGAGGCGGCGACAGCGGGGGAGGTGACCCGGTGCTCTCGCTGGGGCTTTGGGGTGCCTGGGGGCAGGGCCGACCTCGCCGGGGCGCTGAGGCGGCGGAGCGGAGCTCCGGGGAGCGGGGCTCCTGTCAGCTGCGTGGCCGCGGGTGGCGGCACCGGGCTGGCTTGGGTTTTCCTCACCGGCGCTGCTCCCTAGGCCTGGTAGGGGCAGACGCATTGCTCAGTGCGGTGCCTGCCTTTAACCAGCTCGTTAGGACCCCCTTTGTAGTGCTTGCACGGCTTAAAACCGAAGTGAGGCTTTTTTCTCCCTAGAACGCATTTTCTCCCCGAGGCGCTGATAATGCTGATTTCAGCCTTACGAGAACGGTTTTCTCACCTCAATACGTAGAGAACATTTATGCGCTCTTTTTTATGTCCCCATAATACTTTTCCCCCCATTCCTATGTCGTTGTTATGCAGCTCGGGTTTTGTCTGATTATCATGTGTTGTCATCTACTTCCTTTGCTGGGGTTTCTACCTCCCACACCCTTCTTTCCACCATGGGCTGGTGAGGGGGATGTGCAGTGCATTTATTTATAAAGCCAAAAGCCACTACCTTAACAACAGCCATATGCAGTGCTACTGGGTATTTTCTTTTATACTGTTTCAGTAAAGTGACTTAACATTTTCGCTAGACGTAAGTTCAGTAGTTTAGGGTTCATTTTCCTGTATGCATTTGGAAGTTGAAATTTAAAATAATATTACTGGACTTAGGATTATATGAGCTTTGTAGGTCACTTTATAAGCCAGCAGGGCACTTTCGAGGTTATGGAAAGAATACACACAAGTTCTGTGAAACCAGAGAGATGTAGCCAAACTTTTTAACTCCATGCTCTCATTTATGGTGTATGTGAAGAAAAAAGCTAAGGTGAGATGAGGCTGTGAATGTCAGATGAACCATCTGTTGTGTGTGTAGAAGTTAGGTGATAAGGGCTAGTTAAGTTTGCGTCAGTGGCTGTACTACCATGCAGCTCTTCTGTCTTGACTGTTAGTCCACTGTCACAAAGTTGTTTGTGAGCATGAAGTTCTGATAATATAATTCAGCTTGTATAAACAAAATGTTTAGATTCAATTGAACTAATACAATTAATAAGCCAAAGAAAGCACAGTACGTGAATGTAAGCTTAGGAGCTGTTTATAAACTAAAGTTGCTACTGTGATGTCAAGCTGTTCATTGATATGCACAATTTAATTAGGAGAGGGTGTTCAGAGTCCATCTTTTGTCAGAAAGCTATGACAGGAATACGTTTCTTGCTCCAGTTTTTGGCAGTCATTCTGAAAATTGTCCTCACTTCATGCTTTGATTTCCCACAGCAGCAGTATGACTTTCTGTATTAGAGACTGGTGTAAGTCTTGGGACTGTGTATTAAATGCTTCCTTGAATGCTTATTTGTTTCTAGTGTCTGGTCTGGAAAGAGTCATCTGGGATGTGAATATAGTTAGGAGGAGTTTTAAGAAGAACAAGTAAAAACGGTCCAATTATTATATTTCCTAACTTTAGGAAGAGTTTTTAATGAGGACTTCTTTTTAGTAGTGAATATTTTAAATATAACTTGAGTATTTTAAAAATACCTCTATTGTCATAAACTTTGTTTAAATCAATTTATTGAAAACTTGAGTTGAATGCAAGAAAATTCAAACCTGAGGAAAGGGGCACTATATTTTCTTAAACATGTGATACTGCTGCAGATTATGAAGGCATTTAAAATTGGGACTGGGGAAAGATATTAAGAAGCATTGGCAAAAGCAACTAAAAAATGCTAAGCGTGTGTGTGTGTTCTCCAGATGAAACTGGCTGTCTCCTGGTCATCGCAGAAGTGATGGCTTTCCCCTGCTGATCGCTCATTAAGAGCACTGAAAAAATCCCTTTTTTTTTGTGATTGCTGATATTATTTGATTCATGGGATTGTTTCCTCTTGTTCACGGACTAAGAGGTAAAAATGTTCTCATTCTGCCTGAAGAGAGGAAGTGCTGCTTCCTCTGATTCTTCCTACATGTTCCATGGCTAACTTCAGCAATAGGCAGATGTTTTTTTGCTGTCCCACTGATTCGTGGGACAAATGAGCACACTCATATACCTGTAGGGAACTTCAATACCATTCTTCTATAAAACAGAGCTCAGTGGTTTTCCCTGGCCTTTCTGTTTTTACTTCCCTGATTGAAAAGTATTCCCTAAACTCTTGGCCTTGTTGCCTGGTTGGGAATCTCAGTTCTTACTGAGGAACTGCTGGAGAGTAAGTTCTGTAACTAGTTAGCCAAGCAATTGCAAGGACGCTGGAAAAAAGATTTTATTCACGGTGAGGATTGACCTATCTCTCAGTCTTCTAGTTGAACTAAAATGAATATGTTGCACAGATTGTAGCTGAGAACAATTTACTTGCTGCCAATACTTTGGAACTATTCTTGCTGAATAGGTGACACTTAAGGATTTTACTGAACTCATTGCATGTTTTAAACCTTCATGTAATGGGAATAGCATTTCTGCTGTTGAGTCTGTTTCTGTGCTTAATATATCAGTTGAAAAATTTATGAGAAGCAGTCTGAGGTAATCTTTTTCTTAAGGCTTCCTTTTTTCCTGCAAGAACTGGATAAACAAAGTTGCATTCTCTTTCAATGTCTAGTCACTTGCACGAAAACAACATTGAAAGAAATTGCCAAAAATACTATGGAAAATCTCTCACGGATGCTCTAAAGCAGTCACTGCCAAACCATTTCTGTTCATTCACCTCTCTCCATAGAAAGATTTTTGAGTATGAATTTTATATGTATTTTTTGTAAGTTAAACATTGATGTACTCTTGTCCTAACATATAATGTCCCTCATAAAACATACACAAACACACAAATTAAAAAAGAATGAAAAAAAGGTGGAATGACCACTGTATTAAGAGAAGCTTTATGTATTAGCAGTCCAAAAGGTATGTTATTCCTGCAGCCCCAGTGGGTTGGCTGGCCGTACTTCCTGAGGTGTGCACGCTCCACTTTGGAGATCCCTGCTCTCAGCAGAATCCCACTAGTTGCTTTGTTGTCATAGTGTTTGGGCCTTGAAGAACTTGGCAAAAACTAGAAGGAAACTGACAACAGTAATCAGTTAGGGATTCATCAGAGCTGTGGGAGACTGCTTTGCTTACTGAATTTTTGGCTATTTTGTGAGTGTGAGTGACCATTTTAACATTGAAACTAGTGCTATTTCTTGGCTGATAGTAACAGCCCTTTAGCTTTGTGGGATGTCAGTTGATCTGTTCTTCTAGTACAGCAAAACTTTGGAGCTGTTGAACTCCCTCAAACTGATGACATTATTGCTGAATCACACTGCATAGCTCTTCTGGTTTCTACCGTTCTCTCCTTGGTGCTCTCTCGAAAACAGTAATTCTCACAAAATGGTAGGCTCTTTATCCAGCATATGGTGGGATGTTTTTTTCTGGCATAGGTTGCCAGAGTACTTTTGCTATATTTACATTGCATGCTTGAACACTGGCCTTTCTAATCAAGGAAAAATACAATACTTTTTTTTTTTAGCTGATTTTAACTGTATGTGAACTGGTGGATGGTTGAAAAAAGATTTTGCTTCTGTAAAGTGTTTTAAAGTCCTAGCTGGGCATGAGAGCACCCAGCAATGTCTACAGCTCAGCACTGTTTGTTAGTGAAGCATTCTGTACAACGTTGTCAGCTGCCCACTTGAGCCACAGGTATTTTTGCCTACCTTTTCCTTTTAATAGATCATTGTGCTCCCTAACTTGTTTAACAAATTGTGAGATTATTTCCACTCAGCCTTTTTAGAGGAGGTTTGTGGAATTAGACAGCCTTGGTAACAGATCCAGATGATAATAATAATAAAAAAAAACTTAGTTACTTTCTGTAATTGAAGTGGAAAAACAAGCTAAACTATCAGCTTTAATCTCTGAAGCAGGTGCACAAACATAACACCTGCGACTTTCTTCAATAGCTCAGCCTTGACTAATAAACTGTTCTTAGGTCCAGCTGTGACCTTTCATAGACCTTTCATTAGCACTTTCAGAATAGTTTTCTTAACAGTTTCATAGGAGTAAACACACTTCTGTAAGTAGTGGGTGCATATTAGTCAGCAGTTCGGTGAAACAACAAGGCTGTAAGTGATCCCTCCTTTAGTCATACTATTGGTTATCTCTGCAACCTTATCTGGCTACCTTAGAAGAAGTCTCAAAGCTAAGAAAAGTTAAATCAATGTTTTGCTTTAGTGCCTTCTGGAACCACTGTTTGAAAACAATCATTCAAGTACAACTTCTCAGTAACAAAGCTGGTTTCTTCAGAGAAAATTTAAATGATGTAATAGAAAGGAAATAGGTTTATTTGCTTTCAAAGAAGAAGAGCACTTAGTGAGCTCTACCTTATGTTGCTCAGGTGTCTCTTGCCTTTTAATTTAGTAAACATTTTGCATATGAAGTTACAATAAAATTGTCATTTCATATGTGTGCATAGAGAGTATAACTTATTTACATTAGTTCTTGTGTGGTCTTGACATGAAGTGAACCTACCAGCCCAGATCGAAATCAGTTAGTGAAGCCTTTTTGTAAATGTTAGAAAGCTCTAGCACTGACAGGCATATAGGCTGGTTTTGTACAGACAAAAACAATCACCCTAGCTGGTGTAGCTGTTCAAAAAAACCCAAACATAATGTTTCTTACCGCAACAACAGGTACTTTATAAGTGCTTTGTATATATTAGAAGGAGCATACAAGCTACTGGGTAGGTTACCCTGTCTTAGTTTTCTCTTTCTCCAGAAGCATGTCTGGATGTCTTGACAAGCTCTGACTTTGAAGGTGGCATTTGGTCTTAGGTCAAAATTATTTAGGATAATAGAATGTAATATGTGGGAAACATGGTAAACAACAACTTCTTTTGTAATTTCAAAATAGAAACACCAGCAAGTATCCTAAATGTATGTGTGCTTCTACTGAATTTAAAGACCAGTTATCATGATCTGGAGTGTCACAATTCAGTGGTAGAACACCCTTATCTGTTAGATTCCTCGAGCTGCTAAGCCCTGAGGTCTCTGCCAGAAATGCAGCTAGCCTTGTTTTTTTCCTTGTGTCTCATAATGTTTGGGGTTTTTGTCCAAATTGGTGTTTGTTCTTATGCTGTCTTAGTTGTTCCCTGCAGGATCTGTCTCATCTGGAGTGCTCTGCTGTCTCCACAAGTTTTTCTGAAGTGCTCTATACATTTTCATTTTCAGACTTGTAGAATACAGCTGCTTACCCGCATCAACTGTTCTAGATCCTTTTTAATTCCATGACTGCTGGCAGTCAAACTCTTTGAGCTTTACATCTTCTTTACCATACTCAACAGGCTGTTATTTATATGTCTCAGTTGTATTTTGTCATCACCATAGTTTTGCAGCTTCACTTACAAGTCTTTGCATTTTTTCTTAATTTTTATTACGCTGTTACAGCTTACAGTTGAATTCTCCCTCATCTTTTCACTTGTTCCAATCAAAGGTTGTACTTCAAGTAACAGTCTGGAATCTAGATTCCAGAAAGCTGTTTCCAAGATTAACCCTTTCATTGCAAGGGTTATAATAGTAGGCTTCAAAATGGGACCCAATGAAATGTCATGTTTGGGATTTGTCGCTTCGCAGATGGTTTATCTCTGGTAAGTAGCTTTACTTGCATGAAAATGAAAATTGTGCAAGTTTTGTTTGCTGCTAAGTGCTTACAGGAGTCAGCAGAGTTCTATAAACTGTTGGAAGTGTTTGTGCAGGGTAGCCTTTCCTGGCTAACTGTAACATACTAAATGTATCTCACGGACGGGGCATTAATTTCTATCAGTTCAGACACCTTTTCCAGTCACAGTGCAGGTCTCTGCACTGTGTTATTGCTTTCCCACTGCTACAGGGCATTGTGCACCCCAGTGCCTCAGAAAGGGGTTTCAAAGTGTAGGAGGAGTTAATGGCAGCTTTGCTAAGTGGTCTGTTTATGTTTTGAGCTTTTATTTCAACGTAAGCAAGTTGTGTACCAGAGAGAGGGAGGCCTGTGGCATCTTCTATCAAATGTAGAGGGTTTGTTTGCTGAAATGAGGTGGTGCCAGATACTGATGACTCTGAATAGTCACATCTCAGTGATGTTTATTTTAGAGGCTTCCCATCAAAATGATAGCACAGACCAAGTTGTTTGAAGCACTATGAGTAGCCCATTTTAGTTAAAGGAAGAAAACAATTGTTGCCAAAAGAATTCAGAAAAACAATGGTAAAGCTGTCATAAATAAGCTTTTCTGATTATCTTCACCTTTTCACATGTATTCCTTTAGGTGTCTGCCTAATAGCCTTTCTTCTTTACCATTTCTTCTCCTTCCAGTATTTCTAATCAGGTATCGTACAGCTTTTAGACAAGAAAGATGACAGTTAAACAAGACTTGCATCTCTTGAAGAGTATATTAAAGACAAACTAATTCCTCACAGTTTTGAAGAGAAACCTCTATATAAAGGTTTGACTATGCTGGTCAGGCAGAATGAATTGGCATTCTGAAAGGGACAATGTTTGATTACAAGCATGGGGGTATGAATACAACTTTCTGGTCACTACTGAAGCTGTTCATACGAAAGCTGATTTGGTGGCTAGAAATCTTATGTCTCATAGGCAGTTGTCACTTGATGCACACCTTTTTAAGTAGTTTATTTAGACTTGAACCATTCAGACTGTGATTTGGGTTTAGAAAAACCACACTTTTTTTACTATGGAACACACAGTTGTGTTGGCATATTTAAGGAAGAGGATCACTGTGAAACATTTGATTCCTCCTTGTCACAGTAATAAGGTTTTTTCTGAAGTGTATTAGTCAATTTAGTACACAAGACTATTTCAGAACTAGGGTACAATATTGTAACTAAAGGTTGTATTTTTGAGATTGTTACTCATGGGAAAGCGTTTTACTGACTTACAATGTCTCTTCTAGATGAAGAAGGAAATCAAGATGAATCACTGGAGTCAAAGGTGAGGAGATAAGTTTCTGGTCATTCTGATTTACCTGTGGAGTGAGAGCAAAGGTCTGAAATTCAGAACAATAATTTGATTTTATGTTTTAAGCTTTTCTGTAGCTCTTACTGTCTCATTAATTTTTTCTGTGCATCAGAGAAATTAATACTGGATTACAAGTTTGAAACTTTTTTTTTCTCAAAGACCTGAAAGGGATAGAGGCAATGAGAGCTGATAGAGGTAGTTCAACTTACTTTTGATTTAACTGTTTTAAGTTAATTAATCACATCTTTTAAGGAGTTTTTAAATGGATTTTAAGCCAGCTGCTGCTTCTCAGTTCCTAATCTTCTAAATTATGTGGCTGCTTTCCTTCAGACTTTATCTGCAGAGGACCAGGTAAAGGATCATTCCACAGGAACTCGAGTGGTAGCAGGTCAGATCTTCCTTGAATCTGGGAAATCAGACTCTCAATCAGAGAATGAAGAGAACTTTCACAGTCAAGAAGAGGAAAAAGAGAATTCACTGGAAGAGTTGAACTCTCTAGAAATGTCAAATCTATTAAATAAGGACTTGGAAGAAGCAGAAATACAGAGTCCAGGTAACTGCTCACTGACTTTTGAACAAGTGGCAGCATAGATGAATCTGAGTAGCTACAGCATATGGATGAACACAAACAGTAATTTTGAGCATAGGAAATAACTAGTGTCTTAACCTTTCTGCAGTGGAATGGTAATTGCTGCCTTTTTCATTAGAAATAGCATCAAAATGCCTTGAAATGTATTGTAATTGAAATGAGTAGTTATTTTCAGATGCATTTGAAGGAATTTTCCATTTTTTTTTAACTGTTTCCATCTTGCTGGAAAGCCTTACCTATCAAATAGAGAAGGCCCTGATTTCTTCAAATAGAAGTCAATTACAGACTCTGTGCTCTGAATGTACACCAGCAATACAAAGAGAAATTTGCATCAGTCTTTTTCCATGGCTCTTTGCCTGGTGAGTCAATTGGCAGAAAAGGAACAAATAGTAATGTAAAGACAAGCTTCCTGGAACAGCATCGAAAGTCTCAGGGAAGCATCTAAACTGCATGTAATCTTCATGAAGTTTTTAAATGTAGGTAATACCTAATGTCTTGGGCCTAAATTCCCAGGAAATTCTAATATGGCTTTTTTACTACATAAATTTATGATTTTTTGATTTGCAGTTAGTAGTTGATGATAACTAGATGACACAGTTGAGTACCTTAACCTGTGCAGCAAACTTTTCCTTTTTACTTGTCCATAAAAGGTAAATCTTCAATATTACTGAAAAATAGTTATGTGGTACTCATGATATTTGTCTTCTCAACTCATATTGAGAAGAGAAAGCAAAAAAGAGAAAACTCTTGTTTTCTTTTGAAAGAAAATAAAGCTATTAAATGAGCTCTATCATGTAATGACTGGATGTTTTCTAAGCTCTTTCCCTGTTAGGGCAGAACTAACATCAGTTTGTGAAAACTCAATAATAAGCTTAACCATTGCTGTGTTGATGTTTGATGGTGTGTTGTACAGGAAAAAAGTATATAAAGTCCACTAAATATCTTTCTGCCACAGTACAGTGAGCTAAGCACCATATTTAGTCAGTGCAGTCTATTTCAAAAATAAGCTTTAAGATACTTTTAATCTCATATAAAAATATATCCAGCTGACTGGCTCCTCGAGAACTAAGGTTTTTAACTATACCTACGGTTTTTGAAAGTCACTTGCAGTATATTCGTAAGTTTAAGTCTCACAGAGTTCTTGGGATGTCTTATGAATTAAATAAGCAGTGTGAATGGAGGGATTTTTAATTTAAAAAAGCAGTTCTAAAAGAAAAGTATGTGTTTTCTGTTAGGAGAAAAGAATGCTAAAGGACAGCTTTACAAACGCTTTAACGGAGCATCTATCTGAGGCAGAGATGTTACACCTCCAGATGAGCTACTGGTGACAGGACTGCATTAAGGGACATAAAAGCTTTTCTAAAAACAGTTTAGCTACTGTGTATGGTCATGACATTTTGTGGAACAAAAGTATATTCTGCAAATTTTCATAGATATTTTATAGGATATGGAACAAAAAATCAGTAATTTAGAATTCGTGTTATTAAAGGTGTTAACTTTCTTAGAAAGTTGTTCTGCTCTCTTCTGATGAGTGAGGAGATCATGTGTAAAGAAAATTGTATTTTTTTACTTACTGTTGTTTTGTGTTTTAGGGTTTTATAACACTAAAGTTCCATAACACATTAAGTTTATAACATTAAAGTTCCAATTTTTGCTGAACATTGCTCACAAGTTTATACAGGGCTGGAAATTCCTGTTGCACTTATTTTCCTGTTTGGAAGAATCTTACAGTAATATTGCCAATACTTACAAGTAATCTATATTCAGGTTTCCTGCAGCATAAAGTATAAACAAGATGTAAGTAAATTAGAACAAATATATAATGAAATGCCATGTATTTTTTTCAGAGATAGTAAAGAGGTAAATTGCTTCTACAGCATTTGGTTTAACAAAGCTAATTTATCCTCTGGGTAAATTGTTTGCCTCACTTAGTATTTATCAATGTCTAAATACATAAATAACTGTTGTGAGCATTTTAACCTGTGATTGCCTTGCTGCGTTGCTCTTGGGATTAGTCTGTTATGTGGGAGCAAAAACAGCATTATGGTTGAATTTAGAATTAAAAGCATACAAAGGGGGGAGCACTGGGGCAGAGTAATTTCATAACTTTAGTATGCAGCTACATCTCATGCAGAGCACTGTGTAAAACTGCTTTCCACACAGGAGACAAGGTACAAAACAGTACAAGTAAAACCATGAGTTCTCAAGTAGTGCTGATATCATGGGCTTGGAGCTTGTTCAAATGACAGTGATAAGAGGTCCCATAAGTTGTAGTTACATGCACCCTTAGGAGGAGCTTGTATATTATTCCAGGCTAATTGCATTATACTATGCTGTTTTTGAGTGCAGTTACTGAAAATAAATTTCTGTCTTGTGATATAGTTAACTTGGAGTGATGTGGTGGAACCTGTGTTAAGGCATCCATTTATGAAGAGCAGTTTGAACAGGTCCAGCTATACCTGAAGACTTTCTTTTGCTTCAAAAAATCAACATGAGATGTTTAAATTAAAAATTTAAATTAAATTTAAATAGTCTTTAGACCTTTCAATTTTAAACCCTAAAAAAAAAGAACTAATTTTCACTGTAACTACAAAAACTACAAAGTTAACTTGAAAAAACTCTGCAATTGACATTGTCAATTGCATGATTTTGGAAACGTTTTCAGATAAAGCTGAACCCAGCTGTTAGATTTAGCTTAGTGAAAGAGGAAAACTGCCATAAAAGTCTAATTGAAATAATTCCATCTTCAAAACCTAGAGAGAATTTTTAGTCTTCATAGAAGATTGATTTTATTTTAAAATATTGTGATATTGGAATCAGTAGCCTTTGAAGTTTCAGTGCATGAGAAATGATAAATTGTGCTGTTCAAAGCCATTTTGAATGCAACTAAATACATTGGCAAAATGAAATAGTGATTTTAATCTAAGTATTTTCAAGAGTAGAAAATTACCAAACTCATAGTGATGAGAATCCTTTCATCTACATTGTAGTGATTTCACTTAAGTCTTTTCATATAGTTGTATGTTTGAGTATACTCCCTGCTGATACCCCAGTACTTTCAAAATAGCATTTTGAGATGTGTGGTGGTCTGTAGTGTTTGTGTCTAACCCTGGGGCTAAAATGAATGTGCTCATTTATGAAATGCACTTCAAGTGTGCATTACAAGGTGTTTTGCAGAGAAGAGAAGAGAAAGTTACATTTCTATTGCCTACCAAAATAAATAGTCTTTGCTTGCACTGAGATTTGCCTTCTCCAATCAAAACAATATTTTCTTTGCTTTGAACTAAGAATATAAAAAACCACATACCTAGTACTTAATTTCATAATTAAAACTAAGAACTATATTTTTCAAGTGCTATTTAGAAAAACTGCTTTTTTAAGCTTTTGTAAATTAGAAGTTTTACTGAAAACTTGATTAATTTTAGTTCACAGAAATTAAAACCAACATAGGAGCACTTTTCTGTATGTAATACATGATTTTAATTTGGGAATAAAGGAGAGTAGTCTAATTGGTGGGAATGTATTTTCAGGTTTGACAGCTATTGGAGGCACAGCAGATGGTGAACCTTGCCACTTTCCGTTTCTGTTTATGGAGAAGGAATATGCAGAGTGCACTGCCGATGGGAGGGAAGATGGCAGGCTTTGGTGTGCAACAACCTATGATTACAAGAAAGATCAAAAATGGGGCTTCTGTGAATGTAAGCAACCTTTTGCCTTGTTCAAGGAATGCTTTTTTAGGCTAGTGTTTTCAGTCTTCTTAATTCTCTTTATTTCAGGATGCAGAAGTGCCTGGCCACTTCATACGACAATAAACAAGTAGTTATAAAGGCAAAGTTTTCATGATGGAAGAAGTTTTAAAAAATGCCAGTTCCCAGACCTGATTTGGAAATCTTGCTGTGAAGGCATCTATCAAACTGTTTCTGAGGCTGTAGGAGGGTAGGGATTTGACAGCGTTGCCCATTACACTTACTGATTTGTTGCACAAAGGTAACCCTTCTGTAGGAAATGTCCTTCTGGAAGAGGAACCTGCACAGCTTGCTTTTGAGTAATGAATGCAAAGAACTTTTTATCAGCAAACTTCTACATGAGAGACATCACACAAGAAATCATCTATTAATATATGAAACACAGCCATTAGCCAGCTTTTTGTAATCACTTAGTTTGTTTATTGGTCTTCAAAAATGTTTCTGGCTGTAGTTACCCTCTAGAATGAATAGGAATTTTGGGAGGATAGTGTTGAGTGGCATAATTTGAGCTGTTAATGTACGCTTTTTTTTTTTTTTAGCTGAAGATCAGTCTAACAAGAGAAGGCAGATGCAGGAAGCTGAGGATGTTTATCAGATTGGAATGAAAATCCTTAATGAAAGCAGTAAAAAGGCTCAGAAGAAAGTGTAAGTATACCTCATCCACCACCACAGGAGAAGGATGATATGGCTGGTCACTTTTGCTTGACTAAAAAACTTGAATGAGGTGCCCTGAGATTTTGAGCTTTATTGGACTCAACACCAAACTGTGCAGTGATAGAAGATAGATAGTAAATTCAGGATATTTAGAAAAACAAATTTATGCCTGCATTCCTTTGAACGCAGTAAAAATTATGTAGGATTAATTTCTGAAGAGTGGGTGTCACTGACTTAATGCAAGATGATGCTGCAGTTCTCTAGCCCCAGTTTATACGTGCCAGCTGGCCAGGAAAAAAACTGAGAATGTGATATGAGATAATTGCCCTTTTTCACATGTTTCTTACAGTTGATTCTCATTCTGCTTCAAAGATGAAGTGGGAATAATTGGCATTCCTTTTCCTGCTCTTTCTCCTGATTTCTGATGCTTTTGGTCACCATAAAAATAGTATTAAACTTAAGCTCAACAAGTCATTAAAATTCTAATAATTAATGTTGATAGAAACAAGAGGGTAATGCTTGTAGACAAATCGAAAAATAAGAAATTAGTGTTTTGTTCATTCTACTTTCTCTTCTGAAGGCATCCAATTACTGATTAAATAGCTGTGGTCTTACCACTATAATTTGGAATTGCTATGTTAATTTAGGTCATCCTCTCATTCATGTTGACAACTTCCTCAGTAAGTGGTAACTTCTGCTGATTAATATGTGAGGACTATTACTATTTTAGATTGATTCATGGAAATAAGGGAGTGTATTTCTACTTTATATCAGGGAAAGTGAGGCACGTATGAAGTTGTCTGCACCTTGGCAAAAACAAAGAGAGGCAGTATCAGTTGGATTCTGAGTAGTATTTTTTAGGATAAAATAATGTAAGAATTCTAAAACAATATTAGGTGTTAGTTCTCCTGTACACCTTATGCTTTCTTAGAAGATGAAGTTCTGTGAGGAACCAGGTATGCCTCAGTCTGTCCTAAAGAACAAGAACGGGCCTGAGAATAGAAAGGAGGGAAGGTAAATGAGTGCTCTCAAAAGTCCCTGAGGCTAAGCTGAAGCAGGCTTGCTGATACTGTGTAACCATATGTAAGGTTAGGGGGTTTTTAATTGCTGTGAAACCAGCTGCTGTGAAATTACTTTGAAGGGCTACCATATGTTCTGAGACTGAAATAGAAAGAGGAGTTTCCAGAGATCTCCTTGATTGTTAGCATGACTTTTTAAGCACAAAATTGATCACGAATGCAGTTGTCTTGGGCCCAAGGCTTGGTGTTTTCTCTGGACTGGTTTTGTACTCAGATTGTAGAGACTACATTGTCTTTTTCAGGCTGCTTCTTTTTACCATGATATACAAGACTGTTAGGGGAGTGGTTCTACTGGATACCTAGTACAGAACTAAAAATTGTTGCTACAAAAATATGATCATTTGACCTTACATTTCTTGTGTATTGTAGAGGAGAGGAAATGCATACTGCTTTGTTTATGGAGTAGAGCAAACATTGAAATTCAGGTTGCCCATTAACTAAATTATGTATTGTTGCTTATGTTGATTTGTAGCTGGAACAAATGACTGTAGGTAGATGCATTTTTGGAAAATAAAGGCTAAAACAGAGAAACAAAACCCCTCTCCAGAATCTTCAGGTTTATGAATGGAATTTGCTATTTTGCTTCAAGTTGACAAATAAATTGTTTTCTCTTAAGAGCATATCAGTATCTTCTGAAAGCAGCTGACATGAATCATACCAAGGCCATGGAGAAAGTGTCTTATGCTTTGTTGTTTGGAGATTACTTGAAGCAGAACATCCAGTCATCAAAAGAACTATTTGAAAAACTAACAGAAGAAGGTTCTCCTAAAGGACAAATGGTATGTATGTCCTTAGATCCTACAGATGCTTCTATAGGTTTATAAATGGTTTATAGACTGTACTTCCTCTAGGGTTCTTCTAGAGATGGGACCTGTACCCTCAAAGTAAACACAAACACATCTTCTGTTTGCGTTTTAAAATGTTTCACTACCAATTATATGGGATGGTGGTGGTCTTTTAAATTTTTTTTCCCCCTATTATATGACTGACAAGATTGGATGTATAAGTCAAAAAAACAGGTAGATATAGGTGACTCCAGCCAACAAACCTTTTGAAACTCTGTACTTTTTGTGTGGTTTTTTTGCAATGTTGTGGCTTTTCATTTGCAGTTTTATCTGAGATGACACCAATTTATAATCTAGGAAATAAAAAACTCCTAGGAAGCTTGACATGTATTTAGTGAATTGGAACTTGTTTTGTCCCTGTGCCTGTGAACACAGAATTATTCATACTTACTGTTACAAAATACATAAAATATGGGTGTTAATGATTTTAATGTCTCAATGTCTGCATATACTTATTGTTGAGTTATTGCTTGTTTTGGAAGTGTCAGCTTCTTAAGGAGCTATTAACTTTCTCTTCTCTTTGGCTACCAAATCTCCAGCTGTTCCCTGTTTAATAGTGGAGTACCCATTTACCATAGAAAGCAGGAACATGTTTTCTCTGGAGACTTTATCTCTTAGTTATGACCTTGACTTTTATTAATCTAAAATTCAATTCTGTCTGCATGAGACAATTTTTATGTCTGCTTTCAGATTGCCTAGAATAGTCTTAGAACACTGTGAAATCTAGATATCTTTACATATATGATCTTCTGTGCTACTAGCTTCTATTCTGAGCTACCAGCTGTAACAGGTGTGATAGACAGAGCAATAACTATATAAATCTTAACAGCAAAAATAACTTCTGAAAGAACCGCAGACGAATAGCTCAGAACATTCTGATTTTTTGTATTTACAGTCACAGTTGCAAGTAACCAGTGGCAGAACAGATGCAAAACTGTAAATTCATAGGATCTGTGAATCAAACAGTACAAGTCTTCTTTACAAGGCCATGCTTCACAGGTGTTTACACTGGTGTCTGAGACAAACCAGGTGCATAAATAACATGACAGATACTGCTTAGCTTCACTTGAGGGTCTTTAAACTGGGATACTTTCACTGCTTAGGACCTTTGGATCTACACTTGATATTCAGGGAAGAAGTAGTTTGCTCCTTGCATTTGATTCACTCGTCTGAATTCTGGTTAAACATTAATTCATGTTAGCATCCTAAGCAACTGAATAATTTAGAAACTTCATACTTTGAAAGGGGCAGGGGAGAGCATAAATATAGGCAGCACCAAGCTAAGGTAGAGCTTGGCATACTCTTTGCATCTTTGAATCTTTATGACTATGTATTCCAGGAAAACTAATCTTTGTTATTTTAAAAAGTATGCTGACAAACTTTTTTATTTCTAGGCTCTTGGATTTCTATATGCATCTGGCCTAGGAGTCAATTCTAGTCAAGCTAAGGTAATTTAGAAATTTTCAGTGTGTTGTGTTTTCTCTTGGGGACCAATGTTAAATAATCAAAGATTTTGTTTTAAAGCCCTGGTGTATTACACTTCTGGATGTTAAATAACCAATGATTCTGTTTTAAGGCCCTGGTGTATTACACTTTTGGAGCTCTAGGAGGAAATCTGATCGCTCATATGATCTTGGTAAGTAAGATGGTTAATAATTTTAAACATGCAAGAGTGTTTTTGTACTCCTGTATTTTCAGTGTTAACATTTCCTTTCATATGAATACCCTGTCAAAATACTACATCATTTTGCATGCATTGGGTGGGCAGTAGTATCTTCCCCATTATTCATTTTTAATTCAGGGATGAGTACTCATTTTAAGCTATGTACCGCTATGAATTTAGAGGGACCATGTTTACATCTCTTGACTTAAATCAGAATTGTCAGACTTAAAAGTTTTGTAATCAAAACAGAACTATGAAAGAGATCTGTACAGAAAATGTTGTTTTAATCAGTATTGTGAGATTTAAAACAAAGTGCAATATGTAAATAAAAGGCTTTACATGTTCACCCTTAAGGATCATTCTGCTTATTTGCTTTTTCTTGAGTAATATCTGAACTGTCCTGGCCATGTTTAACCTTTGGCAGTGTCAGTCATTTGTTTTTTATGTAGCTGCCATGGACTTGTGTCCTTTGTCCAGCCTATTGTCTTGTCAAATATTGATTAAGTAATGTGAAAGAAGTTTGTAACATGGCAAGCAGTATGTTCTCAAGTAAATGGTAGTCTCGTATTTATATCATTTCCTTTCTAGGGTTACCGGTACTGGGCTGGGATAGGAGTCCTTCAGAGTTGTGAATCTGCTCTCACTCACTACCGACTTGTAGCTAATCACGGTAAAAACTTTTTACTGGGGTAACATTCTTGACTTTCTGTGTAATTCTTTATCATTCAACTAGAAGATACCAAAGCACTTCCAACACTAATAGTATAAATAGAGAATTTCTGCTATTAAATGAGTTATTCATTTGTCTCTGCACTATAATATGCTATTTCTATCTCTATTGAAGCCTCTTAGAGGGTATCAGAGTAGTTAATTCTCTCTTGAGTAACAGCTTGAAGCTCTGTAGACATCTGGTTTTACTAAGTTATGATGTAACTTCTATATTGAAAAAACCTATCTGAAAATCTATCTCATCTGTTTTCCAGTTGCTAGTGACATTTCCTTGACTGGTGGCACAGTGGTTCAGCGAATTCGCTTAGCAGATGAAGTAGAAAATCCGGGAATGGCAAGTGGGATGCTAGAGGAAGACTTGATCCAGTATTACCAGTTTTTAGCAGAGAAGGGAGATGTACAAGCACAGGTAAGATTCAGTTCACCTGATGACATTCAGACTCTTTCAAGAATTACAGGAATGGTGTTATGAAATACGGAAAGACATTAGGACTTTAAGTGTTCTCATCTGGAATCAACCTGTTTGCTATCTCCCCATTCATTTTTTATGTGAAGAGACTTATATTTTAGTGTATTTAAGGTAGCACTTGGACAGAAAATGCAATTTTATTTTTTTTTAAATTAAGCCCAAAATATTACAACTTTAGCATGTTAGGAATTAAGCTCTTGGCTTTCACTAGAAACCAGATGTGCTATTTCAAGGGTAGCTTCAGATGTTGTGCAAGAAGGCTAGATAAAAATACTGGCCTTGACAAGGGATTTCAATTTCTCACTGCTCCTGCTCTTGTGTGACGTCTGCGTGCTGCAGGCTGGACCCCTTCTACACACAGTCCAGGAGGGGAGGATGCTAACAGAGGCAAATTGTCCCAAGCCAACTTGGTCATGTATCACTTAAGACTTAGGCAGGCAGGATTCAAATGAACAATTGTTACTTTACATCTAGGACAGTATGTTGCTTCTATCCAGGGTAAATTTCTATTTAGGCTAATGTGAAAAAGTAGGACTGTACCGTAGTTATTGAAGCAAATCTGTGCCTTCAACTTTGCAGCATCTTTATCTCTGGTGTTGTCTGTCTTTGTGCATGTAGTTAGCTCTCCTTTATCTGTATTGCTAGAAAAAGGAAGTCTCAAGGGAAAAGTGACTTACTTGCAATGTAAAATTTATTTTTAGGTTGGCCTTGGACAGTTGCACTTGCATGGAGGAAGAGGAGTAGAGCAAAATCATCAGGTACCTTTTCTTTATATCTCTGATGCATATTACACTAGGCAGAGGGGGAGAAAGTATAACTGAGAAAACAGTGGTGCAGAAGTATGTAACTACCACAGTATTGTATGTAACAATTTCAGTAGCCTTGTTCAATAAAACTTTATGTGACTAGTAGATGGATCTGACTTTTTTACATAATTGGTTTAACACTAACCATCTTAGAAATGAGGATGTCAAAAATAAAAACTGTTTTTATCAAGTAGTACTGGAGCTGGCTGAGCTTTTGTACATGTGGTTGGTACATTGTTCATGATGCAGTGTGGATGCGTTAGTGACGATAGTGTAGTTTGTGGCTTGCAAAAGTATTTTGCTTCTGCAGACAAAAAACTGCTACTTGAAATACTAAAGATAATAAGTGTGGATAGAAAATAGCATTTCTGCTGATGTAAGCCAAGCTAGCTACCTTGCTTATGGGAGTTAAAATAGCTAACCTCATCTTGAAGTATGCATTTAAAAAATGGAGAGCTAAGGATGTGCAGTCCTGAGGATTATTTCATCCAATACAGTAATTATTTAACAGACATTATTTATTAGTCATCATATTTAAAACACCTCAAAGTGACTGCTTCAGGAGGGTTCAGAGATGATAGTGACTGGTCAGAAGGAGTATAACCAATTTCTGTGTAAAAGTAGAATAGGAACTGGCAAATCTCACCTATTTCAAACAGGGATGATGGTACAATAAGAAAGTAAGATTTACCTGCGTAGCTAGTGCAGAGTAACAGTTGTAGTTTGTTGGGTTTTCCCCTTCTGGTTTTTTGAATACACTGGTTAGAGGGATTGCTGCTTAATATTGCCATTGTGTAAGTGAAGAACGCTGTCTCATGTATTAAAGTAGGTGGGATTGGTAATTTTTATTCCCAGAAGAACCTAGTAACTTGGCAAACAAAACTGCCTCTACTCTATTTGCAAGAAAAGATTTTGCTCAAATCATAGTGGTGGTGATTAAAACACTTGCTTTCTTTTCTACAGCGAGCATTTGAATACTTCAATCAAGCAGCTAATGCTGGCAATTCCCATGCTATGGCTTTTCTAGGAAAGGTAAGATATGAACACTCTCAGAAGTAAGAAGACTGCCTTGCAATGAAAAATAGCAAATGTTTCCTGTTTTCTGATATCAGGCAATCTAAAACTTGAATTCTGGAATCTTAAGTATTGCAGTTTAGCTCCTATTTTGAATTTTTCTGCAAGATTTGAGTGTTGTAGTCTGTTATGTCTTGTCTAAATTTTCCTTTACTTTAGGAATTTTTGGAGTTTTTTAAATAGTGCTTGAAATATTTTTTTTTAGTCAAATAATTAAATATTTGAATGCCCTTTTCCTGGAGTGGAATTCAGAACTCTAAATAGGCAACTATTCTTTTCCACAAAATGTATGGGGGAAAAACTAGGCTTCTCAAAACTTTGCCCAGCAGGAAATACTAAGTTGGGAAATGAAATGAGAAGGAAGTTCTTCCAATTTGATTCTGTGTAGAGAATTGAGGCGAGTCAGAATTTCCAATAGGCCTCTACATACTTTGCTCTAAAGCCTGAATATATCTGCAGAGTGCGCCCTTGTTTGTTATCTCAGATTTAAGGCTTTTTTGTCTAGTGGCAAATCTTACCTGACCAATCTGGTTGTTCATTGAAAACAATGATCAACAAGGGAAGAATATGTGATATCAGCTGTCTAGACTTCTGTAAGGCCTTTGGCATGGTCCCGTACAACATCCTTGTCTTCAAATTGGAGAGACATGGATTTGAAGGGTGGGATATCTGGGGGTAAGGAATTGGCTGGATGGCTATAGCCAGAGAGCTGTGATTAATGGCTCTGTGTCCAGGTGGAGGCTGGTGACAAGTGGGATCCCTCAGGGCTCTGTCTTGGGCCCTGTGCTCTGTAACATCTTTACCAGTGGCACAGACAGTGAGATCGAGCACAGCCTCAGCAAGTTTGCAGATGACACCAAGCTGAGCAGTGCAGTGACACAACAGAAGGATGGGAGGCCACCCAAAGGGACCTGGACAAAACTGAGATGTGGGCCCATGAGAGCCTCATGCAGTTCAACAAGTGCAAATGGGAGGGCTGCACTTGTACAAACACGAGTGCAGACTGGGAGGTGAACTCACTGAGAGCAGCCTTATGAAGGACTTGGGGGATCTCATGGATGAAAAGCTGGATGTGACCCAGCAGTGTGCACTTGCAGCCCAAAAGGCAAACAGCATACTGGCCTGCATCAAAAGAGGAGTGGCCAGCAGGTTGAGGAGGGCATTTTTCCCTCTCTTCTCTGCCCTCATGAGACCCCACCTGGAGTACTGTGTCCAGGTGTGCAGTCCTCAGCACAGGAAAGACATAGACCTGTTGGAGTGAATACAGAGGAGAGCCATCAAGATGATCAGAGGGATGGAGCACTTTTTCCAATGCAGACAGGCTGAGACAGCTGGGGTTTTTCAGCCTGGAGAAGAGAAGGCTCTAGGGAGACCTCATTGGAACCTTCCAATAACTAAAGAGGTCTTAAAAAAAGAGGAAGAGCAACATTTTGCACAACAGATAGGACAAGGAGGAACTATTTTAAATTAAATGAGGAGAGATTTAAGTTAAATGTTAGGCCAAAGCTCTTTATTCAGAGAGTGGTGAGGCAATGGAACAGTTTGCCCAGAGAAATTGTGGGTGTCCCATCCCTGGAAGTGTTCAAGGCCAGGCTGGTTTGGGCCCTGAGAAACCTGAGCTAGTGGCTAGCATCCCTGCCCATAGCATGGTAGTTAGATCTAGATGATCTTTAACCCAATCCATTCTATGATTTTTAATTTAAAACATGGCAGGCTGCTGGCAGTTATGATAATGCATTACTGCTTAGAAAGGTATTCAGGTCACTTGTCTGAGATCTGAGTTGCAGACTACCTTCAGTCTGTGAGGAGCTAAATCCTTATTACTCCATTTGAGTACCTTCTAAGGTTAGGCTACAATAAGAAGCAGCTCTAGCTCATCTTTTTCAGGCTGTCATTGTAGTAGAGGATTCAAAATTAATGTCCTTAAAGCCTAAAAAATAGCATAATGTGCTGTTCAAGGCACCTGGCAGAAGAAATTGCAGTTCCTGCTTTCTCTATTGGTTGAGTGTTTTGTCACTAATTATTGTTCAAATGAACTGTGTTTAGTAGCCGATTTTTGTTTTGTTTTTGCAAAGTATTTTGACTGGCAATACAGTTAGATTTCCACTGGTCTCAAGGTTTTTGCCTGATTGTGTGTTTTTTGCTGCACATTGGTAGAAATCAAAAACGAAGGGTATTGTCATGAATTTTTTTCTTTTATGGGCAGTTCATTTTCCATTAGAAAGTTAAACTCTCTGAATTTTACAGCAGAGAGATGTATTTTCTGCTTCTGGACAAGTTTTAATGATTATTCAGTAATGCAATAGTCAGAATAATCTAAGTGCGATAACTTCCTTTCAATATGTAAAGTGAAGATGCTTCATGGTCTTCATGCTAAACTGACTACTGTGGCTGCTATTCCATAATGGTTTTCTCTTTCAGATGTATTCAGAAGGAAGTGATGTTGTACCTCAGAGCAATGAAACAGCCCTTCAGTATTTCAAGAAAGCTGCTGATATGGTATGACTATGTGTAAGGTGGAGCTACAGCATGTGCACTAAGAAGTTGATAAGCTCTGAAATGCTGCAAATGCTTTATGTGCTCTTGCATGTGCAGACACCTACTCCCAGCTTCTGTCCCAGATTAATTAGCCCATAATCTTGCTTGCCTGAGATGTCAAAAACTGCTCTGGCCATGGTGCTGTAGGAAGCTGTGTTCAGCATAAAAAGCCTAACTCTCATGAACAGAGTCTAACTCTGTTTCATCAATATGAAATACTGTCCACCTAAATAGTCTGCAATTCTGTCAAGTGCTAGTGTTTGTTAATTTGAAGTTGTCTTGTCACAGAAATTTACAGTGCTTCTGTTTTGTGAATAGCTTTATACCTCTCATCTCACTGGACTGTTTGCTTTTTGGGATGATGTTTTTTGATCGTGTTAATCCTTGTATCTGTCTTTGATCTATCCCTTATGGTAGTGTTTGTACAGTTAAAGCCAGAGTAGTCCTCCAGGAAGGGTTTTCAGCATGTGAAACACAGTGGATTAAGTTCCGAGGGACTGTTGGAAGATAACTGCCTTCATGGTTCCTATGTTCCACAATCAGAATGCTGTTCCACATCTCTGTGAGGATCTCTCAATGTGCTAATTTCCTGCATTCACTGGAAATTTCTGATGTGTCCCATTGCCTGTCCTGTTACTGAAGCAGTGCCATAGTGCCTGCTTTTGCAGGGGCAGTAGTTAGTAATGCAGCCCACAGGACAGCCACCATTTTGCCCTTAACACAGGTTCTTAGATTTCCTGGAGTTGTTTTGGGAGCTTCTGTAGCACCCAAAACATTTTGAAGTTGGAAAAAGTAAAGATAAGTAAGCTATTAATGCCCCATCTTTCTAGGGTTATGGGTTCTACATCTTGTATTACACTGTAAAAGTGCACAGTATAATTTCATAACTAATACTGAAAGTTTTTTCCCTGTTCATCAGCTGTATAATTACTGAATAAAAGTTACTGTAAATGCTGTTTCCTCCCTAAATAACTATTACTAGGGGCAAAAAAGAAATCTCTCTTGAGTACTATATGTTTTAATGATGTTAAAGAGATACCAGATTTGAAAGATGTAGGTGTAGGTTTTGCCTTTCATTGCAGAAGTGTTTTTCTGTATTTTCAGGGTAATCCAGTTGGACAGAGTGGGTTAGGAATGGCTTACCTCTACGGAAGAGGCGTTCCAGTGGTAAGTTTTTGACAGTCGTCTTTCTAAGCATAGGTGATTGTGTGACTTTTTATTGTCAACAGATTGTTTTCTTGGAGGGAAGTAATGTGGAAGGCTTAATTGTGAAGATTTCTCTTACACTGAAAATTCCTTGAGGAAATATGTAATGTAAAAGAAATGCACTATGGAATTAGCAACTATGAAAGAAACATCCTGGTTTTGTTCTCACAAGCTCAAAAATGTTGCTTAAGCTATTAGAAATGCATAGAAGTGTGCATTTTAGCAGGAGATTTGAGTTTGTCTATCATTTTCTTGCAAAATATAACAAATCCTAACTGTCCCCATTCTGTGTCTCTTGTGGGAGTGAAGAAACACTTTGAAACTTTTAATTAGTTCATTTGCTTTATTGCTTTTCCCAGAGGAAAGTTTCTTGTCAAATGTTTTATATTTAGCTATACAAACATACTCAAAAATTGAATTACCCCGAAGTTGAGGAAATAAGTGTTCTAGAAACAGAACAGAACTTCCATTCTGTTAAGCATAACTGTTCATACCAATGCTGTGTGTGGATGCCATCTTTGAGATAGCTGCAAAGTTACAACAGGCTAAATATCATTGCAGTCTATTTCATTGTCTGCTTTCAGATTTTGAACAGGGGAATATTTTCACTGGAAAATCTTGCTGTAATTTTTCTGTAAAACACATCTGTCCTTTCACATATGCGCATGCATATTTTCTCTCTTAAACTTTGGTGTATTGCAAGGCTCTAATGACTGGACCAAATCTTCCTGCAGAACTATGAGCTAGCACTGAAGTATTTCCAGAAGGCTGCAGAACAGGGATGGGTTGATGGACAGCTTCAACTAGGTTCCATGTATTACAGTAAGTGGCATCAAAACCATTTGCAGGTCTAAGCACTTGCCCTTTCAGTCACTGTTCGCTAGGTGGCATTAGAAGTGTGAATACACGGCATGTAGACTGGGTTTACTACATTGAACTTGTATTTCGACCTATTTTTTCCTGACATTTTCACAAAGCTTTTCTAGAGTAGTTTTAAAGAGTGAGTACTGATTCATCCAAAGCTGTTTTCGAGAGAAATGAATAGCAATCATTTAATCTTTCTTTTAGATGGCATTGGAGTCAAGAAAGACTATAAACAAGCTTTGAAATATTTTAACTTGGCCTCCCAGGGTGGTCACATTCTGGCTTTTTATAATCTGGCTCAGATGCATGCTACTGGCACTGGAGTGATGCGGTCCTGTCATACTGCTGTTGAGGTAAGGTCACCCATTTATCTAGACAAGTGATACTGACTTGCGAGAGATTGGCTATAACCACATGAGCCTGTATAGGACATTTCCAGCAGTGACTGCAGAGTCAAGGCTATTAAAATGGAAAGTGATATATTAGCAAACTTGTTTGCATTTTATGACAAAAATCTTTGGCATTTATGTTACGTCAGGTTTGTATTTCCTTTAGTAACGTTGAAGAAAATTAAAAGAATGTAATGCAAAACAAGCAACAGGAACTTACAAGTACCAAATTCTTCTTTTATACCTGGATTTAAGTGTAGAAAAACAAAGATAGTAAATAATTCTGAGTAAGCATCTGAATCTTACAAGTTACTATCTTTACTTACTAAGAATTTTACAAGTTGCTAAGCATGTATCTGCTTAGCAACTTGTATCTTGAACTAAGCCTGTCTTAAACAGTGGAGTTTGCCTGTCACAGGTTTCATGTGAAATACAAATATTTTGAACAGGCATCAGAATGTTCAAGTGCTACTTCTTGCAAAACCTAAATTTTTGAAGTTCTTGACAAGCAGTATCCTCCCCCTTCCTTTTTCCTTTGCAGCTGTTTAAGAACGTATGTGAACGGGGGCGTTGGTCTGAAAGACTGATGACTGCCTACAACAGCTATAAAGATGGTGATTCAAATTCTGCTGTGGTTCAGTATCTTCTTCTGGCAGAACAAGGCTATGAAGTTGCACAAAGCAATGCTGCTTTCATACTTGATCAGAGTAAGAATCTGAATATGTACTGAAAAGGGTTTTTCTGGAGGTGGCATGTTAGAATTTTAATGAAGCTCTTGTCCTCTTCCCTGCTCTTCACACTGGAAAGTAATAATTTTTCATTTTCAATTCTAAGGATGACTTCATAGACTAAAAGTTAAAATACATTTAATTTCTGACTTAGGGATTTTTAAAAATGGCATAGCAGAGAGTCTTTAGGAACTGTCACAGTGATAAAAAAAATCTCTTCCCTGGATTGCCTAAGCACAATTGTAAAAGTAGGAATTGCATTAGGTTTACCTTTGACCTCTACTATGCACAGAAGTCTGTGTCCTTTTTTCTTTCTCTTGTAATGCATTTTCTCAGCGCTGCCTTCTTTGTGTGACTTTTCTGATGCTACTCTTGAAGTAGGAGTAAGGAGGTGGGCAGTTGGTTCTCTTAGATTTGAAAAAAAACTTGTCCCATATGTCTTACTGGACCTACATGGCTAGAACTTGGATTTATCAGAGTTTGAAGTCGTTGGGAAACAATGGAAGTGCAATGGCAAATCTTTCTAGAAACTGCAAAGCCTGGTATTTTAAGCTTTCTCTATACCAAATCTAGGTCTCATTGCCAGCTTTATATCTTAGTGTTGAAAGCACCTATTGGTGGCTGATGGGCTAATCTAAGATCATCATTTCCAGTTAATGTTTTTCAAAGGTGTCTGAGTGAATCACCTGTAGATAAGGTACAGTAATGATAGTCTTGGCTGGAAGTGCATGCTTGCAAAGAAACAGCATTTTTCTCCGAGTTAAAACTCTGATTGTCTTTACTCAGCTATATCTGCATCTCAACTGGAGATTGATTTTAAATTACTTTATATGTTTTTTACAGAAAATCTTTGTGTCAGCTGTGGGATAGTACAGCTGAAACCATAATTACACCAGAAGTTCAAGTTATAAATCCTTTGAATTGTCTGAACTCTGATAGTTCATGAACCTTCGAATTGTCACATGAGCAGCTTCTGAAGTAGCCAAAGCACTGCCATGTAAGACACTGCAGTCTGGTTAAGGAGTTTAAGCCTTTGTTTTACCTGACTAGTCCTGGGTTTCAGATGGCCGAACTATAACAGGTTAACCTTGTATTTGTCGAAGTCCAAATTATGTACTCTTAAGACTTGCATTTTCTGTCATTCCTCAAGTATGCATTAGAATCTCCTGCAGCTGGAATGGTAGAGATGCTTAGTAAGCCATAGTTCAGGGTGAAATTATATAGTTTGTTCCTAGCTCTCTAATGTGGGCAGATAAATGGAAAGGCCATATAAATGAAAGGGGTTTTTATGCGTTTCAGATGGCTTGAATCTTGTTTGTTCTAGAACACAGATCGTTCCAAGTTTTTAACATATTTCAGCAGACTGAAGACAAGCAGGGTTTTTTTTGTGGACATGTGTGCATATACCATGGTTCTATTTAACTGGATTATTTTCTTCTTTAGAAGAGGCTAGCATAGTAGGAGAAAATGAAACCTATCCTCGAGCTTTGCTTCACTGGAATAGAGCAGCTTCTCAAGGTATGTCTGTACCTCACAATTCCAGTCAGTTTGTTTTATGTCGAGGAATGCATTCAGTGTAGGTTTGCAGCTGCAGTGTGAGCTGCAGGTTGAGCTCTGGGTGGGAGGAGCCCAAGGCCAGGGGCCATGAACCCTTTGCATAATAAGGGCCTGGGGACCTGTAGCCCAGCCAGGTGAGAGACACAGCAGGAGTCTGGCGCACACACACAGCAGGCACAGCCAAGGACCCCAGACTTATGTATGAACAGACTGTGAGGGTATAAAAACCCAGGGATTCTTTTGTTTGGGATTCCTCCTTGGAAATACAAGCTCAAGCTGTTTTTTGTGTTACTGTGCCATTGTTAAATTGTTTAAAATATTCAGGCATCTGAGACTCTGCTCTTGCAAACCCAGTAAGGAAATCTTGTCTGACTGTGAGAGAGTGGCACGAGTAGGGAGTCAAGTGCCCTTGCAGTCACCCACTGCAAAAGGGGAAGGAGCTTTACTCCCTGCCATAACAGTCTGTAGTGATGGGAGTGTGATGGCCAGAGTGCCTCCCAAATGGTCAGACAGGAAGGTTTCTTTAACATTTAGTAGAGCCATTAGTGTCCAATTTCATATGTTTTGCTATCAAATGTATAAAGAGGGAAAGTTTACCTCCTCCTGTTCAACAGAAGTTGCATCCCAGATAGGGTAGTTGGCATTATTTGGTCCATTGTTAGCTATAGTATCATTACAATATCCTTGCAGGTCTGAGCCTTTCTGTGATTCTGAAGACTAGAAAGACTAACATACAAATGTACTTGGTGTTTCTTTTGCTGTTTCATATGGAATTGTAGAGCAGTGTTAAACAACATTAGCAGTATTTACATGGACTTTTCTAAAAATATATCTGTTTGGAAAAATAAATCCAAAATCCTCAAGAGTAATTTGTTACTTTTCATCATTTATTAAGAAATGCAGTTTTCTATTAAAAGTAAGCAGAGTCCAGTGATGAAGAATGCATCCTTGATTTCCAAGCAGCACAAATTTAAACTCTGGTACATGTGATCCTACCCTAAAATAACCAAAAGTGAACTTAATGATGAAATGTCTTGATGTCTCTAACTTCCAAAGGGATACATCTACACTAATATCTGTCTACTAGTTTTTGACTTTAGAGCAAGAGTACCATGCAAATTCAGACTTTCAAGGCTTTTAGTTGAAAGTTAAGAAATTGAGATGATGACATAAATGATGAGACACTATTTTTCAAGTTTCCAGTGTTACTGCTTTAAAAAAAAATAACCTGAATCTTTTAAAGGCTATATAGCAAATGAAAAGTTATTTTGTAATAAGGGACTGATCATGAACACGTTATGGGTTTTCAGCTGGTACCACTTCATAGCAAAAAAAATGTTGGTAGGATTACTGGGAAAAGGTCTTACCTGCAAATAGGAATTAGTTGTGTTTTGGTTAGCTTAACCAAATTTTAAAAATCTGTCTGTGAGGGGGTGGTGAAAGATAAACAGTTTGTACAAACTGTGAAAAGTAATACTAACGCTCCTACTGCATCTTCATAGGAAGCCAAAAGAGTTTCTTTGCCTAGCTGTTTTATCCTTTACTGTTGTTTTTTGATTTATAGGATACACTGTTGCAAGAATTAAACTTGGAGATTACCATTTTTATGGGTTTGGTACTGATGTTGATTATGAAACTGCATTTATTCACTATCGACTGGCATCAGAACAGCAGCACAGTGCTCAAGCAATGTTTAATCTGGGCTACATGCATGAGAAGGGATTAGGCATCAAGCAGGTGAGTGGGCTGTAGACTGAGAGTCTGCTTTGTAAGAGTACATTTGCTGATGTTCAGTTAAGCCCACAGCTACTACTGGGTTTTGGGTACTATATAACCACTTAAGTGGAATTAGCATGTCTCCCAATACATTCACCAATAGGCAGTGGACAAGTATATTGACTGCACACTTAACTGTGTGAAGTAATGATGCATAGATAGGGAAGAAACATTTGCCCAAAACTGTCAATATTGGCAAAAAGAGTGCCATATGCTTCGGTAATTCTTTCAAGACTTCGAAGTGTATTGAAATGAATGCAAATCAACTCCAGGCTCATGGTGTTTTAGTACTGGATTATTCTTGTCCTCTGAAACACTGGTTAAATTGTTTCCTGTACCATGACATTTTGAAAAGAAGGTAACAAAGAATAACCACCACCAAATCAGCTGTGGTTTTTCAAGTTATGCAAACTGCCTCACCTAAAGAAGACGGTATATCTGGTTCTCCTAGGAAGCCTGTGGTGTGTTGCTGTCCGTGAGTTAATTCTTAAGGAATCCAGAGCAACATATTTGTGTGTGTCAAAATAATGTAATTGGCAATTGCATAGTAATTTTGGGCAGCCTACCTTAGCGTAATGTATGAATTTAATAATAACTTGACCTGAAACTGTAAGAAATGGCTTAATTTTCTCTAGTTTCAGTGAGCTTCAGCTTTTTTTTTTGTCTACGTATGCTCATTTTAATTATTCCATTGCTCTGTTAAAAGACGAATTCTTGCTTCTTGACAAAATATGAGAACAATGCAGAGCAAATCATAAGTCAGTATTGTTACTTTGGCAGCATGAGGCAATCAACATTTGAAAAATGCTTACTCACCTAGATGTAGAAGTGACAGTACAGTACACAACTGCATTTTTTCTGAAGTTTGTTTTCAGAAAATATTTTATTTAGGATGGTTTTCCCTTTGTAACTGAGCCCTCAAAAGTGGTTAACTTCTGAAAGTAAGTCTGTAGCTAAAAGTAAAAGTTGCAAATTTTCTTCAAAAAAAGTTATTTCAGGCATGGACCTTTTTATTTTGCTTCTGTCTCAAGTACAACACAATTTAGATCAAATAATAAGTTTGAAGAGGTTATTGCATCATGTTCAGCATGATGAGAAAAATTATTCCTAATGCCATCATTTGCACAGAGTATTCTCCAGCCTGAAGCAGAGATGGCTACACACAGAGAGCCAAAATGAGTGCACAGAGTCTCATGAGGAGCATACGTAGCCTTGCTTTATGCAGAGGAATAATATTTTCTCTCCTTCAGATCCACCATGGAATGAAATGTAAAATTGCAAGGAAAGTAGAGATAGTTAATATAGATAGAGGAAAGGAGCACTGAGAATGTCTAAGCAAGGAAACTGCATGTATAAAACCAGTTTTAGTAATTCTGAATGTGTAGTGTATTTGCTTTCTGTGTTCTAAAACATTACAACTGTAAGATGAGAAGATGGATATTTAGGACTGATTTCGATAAGGCTAGGGGCTGGGCCAGGATATTCTAAAAAGGCTGAGTTTTGCATGAAGCAGAGTATTTGGCTTTCCTTTGACAGAATGGAAATGGCTGAATTTTGAGCACCTCTGAAAATGACTGGCAGTTAAAGTCGTATTTCCTGAAGTCATATTTCCTGTAGTAGGATGTCTACCACTGAAGTCTGTTCTTCCACTAGAGGCGTCTGGATGGGACATATGAACTGTAGCAGCACTGTAATATGTAACAAAATTGGAGAGTTAGTGTTTTGAAGAAAGGGATGTGTACTTTAAATCTCTCCTCACCTCAATCCATGTCATTAAGATCACAAACATTCCATAGCTAGGGAGAATTATCCAGAATGAGCAGTGACCTGAATTGAAGTTGTGCAGGCCACCTTATTGGAACAATGTGGTGTTTCTTAATGTGGGGATTTTTCCCCCCCACCAAACAGCTTTTGCCTTGTTCTCACTTTAATTATTGAATAAATAGTCTTTTTCTTACATACAGAATTTTATGCTACGCTTCCTGTACCAAGGTGGTTTTCAAACTCAGGCCAGGTCAATGCCAAATATTAAGTCTTTTCAGAAATCTCACACATGTACACTTAGACACTCTTCATAGATGTAATGCTGTCAATCCCTGAGGCTAACATGTTAGAATGAAGACTGTTTCTACAAACTGCTCAAAATTGAGAATGAGTTTAATTTTATTACAGTATTGTTTTAAGATTTGGTGTGGTATTTCAGTGCTATTTGTGTGTTATAGCTCAGACTCCTATGGTTCGCACTTTTCTGTCAAGTAAGAGTAAAGTAGGCATAAGCAGAATGAAGTACTTGCTAATTAGAAATGAAAATAAGCCATTATTTAGGATCTCCTTTTACACCAACACAGTGCAAAGGAGGTAAGGAAGCTCTTTTAAATAGTTATACAAAAGATAAACTTTCCAGCCTCAAGGAGTATGTGGAGTTGTTCTGTTAAATTAAAATACTGAAATGTGTGCTGCTACATCTCGTTCATTTAATATGTCGATTTTCATACTGTTATTTCCACAAGTGTTACGGAACTAAGCTTTGCTGTGTCAATGAGCAGAAAACCTTTATGGTATTTCACCATCAGGAAATTTCAAATGAGCATGTGGCATGAAGTCCTCAAGATTTCTCTTATTTTAAGTGTCCAGTTTGGAACACTTTGAGAGGAAAGTCTAACACAAGCCTGTTCTTCACATCATTGGGTGAACATAGCCAGTTTGTATCCAAATATCCTAATATTGCACAGTATGTATCTGAAACAGAGCCAAAAAAACACTGAACAAACAAAGAAAGTTAAACTAATCCGTGCATGTACCCTCAGTTTTTACAGTCACCACCTTGTTTCAATTGCCACCAAAGAGAGCACTAAGTTAAGCTCTTCCTTAAATTGCTTTGTTTATGCTTGTGCTTTTGCCAGGCTGCTCTCACTAATGCCAATTACGTGCATTTTGGACAAGTAGTAAAATCTAATTTGTGTATATGTGCAGAAATAGTTAGAAGCTGCACTATGGAGCAGGCATACTGTGGTGTAACTGAGAGGAAATGCTGCTGCATATTCCCCTGAAACTGGGTTTTCTTAGTCTTTTATATTTCTTGTGATGTTGGGGACGTTAGAATGCTAGAGTTACTGAAATATTTACCTTCATTTACAGTGGATAGTTATTGCTAACTTGTTTGTGAACTTCAATTCTAGCATCAGTTAAAATAGCTTCATCCTCAAATTGAAGCTTCCATTTACTTGTATATTCAAAGGTGAACATATCTCAGGGGAAAAAAAAAAACCTATGGTTAATTTTTCAAGTTCTTCAAAACTGTGCTTTGAATTTCCTTAACTTTAGGATATTCATCTTGCAAAACGATTCTATGACATGGCAGCTGAAGCAAGCCCAGATGCTCAGGTTCCAGTCTTCCTAGCACTTTGCAAGCTTGGAGTGATTTATTCCTTGCAGTACATACGAGAAATCAATGTAAGTAATGCAGAGTTAAAAGAAAAGAGCAAATGTGTTTTCCATCTTTAAAAGCAGCTCAGTTTGTAATTTTACTTAAGTAGAAGTATTGCTTGAACCTTTCACAAACTTAGGATAGGTTTTCTACCGTTGCATATTAAGAAAGTCACTGAAGCTTTCATTCCTATTTCCTATTTGTGCAACTCCGTGAATCTGAAATGTGCACAGGCAGTGCTCTTCTGTGCTGTTCTTCCCTCGAAGAGAATTTCTCAAAACTGTTTGACTGTTCTTATCCATGACCATCTGCTATCAAAACTAAGCAGATTTAACTGACATAATTGCTCATGGGGAAAAAAATTATATCCCTAATTGTCATGCTATTTTATATTCAGCTGTAACAACCCCATTATAGTTGTGTTTGATCTCCATGGGGGGAAAAATGTATTTGTATTAGATAGTTTAGGTATTTTGTAGTGTTTCTACTGGGTGGTGGCCCTGAAAAAAAAATATATCTGGAATTAAAGTGAAGTCTTTCCAATATTTCTCAGTGTTCTGATATCTTACTGCCTTTTTGGATTAGTTAATAAATTAAAATGGTATGGAAGTTATTACCACTTACAGCAAATGCAGTTTCAGGCAATTCAGCAAAGTTTGATAAATTATAGTAGTCTTGAGGCTGAGGACAGTCAAAATATTCTAAGTTAGTTGGGCAAATACCCACGTAGCACTCAAAGAAGCTGGTATGCAGAACCATAGTTTTAAGTCTGCTGCTGCAGATTTAAATTGGCAGTAACTGTGTAGTATCATCAGATACAGTAGTGAAGCAGAGAAGTGCGTGTTGGCTAATCCTTATGCAAATGGGGTCTTACAAAAAGGCACTTCAATCAAAATTCCCTGTTCATTACCTGCACAAATCTACTGTTGTACCACACAAGTGTCCTGAGCCTTAATGCTCTGTCATTCGTGGGAAAGCCACAAAACTCCATAGTGGAAATTTCATCTCTAAAATAGAAAAATAGAGTACCTCATTCTATATAGCACGGCTCTTAGTCTTAATGGTATTTTAGTTCCTGGAAACTAAGAATGTCACCGATGCGACACTATTTTTTCAGAGAGGAAAAGAGCCACTAAGTTTTAAAACTGATACTTGTATGTGAAAAGTGTTACAAGTCAAATTTAAAATCAAAGTAATTTCCCATTTGTGTTCTTTGACATGATGTGGACATTTTCTTTCTTAGATAAGAGAGGTATTCTCACACATTGATATGGACCAGCTGCTGGGACCTGAGTGGGACCTCTACCTTATGACTATCATCGCCTTGCTCCTGGGAACAATTATAGCTTACAGACAAAGGCAACACCAAGCAATTCCCAGACCGGCAGGACTGCGGCCAGCTGTGCCTCAACAAGAACCGCCCCCAGAGCATCAACCACCACAATAGCAACAAGAGCCTCAGTGAAAGAACTGGATTTTTCCAAAAGGAACAATTTTCATTGTGAATTAGGACTTTGCATCAACAGTCCCTCCCCCAAAAGAGGCACAAAGAAGTTTAAAAAAAAATTTGAAAGCTGCTTAGAGTGATGCCTTTTTTCAGGGATAAGAAAATTATTTTGAAACTGATTTGAATGTTATTTCAGTGCCAATGGAATAACACTATGGCTTTTTTCATGGAAACACAAGAGTGCTACTACAAAAATGTTGCCTGCTGTATCTAATTCCTCTTTATTCAGAGTCCTTTTCATCTCCCAGAGAGACAGAAGGCAGTGGAAGGTTTTTGCCTGCTTGATAGCAGTTGCCCCTTATAAAAGTAATAAAAAATTTATGGCCAATTTAAGTCCAGGAAGCTGACCTATATTCAAATTCTGAAAAGATTTTTTTAGGAACCTAAATTCTGACCTGCATCCCAAGTATTTCTATAGTCCTTATTTCTTTTTTTTAGTATTTCTTACACTTCAGTCTTTTAGGCTATCTTGGATAGTTTAATATAGATTATTGATAAACCCTGTAGAACTAAGCCAGCAAACATGCTACTCTCCATTTGTGCTTTTTGGTTTTGGGTATTTTCCTCCATTCCCCTTAGACAGTTCTCAGCAGTCAATATACAGCCCATGAGGTGGAGTGGGACAGATTGGGTCTGTAAAGCTCATCAGTTGAAAACTGTCCACACAGTGCCCAGATCCCACATACTTCTAAAACTTTTCAGGAGCCTGTGTTCTCTGCAGTCCTTCAGGACATGAAAACATATTGGTAGAGTTCCTAAATTTAAATTTGTCTTTACTGGGAGGCTGAGTCTAGATTGCAGAAAGCACCAGTATTACTGCACACACTGAAGGAAGGAGAGAGCCAGAAATCTCAGTAAGTTAGCTGACTTGCTTTTAGAGTTGGAAGTTCTGTGCTTAATTTTCAACAATCTTGTTAGTGATTTGCACTGCAAGAAAGAAATGTGTGTATCTCATGCATGCATCTGCTTAATGCTTCTACAAAAAGCCACAAAATGCATGCTCTCTATGAAAGGGCATGGGCTTATGCCAGTGATGCTACTCCAAAGCTACAGGGGTGCTCTGGCTGTCACCAACTTCTCTTGTACCTGGCGTAGAAGAAAGTCACAGTAATGTCTCTGGCTGTGCCATCTCGAGGACCCCTTGTAACAAGAAGATCCAAAGATAAGAAAGACTAGTGGCTTCTTGATGCCACCAGGTCAGTGTGAAGGCCTTTTCATGAGTGTAAATACTGTGACCTGTGGACTGATGATTTAAGATTGCAAGAGGAATCTTCACTTAGTGACGATTTTCATTGAACTGTAATTTCTGGAGCTGGGGATGGGAAGCAGTGGCGGAATAGTTTAGAAGCACAAAATGCAGAAGTGTCTATTCTTATTTACCAATGGTAGTTAAATATTGGTTTCCGTACTAGCATTAAACCCTCTGAATATACTATCATAAAGCTGAATGAATACAAATGAGGAGGTGTTAGCTGCTTTCTGACAAAAGCTGTTGTGTTTAAAGGGTTAAGGGCTTCTTTTCATGCAAACGTTTTTCTAGTGTATTGGCAACAATGTATCAATACACTTGGTTTAGAATTGAGATTTTGGTATGGTTTCATACTTGGTGCGTTTAGAGGAGATCGTTGCACAGCAGATCTCTAGTTTGGGATAGAAGATAAGCAATCCATTCTTTTGTAAATGGAAGTGTCATGGATGACTAGTATTAAAGTTACTAGTATTACAGGCAGAACGTCTCAGTACTTCCCAATGCTTATGCTGATTGTATGAAGACAAATCTTTAATTTTACTGTGGAGGGTTGCAGCATGTGGTAAAGTAATGCTTTGTTCAGTCTTAATCATCATTAGCAAATGAAACAGTATTGAACTTAAATGTAGAGTCTTAAATGTACAGCATTCCCCAGCTGCATTTCTAAGATATCTGTGACTTCTGAACACTCCCTCTGAAATATTTTGCCACTGTCACTTAACTCTTTTTAGCTTGGCATGAGTAAATTAAAGATTATATGGAAAATGTTTTTCAGTTAAATACCATTAGTTCATTGGTATTGGTCTCTTAGGCAATTTAACAATTCTGTTTACTGCATTATTAAAATGTTTTGGTTGTTGATCTATTAGAACTAAATTCTAAAAGCTCTATTCTACTTGCATAAGAATCTCTCATCACTGCTGCTATGTGACAGTCTTGTAGATGACTTTCAGTGAATCTGATGCATTTTTACATCCAAGAAATCAGCAGAAGAAAACAATTGAAGATCAGAAAGCTACTTCGTTTTAAAAAAATGCTTTTTGAAGGAGCAGTAAGGAAGTCTTTCTCCTGCTTTTTTCCTTTCCACCAAATTACTACCACTAACTTTTCAGATGACATTCATTTGAATGTGGTGGTAGAAGAAAAAGGTACTTAGCTTAAATAATGGCAAGTTAACTCAGGGATTAAAGAAATGAATAAGTTTTCTAAATCAGTTATCTACACCATGACTTAAGTTTTTGTGACAATCCCTTACTATTCTGTTCTGAAACTTGCATTTTGAGGAAAGTATATTTAACTCTTACTAGCAATATGTTCCTTGTTGTACACTCAGTTAATCAAGCATCTTTTTCCTAAAGAAGCTGAGTTGCTCAGTTTACTGCAGTGAAGTACTTTTCCCTTTTGGTAGTACACAGGTTATCTTATAGTTTATATGCAGGAGTACTTTAGAAGGGAAGCCTGATTTAAGAGAAACTTTTCTGGGTGTGTTCAGCATGGTTTGAATGGAAAAGTTGTATTCTTTGTGTGTAGTAACATAGGCCAGAGCCTGCCTATTTGACCTTTATAGACACATGCTCTTCTTTCCCTGCACAGAAAATGGAACTACAGAGCAGTGAGTGGTATTGGTGGGATTTTTATACGTAGGAAAACTGTGAGAAAATATGGAGAAACAGATTATTCTGCATCTCAAATTATTAATCAAAGACATTAGCTGTTCTTGCTAGTTCAAAGAAATGCTGAACTGTTGAGAAAACAGGATTTTAGTTCATCACTGGTGAAAGTTGTCCCAGAGCTATCTGTTGAAATATAATTTTCTTGCTTTATGTTGTCCATGATGGGAGGGTGTAATAGAAGGTAAGGCCTTTGATACAAACATCCCTGTGAGACTCTTGTGAGATAATTTTACTCACTTTTTAGTCATCTTCCATAAGTCAGCTACTCTTATTAAAAAAAAAAAAAAGACTTATCAAATGTTTTTATTTGGGGGAAGAACATTAAGATATGGCTTGTGAAAGGACTTTTAAGACTATGCATTATCTAATTTCCACCTGTTATATGCTAGTTTTGGCCTATAAAAGGGGATTACACTCACCTTTGTAAGTTGCTTTCCTTTTAGATAGGCAACAATGAACTGAAATTCTATTTTTTTTTGTTTCAGAGAATATTAAACTGAAAAGATTTAGTTTGATTTGAACTACTGCAAATGCATATGGCAAATAGGGACTATTGGGGGGAACCCTTTGTTTTTATCAGCTACAGTTCTTTAAAGGGTCTTGTAGGAGTTTTGTAAATTTATTTTGTATTTAAAATCAGTATAAAGGCTGGTCAAATGTAATATAATTGTGTAAACAAATTCTGTTAATAGAAAGATGTACAGATTCATTTTGTACTGTATCTTTAATCTTGTGAAATAAAGATACCACCTGTGTGGTTACCCTCAGTGTTCACAGTGGTTATGATAACCAGAAGATGTGAATTGCTAGTCATATGCACTGGTATATGCCAGTTCTGTTCAATGCATCCCTTCCTATAAGAATTCTCATATTTTCACTTCCATTCCTTATGAAGGGCAAAGAAAGGGGGAATGGATCATTATGCATTTTGTCTTCAGTTATGCTATAAACTTGCCCTCTGTGTGTTTGTGTGTCAATTTATAGTATTTCTACCATGCCTGATAGACACAGAACTGCTGTGTGATTCAAGAGTGGTGACCAGTAACTTTAGAATTACTACTGCATTTTCAATACTGATACAGTGATAATTCAGTCACTTGGAACAGATAGTGGGGGAGGGAATACTCCAAGCTCACAGATTTGTTTGCTTTGCAGGCTGTTTTTGACCTATTGATCCCTTCAGGCTCCACCTCTTGAGACCAAATCCTCCCTTGTTAAATTCATTGAGTTGATGGGCTTTCCAGTGTGCTTGTTCATTGCTGAGAAGGGAAAGTAAGGACAGTGGGGGAGCAATAATGGCTAAGAAGGGTATCAATAGGTAAGTGATCCTGAGCGTCAGCCCAAATCACATCGTTTTCTGAAGTATTTGGAGGCTTTGTATATTGTCTGCTCCTGCCAACAGCACTTACTGCAGGTAAAAGCAGAACTGCAGGTGTTAAAACTAGCTTGAGTTGAACTAACAAAGCTCAAGCTTAGTGAGGTCATCCCTCACCCTCCAAAAAAGTCCATTGAGATGAGATTACTTGACCCGACCTCAACTGAGTATGTCAGCACAGATACTTCATTTTAGTTGTAGCCTGTAGTCAATGTGAAGCTGTGTTCTATGGAGGGAACTGAGTACCAGGTAAATATATGATGAGGTTTGGGGGAGTGTTGGGTATTTCTGTAGCTTGTTTGTTTTAAAAAGCTCCAGGATAATGTTAATTGTAAACTAGTATATTTTGTTTGAGTTTGGTTTTTATATTGCTGCATTCTCTACATTTTAGTCTTAAGACTAAAAGCAGTTAAAATATTATCAGAGAGTATCATTTCTAAACCTACAAGATCTGTTTTATTAGAATGTGTTATTTGGTATAATGACAGTGTTCTTCCTCCTCTCTAAATTATCATGATCTTAATGGGTTTTCAAATCATGACTTTGATTCCTTTCTTTATAAAGAATAATTGAGGAAAATGTCACTCTAGCCTACTTAGTGTCAAAAATCTTCAAACAACTGTAATCAACTTCTAAAGCCAAGGATGAGGCAGGACAGTGTACCATCTATACAGATAATGAAAACTGTAACATATAGTCTTAAATTTTATTTTCAGAAAGGAAAGTAAGTGGAGATGGAGTACCATTTTAGTTGCACTTCAGTTAGTAAGAGATCTCATTTAGCTGCCACAGAAATGGGTTGTGCACATTTTTATTTCTTTGATGTCCAACTTTTTGAGTTTTCCATATAACATAGGTTACAATTCCAGATTTTTGAAAATAACTTTGAAGAATATTAGTTTTATGTTGTAAAATACTGAAATTATAGCTTTTCAATTCTACTGTCAATCATTTTCTGTATTTCCTTATTTTTTACATACTTGTTTTTCTTCATTCTTCCTCTTAAACATAGGCTGTTCTGTATAAAATCAGTTGTTCCAGTTCCCATCTGTTATGAGTGTAACTCCATTTCTGTACAAGATTCATACCAACTTTTTTTATTGCTTCTAATTAACTGGTTTTGCTGGAGGGGAAAAAATGCATTTGGGGGTGTATATTTGTATCCACAAGGGGGCGTTGGACAATAACGGCAACTTGGACTTGTTAAATATCTGGAGGTCTCAAAGATTGGGAACGGAGTGACTTCCACGCCTTGAGTCGCTGTCATATCTTGGGAGGATGTATATGTGTGTATATGTATATATATATATACACGCAGAGATATAAGAAGTCCTTGGTTTCAGGAGCTTTGGAAACTTAACAAAATTAAATAATTCAGTACTCTTATTTCTCTCATACTTGCAGACCAAAAGTTCAAAACTGAAAATCACTGCAGCTTCTGGTAAGACCTGGTAAATAATTACCTTCCATGACTATTAAAACTTTTTAGTATGTAAATCATTCTAAAATGTGCCAGACTGTCTTCCAACATTGTTTGGAATATTAGGTACACAGCTTCCAGTAGAGTGGCCTCTTTTGCAAAATTAAATCCTTATTTTCTTAAGAGTACAAAATCTTTCCCACTAAAATAAGTGAAAATATTTAGCATCAGGTGATGAAGAAATTTTTTTGAAATCATTTTTCACTGAGGTCATCTGGTGCAATATTTGACCTATCCAAATAGATTGCCAACTGTAATTAAAAGTATTTTATGTTATTTGTTACTGTTCAATCTTGCTTTAATGTTTGTTAGGCTCCATACTTTGCTATATACTGAAATTCTATTAATTAATGTAATTTTAGGTGCTTCTAAACAATTTATCATTGTTATCACTACTACTATTTGGAAAGTTTCCCAGATCTAGTCAACAGCAATTTTTAAGGAAAAGCCAATTTGCATTGCTAGTATTAAAAAGGGATAAAGTCAAACGTACTTCATAGACTTTAAAGTCATTATTACAGCTGATGATAAAATTACTGAAGAAATATGTGGAATGTTCCAGTTTAAGGGTTATAACTTTGCATTATAAAGATATTTCTTGAACAATCATCCGGCTTTGAATTCAAAGGCTGAAGGCCTGACAATCTACATGTTGGTGAGTTTTCCAAAGTGATTCTGTTACCTTCATTACTGGAGCTGTGAGAGCAGGAGGACTTGAGTTGATTCTTTTCAGGTTGTTTCGTTTCATCTCTAGTTTTCATCACATTGATTATAGGAGTGGACAGTCCATTAGGAAGAAAAGCCACACCAAAATACGTATACATTTTATTGGGGAAATGTTAATGTTCAGCTGTAATTGGATAACTAAAGATTTCATATTTTTTACAAATAATTCTGTGTTTCACTGGGTTGTTGAAATCTGGCAAACGTTGCACAGAAGGGAGGTGACTCTAGTAAGAGAATTCAGACCCAGTGAGATAAATGTGATCTCACTGCACGCAGCTGTGTTGGCTTTTCCTGCCTCTTTGCTAAACTAACAGCCTTACTGAGTTCCCTACTAGGAGTCTGATCTTTTTGGAAGGCAGAGGGTGCAAGTAGGTAGGAACTTCTCAAAACAGGGTAAGAAAGAAGGATTTCTTCATTGATGTAATCTCTCAACTAACAAACTGAATGTTGTGTATTAACTGTTTGCCTACTCTATCTTGCATATTCAGTGAATAGCTCCATAGAGACACAAAAATTACTTCAGGTTTTTTGCACATGTAATTGCAAAAAATTTGCCTAATACTTTTGCTTGGGTTTACAAGCCCCGAAGAGTTTATTCTTCACTACATGTGTCATAATTTGTTCAGTCCCAGAAGGTAGATTGATACAAAATACTTCTAAATGTTTCTGGTGATGCTAGTTCAGCGTCATAAAACACAGCTCTCATGTTTAGAGTAAACAATTTGCAAATAATTCTTTGACTGAAAACTGAGAAGCTCTATGGTAGATACTGAAAAGTAATAGAAAAGTAAACTAAAAATAAATCCCCTTTAAGATTTCACATCTAGTGTCTCATAATCCCATTTGGCATTGTGAAAGGTGCTAGAACAAATGATATTCTGTCATTTTAAAATACTATTCCTTATTTAAACACAGCAAATGAAATATTAATTTTCACTGTCTCCTTGGGATTTCTAAATGCCAAATCATAAAGACTTTCTTGCAGTAACAGAAAATGAAGCTTTCAAATTACATAAAATTAGCATGTTTGATGAGCCTTTAACTCTCTATTTGCTTATATTAAGCATTCAATGCTTCCAAATTTCTTCACTAGCCATTACACTCCTGGCACTGCTATTCTACAAACTCTTCAGTTGCTCAGATTGCAGGCAGAACAAGTTCTGCAGATACTGGTAATTTGGTTTGCTGTTACAGGGCAAAACAAGGGTGTCTGGTCATTGAGAAATGCCCGTCTGTGGGGGAAAAACTGTTGTCTGTGAAAAGGAGATTAAGGTAATGGCCTGCCATGCTGGAAATTAGTGCATTTGTCTCAACAATATTTGTTTTAGTTAATCTTGCCATTACTGAGATGTACAGTTAAACAAATATCTCCTGAAATATATGATCTTCCAGGCTGGGCTGTGGCAGCCGGAGCAAAAACTGTGCAGGTGTGTGCACATGGTCTGAGGTAAGGCAGCTAAGCAAACAGTCTTTTGGCACTACACATTCATTTTCTGTTACTGCTCTGTGTGTCAATATCAGCTCACTGGCTGGGAACTCCTGTGAGATTACCTTGTGATACAGTATAAAGAAATATGAAGTATAGACTTAATTGTGAGAGCAGGTCCAGATAGGTAAAGAAAATCTCGAAGTGCTTCTGTACACTTCTGAATTGAGCCTCTCTTGGCACACCACTAGGGGTTAAGTCACACTGCCTCATTTAATATGATGAAATATATTTAATTCTGTTAACTGACATATGTAATTACATTTGCAGTAAAGCTGGCATGCAAATCATGGTTTTGTATTGGAATAAAATAGCATCATTTTCCAGGATATAATGAATTATTAATATATTTATAATGAAATATTAATGTTAAAAACCCTAGTTAGCTGTCAAGTTGAAAGAACAAAAAGTCAGGTGATGTGTATATTCAAAGTAAATTAGAATTGGGATCATTCTAGCCTTTAGTTACTCAGTACATGTGTTTATAGTTATGATTTCACATGCTCTAACCCTGTAGAGCCATATCATAAATACATCTTCAACACTAGTCAGAGTATCAAGAATAGAATGCTGTATTTTTATGTGTAATATTGTTAATATTGTCATATTCTAGAAAATGGAAGAATATAATCTTTTTTCTTCAAACCCAGACTATTTGAAGTAGGCAAATTAGACTTTCTGGAGTTATGCTTTTTTTTAATTTCTTTTATTTTTTTCCCCTATGTCTTTACTTTGGTGGCAATAAATGCTCAAGTATATTCTAACTTCTCTTTCAATTGTAGGAACAGCAATGTTCAACCAGAAATTGAATATACTTATTTAAATAGAATAATTTTGGGTTCGATGCTCTGATGTAATAGAATATTGTAGTGAAAAAAAGGACCTGTAATGACCATTAAGTTCAACTGCCTGACCACTGCAGACTAACCAAAAGTATTTTCTGTGGTTTTGATTCTGAGAAGACTCAAGAAAATATAAGAACCTGTATCAGGTATGTTACCTGCTATTCCTTCCATTCTAGATTTTACTAGTAAAAGAACTTCAGAAATATAAAGCAAAAATTTCTTACAAGTCCAAGCAGAATAACTGTACTAAACAGGCCTGTGTGGTGTTGTGGTAATGATGTCATAATCTGGATGGAATAAGTACTGTAAGAGAATCAAATGTTGTAAAACATGTTTTTGCTCTCCCCCCATCTTTGTCCCCCTCCTTTTTAAAAGGATGCTTAATACAGAAATTTCAGTTTACATAATATCAGAAAAAGTAATTGGTGCTAGAGCAAATTCAAGCCTGGCAATCTGCATAAAAGAGATGTTAAAAATCTAATATATTATATGCAAGCCTTTTTCCTTTAATGATTTCTTAAATGAGGAAACATCCCTTTCTTCAACCCTTAAACCATCTAAAGGCTATCAGTAAATATGCTCTGGAGTGAAAGAAAGCAAAGATGGAAAATATATTTCTGATGATTACAACCTGATTGTTGACATTTCATGCTTTGTGCTTTAGTAGTTCAAGATACAGCAACCACTGCAACTGTTGGACTGTTTGTGACAGCATTTGTAGCTGTCACAAGCCTTTGTGGCTATAAGTTTAAATACTGTTGTGAAAAGTTACTCTGTAATAGGTTTTACTTTAGTCAGAAAACAAAGAAGAGGAAAAAGCAAAAGAAGAAATGGGGTTCAGAACTTCACCAAAACCAGGGAAGGATTGGTGGCCTTCAAGTCCCTTTCTAGCCAGGATCTTTCACAGTACAGTATATCAGAGCTCAATAATGTTATTCTGGATCCTGAATTTATTAAAGTTGGGGAAGATAAACAATTGGAAAACTAATCTGTAGTTCTGTTGGCTCATAAAACAATCCAAACAGAAGAAACAAAGACACCACTTGTACCTGAGTAGAACTATCCATGTCCTTGTTGAATTTACCCTGTACACATGTAAATGTGTCTGACAGCCAGCCTAAACCATTTGGGCCCAGGGGCAGATTATTCAACTAAACATCTTCCAGGTGATTGGCTTTGTCTGGGCAATCAACATCTTCTACTGCTCGGTAAGACAGAATCAGCAAGTCCCGTTTGAGAGTGTGCAAGTTGTGTGCTGTTTTCTCCCAGCCACCTCTAGCTGGCACTCGTGTCGGTGGTTTGGGACACGCGGTGTTCCCCGCTTGTGCCACGGGGGCTTTGGGCTTCGGTTCGAGTGTTCTCTGTAATGTGTGTCCCCACACTGCTCTGCACCAGGACCCCCTTTGAAAGCCCCTTGGAAACGATCAGGTGAGCCTGACATGCTAAGCTGCTGAGTGTAACATCAGTTGTAATTACATGGTTATCTAGCACTTTGCATTTGAGATTTCCCAGTGGATTTGCACTTTTAAAAACTCTTAGTTCACCCAGAGAAGAATAAAACTGCAACTTTTTTTTTTCCTTTTTACAGTATGTCCCCATTACTAATTAAGGCTGTTATTATAGTGTTTATTGCAAATGTTAATAAGGTCATTAACATTTATCAGCTTGCAAGGTTCAGTTTTCTAGGAAGCTCTTTGGTGACTTGCTACTCCCTCAGCTCTCCAGAGTCACTCTCTGAATCAGCTAATGTGCACATCTGTGCTCACGCTTGGGCTAATGATGCACATCTTCATTTTGCATAAGCTTCCTTTCAGCTGGAGTCTCGGAATTGTACTGGGGTTAGAAGTTAATTGCTCCATAAAGACATTTCCATATACAAATTGCTCTCTGCATTATTTAAAGACAGAAATAAGATTAATACTATCATACAATTTATATTATTAGGTTCGTAATACTCTTACAGTTTAACAGCTTAAACACAATTTGGTTCATAGACGTTGTATTAACTTTGTTGTACCTGCCTAATCCATAATCTGCAAAATTCATCAGGGTCCAACAAAAGACATGAAGTGCCTGTTAATTGGTGTTAAAAGTGTGTACACGAACACATCAGTTGCATATGAATAGCGTTGTATTTAAACATGCAGAAGGATATTTTGTTTGCATTATCGATTGTTATTTGCACATTGCTATTTATTTTTGCCCGTGGGTGAGCGGAGACGGCAAAGTCCGTTACCTTTGAATCGTATTTAGAAGTGGGCCCTGAGAAACTTCGGACCGCTGCCGAGAGAGCTCCTCGGCCGCCACCTGTGCGCAGGGCGCGGCGCTGCGCGCTGAGCAGCGGGGCCAGGGACCGGCTCCGCGCGGCAGGTGGCCCTGCTGGCGGAGCTGGGGCCGCCGCCTGCCCCTCGGCGCCAGCGGAGCGGGGCCGCCCGAGGTTCCCCTCCGCGTTCCAGCCCTTTCCCCGGCCGGGGTCGTGCCACCGCTGCCGGCCGCGACCCTCGGTACCGAGTGTGGACCCGTTCCCCTCGGTGCTCGCAGCCTCCCTCGGGGCCGTTCTCCGCGGAGGGTGTTAGTGCCGGGCAGCCCAGCACCCCTCGGGATGTGCGGCTGTGCGCCTGGGAGCGGGTCGGTGCTCTTCGGCCGCGGAAGGGTTAACGCTCATTAGCAGCAGCACGGGGAAGCTGCTCGCATCCACCTACCCCTCAGCTGCTCTATGTAATTACTCATGGCTTGGATTTTTTTCTTGCTTGGGTCCGCTGAATTGTGCTGCTTTTGAAATGCTTTTCTGCGGTTCAAATATTGCAAGGCAAACAAAAATCGCTCGCTCATCTTTCTGTTGTCGCGTTTGAATACGCTATGTAAATTGTACGTTTAAAATGCTCAAATTGCATATTTCCATGCGAAGTGGTTTTTTGTGTTGAAATACGAGCAGACAGCCTTTTCTCTGCCCATTTGTTTAGTTTCATGTGTTAAATATTCTTTCTGTGCTGCATCTCAACTTTTCTCTATTGATTTTTGTTAATTGTTTTCTGGTTTAATTTGTTGTAATCAGCCTCAACTTTTCTGATTTTTTCTTTCCCATAGTTTAATATTTTTGAGACTTCAGGTTTCCAGAGGCACAAAAGTTTAAAAAATGCTCGATTGCTTGACTTGATTGGGTGGTGCTTTGCAGCTCGTGTCTTCTCACGTTAAGAACTTTAGTTGTGCCTTTTGCTGGGAAATATCCTTTGAATAATATTGCAGTATTGGCTGGAGGGCACTTTTAGTATTGTCAAGGCAAAATTTGGCAAACATTGGCATTTCTTTTCTTGTGAATCAGATATGAATCATTCTTGTCTTCTGTGAAATGTGTATTTTGCAAATTTACTAGTCTGGGCAAGTGAATTTCAAACTAGAGGTTGTTTGGAAAATGTTTGTGTTCGCTAATTCTGGCATGTGACTCTGATTTGATTTTGTCTTTTTTCTGCCAAGGCGATGGAAACATACCTTGCATTACACAGACAAGTGTGATCTGGACTTTGCCTTAATATTGTCTAGATAAACAGGTTTATTTTAATGAAGTTTGTGTCATCACCAAAAAGCTTAAAGAGGAGCTTCCTGCATCTCTAGGAGATGTATTAGGCGGGATTATGCAACACAATGGACTTTCCTAAATACTTAGTTTCCTAATGGCTAGGTTGTCTCTCCTCCAAGAATTTTCAGATTTGATTGATTATAATTTAAAGCAGTGTTCACTATAAATTACTTCGTTACATCGTGCTTTTTTCTAGGTAAGTCTTTAACCTTTTCTGTATATTATTAATGGCTTTTCGTTATATTCTACGGTGCTTTAAAGTACAAAGTGAGTAGCAGTCACTCCCTAACAGATCTAACATACAGGTTTCCTTATATGAAGGAATACAGCTGGCAGCTTTAGGGATCTCTGCTCTTTTATAGTTTTGGTTTTTAATTTATTTTTAAAATATCAGTGTCATCAGGAGATGACCATTAAACTTTCCAGTAAGAGAAAAGGGTCAAATTTCATTTCTCCCACATGATTGTTTTCTCTCACAGAATATATCAGTTCTGGCTAGTTGTACGCTCTTATAATTTGTGTTCTTCATTATCATTAAGAACAGAACAGCATACCTTGGTCTTTAACTGCAGAGCTTTCCTTGAGTTCCTTGTATCCCTCACTACATCAATGGCATAATTAATACTCTGAGTGGTTGAATTAGATTACAGTCCAAGGGATGCAAGATAAAAAGGTAACAGCTGCATCTCAGTAGTGACCAATTCCCCATGTCAAGTCCATGTTTGTGCTGCCTTGCCACCAGTCTTGTTAAGAACTAGCAGCTGGTACAGTTCCCTGGTTGAGAAACCCAGACTGTGTGTGGGTTAAAACCATATTGTGAGTGGGCTAAATACATCATGTTTATAGAGCTGTCGCAAGTCTGGCATAAGCAAGTGAAGATGAGCAGTGGTATCTAAGTGTGTTACAAACCTCTCAACACCTTTTGCTCTGCAAGGCTTCTGTTGCCCCTGAAGCAGTGACTTTTCCAATCAGTGAGACAGTTTCCAGGGTGACATCTGCTATAAGGTCATGGCTTGTGGATTCTCCTGCTCTGACACTTAGCTCCTGGTAGTACCCTTTCTTCATGCAGCTTTTAACCCAGGTATTGCACTGAGGCTTTGTGCACTAAGCTAACAGAATCAATTTTGTATTGTTGAAGTCCTGTTAAAGGCCATCTTTGCAACACCATCAGCTTTCTCTTTGGAAGCTGGAAAAACAAAAATATCATTAGGAACTAAGCTATGGAACTGTAAGGATTCATGTGGTGGTAGCAGTCTTCTAACATAATCTTCAGCATTTAAAAGTTGTGTTTATCTAAGACAATCACTTAAACTCTCTCCAGGTCAGCAAGGAAAGGAGAACCTTCAAAAGGCAATTCTTGGCCAATTTGTCTGAACTATTAGTTGCATTACAAAAAAAAAAAAAAAATAGATTAAGTATTCAGCTGCAAAAGCAGATTATTTTGTCCTCAAATGTTTTAGTACATTTCTTTGGAGTCCATCATGACAGATGTTTTCTTACAGGATTGTGAATTCTGCTAATGGATGTAATAACTTCACAAGTGGTTAACCTCAGGGAAGGAATGCCTGTCTTTGTATGTGTCGGGTATGAGCATGTGCTGTCTTCAAGACTATAGCTGTAATTATGACCACAAGAATTTGAGTCCTAGGAAATTGGAAACCTTACAACTCAGCTTGTACATCTGGAAACTTCAGGGATTAAATCTTTGCTCCTTGTAGGTGGTGAAGGGTTTACCTGGACCTTAAACAGGGCCAGGAATCCATCTACCTGTGTCTATGTGGGTAAGACTGCTTCCCAGGAAGGGATTATGTATCCCCTATTGACTTCTCCCATCAATTTTCACTGTCTTCTAAATGTTCAAATAAGGTGAATGGTGTGGAATGTCTGTTTTTTTCAAAACTGAAAGGGGGAGGTAAAATTTCAGAAATTGAGACTGAAAAAATTTAGAAGATGCAGTCCTGTGGCAATACCAGGGAACACACATCAGTGTTCCAGATTCCTTTTCTTTTCTGAAAAAACTATAGATGCAAAGCATGAGCACTTTTAAAATTCATTTCCTGATTACCTGCATTTCTGCAGTTCAGTTTGCATCTCAGTGCACATAAACTGATTCTGTTTGGGATAAAACTGAGCAGAAGGAAGAGCTCATTTAATGTACTTCAAGTGCTAATGCAGTCTACAGGATCATTTTGGACATAATTGTAAGTAAAAATCACCAAAAAATAGTGTGAAAGTTGTGCCCTTAATGCTAAGTATTTCACTCTACCACTCAGCTCCTACTGGTAAGGTTTCATGCTGTTTACTAGTGTGAACTTAGGATATAGTCTCTTGACCAACTTGACAACCTATTTTTAAATTTAACATAACCATCATTATATATTGACAGAAAAAAAAAAACAAGGAAAAGAATAAATCTCATAGAACAATGCTAAAAGAGTTAATAGCAGACATCAATGCTAGGACAGTGTGTCTCTTAGATAAACATAAAAACCAACAGTTCTTTTTAAATAGGAAATATTCTTAAAATAAGCAGGTTACTGGAATATATAGCTTTCTTATACATCAGTTCTATGGAGATACAGTTTCTGAAGGAAGTCATAGAATTAAAGAGCTTTTTTTCCTCATCAACCCCAAAAATCCTACAATAAGTGCTTTTTTGACAGAAAGTGTTTCCTATAATACTGAAAATATTTTTCAGCTGTGATATATTAAGGTTTGTCAGTCAGCTGCAGTGAAATGTCTAGAAATATGTGTAAGACTTCCTTGAAGTTTACACCCTTAGGTGTGAAGAAGACGTGCAAGTCTAAGTTGGTTACCATACTCTTCTTGGAGGGGGATTCACCTCATTTGAAAATAGACCAGGCAAAGGACCCTCTGGAGATACTGTGCTCCTACTGACTATAAGCAGAGCATCAGGTGACTATCTCAGGTGTCTGACTGGGTGTCTGGAGTTAAAGGAGGTGTGATTCATCTTGCTTGATTAAGGTAACTGAACTAAATGTCTCAGCACAACTCCTTCATCTTGAAACAGAGGGCAGAACTGGCCAGTGTGCTTCAGGATTCTACAGAGGTGCTCTAGTAGTTAAAAACTATGCTGATATTCAAAGAGTAGACAGTGTGCTCCAGAGTTGAGATTCCAAGTGGAGCTCCTGGTCCAAGGGCAGCAGACCTGCCTGGTGAGCTAGAGAGAAAGGATGTCTTTTTGCTGAGCTGTTTCTTAATTCATTATGCTCTTTTAGGCCAAGTTTTAGTTGGCATTTATAGACATGAATATTTATAGAAACCAGTTCTCTCTGTGGACTCTTGGGTTTGCCAGCTGTGAAATGAAATGAAAGAATTATCTTCAATTGACTTTTGAAATAGGGGGTGGCTATATGATACAGTAATTTTGCTATCTGAATCAGGGGCCTCTAGTGAACAGAAGGTACCATTTTGCAGAACTTCATGGCGGTTTTGTGGTTGTGTGGGTGATGGAAATGCATGAAAAAACATCTACTAAGCATTTTTGAAAAGTATTGCTAGCTGCAAAGCTGAAATTAGAGCTGGTCAAGCTCCGCAGCACAAGGCCTGTTTATTTTCTAATAGAGCAGTTTCTATTGAATAGCTGTAAGGAAGAATTTGGCCTATGAAGTTTAATGATTAGTTGCTGTTTAGTTGCCAGCTGCTCCTAATGACAGAAACTTGCCAACAGAAATGCTCCCTTCTCTCTGATCCTGGCTAGGTTGTTTCAAGTTCACCACAGTTCAAGTATTTACCCAGCCAAAGCTTATATTCTATATATGAAAATTATATGTGGTGGAAACATCAGGTGCATGCTGCCAAATTTTTCCTAAATTATCCAGTACATGACTTTAGCATGAGGAATGAGATCTCAGTTGATAGGTTCATGGATTACTTTGGGGGCATTCACAGCCAGAATCTCAAGTGTCACTGAAGAGGATAAAACTGAGGTAGAATAGATTTGGTAGGTGTGGGCTTTCCTCCCCTAAATAACACCTGTCTGACCTCTGCAATTTAATCATCCAGTCTCTCTGAATGGAGGCAGCTGTATTAGTTTACCATACTATGTGTGGGCTCAGAGCTTGACACCAGCATTCAACTCTTTTTTTCCCCAGAAAAGTTTGCAGATTCTCCCTGTATCCAGTCCATGCTATTGATGCGAATGTGCTTGGAGCTGCGGCTGATTGAGCGTAGCTGCAGCTCCAAACAGCTACATTAGCTCTTCAGTGACACTGAAGCAGGAAAACAGGCACTAACTTTCAAGGGATAATAATTTTTTTCAGGAAGTTTGTCTTAAAAAAAAATCTTCTAATTCTGCTGATTTTCAGTAATTTCTAACATGCTTTTGTTTCTATGTGAATTATGTGTCAAATTTACAACTCAAACACGGTGAATCTTGGTAACAGAGTGTCCCTGTCCCTTTGTGGGCCTGTGCCTTTATGAAAGAGGAAGTAAATATTTTTAAATCTACTTGTCTGTATCCCACTGCCAAAACTTGTCCACTGAATATGGCAGCCTTTGCCAGAGGTTAGCTGGATTCAGCCTCCCCAGAGCTGCCAAGGGAGCAATAACACTACATTAGCACTGCCATGAACTGGCATTCCCACATGTCATAATGCTGTGCTACTGAGACTTCTTGTGGGCTGAGGAACAGAATAACCATGGTCACCTTTGGCTGGGTAGGGCTGGGTGGGAGCTGGGGTGACCTGACTGCGTTGCTTCCACTTCCAGAGCAGGTTCAGAAAATAGCCATGCTGTCAAACACACTGCACTGCTGGGAGTGTTACCTAGGAGGGCTTGCGCAGGCAGGATATTCAGATTCCAAACCTTTTAATGAAGAAAGGTCTCGCTGGTAAGACCTGAGTGCCCAGCATCCACCTCCAGTGCTTTATATTGTTTTGTTCAATGAAGTGAGTGAAGTCTTCATAAAGTTATTTTTTCTTTGTCTTCCTGACTACACTCTAGAATTTTCAAGGCAGCAATAAACCTGCCTTAAACTTGTGGTGTCTTGGATGGAAACGGAGTCTTGGGGTTTCTTTGGTGGTTTTTGATCTTGTGTTTGTTTTGTTTTTGGTTTTTTTTTACACAGTTATTCTACTAAAGCACTTGCATAATACAGAAGAGGTCATGCATTGACCAGAAAGAAGAAAGTTATGCAATATCTGACAGCACTCAGAAATGTAACATGAACTAAATTCTTGTCCAAAAATTTGGGATACTGCATTACCCAAGCCCAGCTGAGAGCTGGAATATGTTCATGACTTCACTTCTCTTACCATGTGACTCTCATCTTACTCTGTAAGTTTCCACATGCATAATGCAGAAGGAGAGCACAGCTGTAGCCATGTAGAATGGCTGGTCACCTGCTGCAGCTAAACTTCACATGAGCTCCTCTTCATTTGGAACTGTAGTGATAAGACAAGGAGTAGTGCATACAAATTGAAATAGGGGAAATTTAGGTTAGCCAGGAGGAAGAAATTCTTTACTGGGAGGATGTTGAGGCACTGGAACAGGTTGCCCAGGGTAGTTGTGGATGCCCAGCCCTGGAAGTGTTCAGGGCTGGGTTGGATACAGTGTCCCTGCCCATGACAGGAGGTTGGAACTAGATAATCCTGAAGGTCCCTTTCAAGCTTTAACATTTTATGGTTCCATGATTAAATGATAAAATAAATATCAGCTATTTGAAACTCAAGCATTAGTTTTTTGAGAAGAACAGGGAAATGTCTTGCTGTACCTTTCTCTTTTCCTTTCTCTTTTCCGATTTGGTGTGTCCAATTAAATAGTTATATATCCTCAAAACGTGGGATTTTGAAGGATTGAATCGCATTCCTGTGCCTGTATGAAAATTGAAGATTTTTTTTTTCTATGCACCTATAAATAGTGGTTTGTTTAGTTCTGGTTCTGTGTAGCCTGTGCCCATACACACAGCTGCAGCACTTGTGTCCCACTGGGTCAAGCCCAGCATACAAGAGGCTGCCACTGCAGAAGCTTCCCCAGCAAATGGTTTGGCTTCCAGGGACCTTCCCCAGAGTGTCTGCACAGCTCTGTCATGCACACAATATGCAGTGCTCCCTGCTATTCCAGTTTTGACAGTTTACTTTGACAGTAATGCCCCTACCACTGAGTGATTAGCCATTGTGCCACTGTGTGGGAGTTGGTAAATATGAATTTTGGTGTATAATACTATACATTTAACACCCTACGTGCTTTGTAACTGGGCATTTGCGTCAGAGTTTAAGACGGACTCACGGAAGCCATGCAGTAACATTGGTGTTAATTATTTGATGCCCTCTAGCATGAGGTGTAACCAGTCCTGCTTCCTGCAGTTGGTATCAGACTTGCATTGTGTCCCTGTGGTAGCTTCCTCAGCAAAACACGGAGTGTAATAAAATACAAGTGATTTGCTGCAGGCCCCTCCATGTGCAAGAGGGGCGTGCATCCCTCACTCCATGTATCTCTGCATCACTTAAAACATCACACCTAGACAGGTGGCCACATATCTTGGATTCCTCTTTTGGAATGCACAAGGGTGCCTGCTGTCTCACAGGCACTATCATCGGGGTGCTAACATAGAGTGCCCCTTATCAGTGTGTGCTAGTAAAAACAAAACCAAACAACAAAAAGTGAAGGATTTTCTCATACCCGCTGTTCTACGTCGTGCTAGTATACTATGCATTTTTATGTTTTGACAACTAAACAAATACAATTAGACACAAATGCATTGGACAGTACCATTGCAAACATAGTCTTTTTGTACAGTGTATGAACTTAACTAGTCAAGAACTTTGTTTCTACTTCAGATATATTTTTGGTAATATTATATAAAATACTGGGTACCTTTAAATTTCATCTTTGCACAAGCTTTTTTGTCCTAGGGGTGTTTTTTATTCTCTTGAAACAGGAGTAGCCATGCTAAAGGAATAGAACCATCATGTCTAATGGACCTATATTTAGGCTGTCTAAAATAGAGAGTGACAACAAACATGATATTTGTGGGTTGCCCTGAAGGACTGCAGTGTCCTGGCATCACATTAAGTTGCATTTGACTCTTCAGACACTGGAAATGAGGAAAGACTAGTTGGATCATCAAAAGGCTAGGGCAAGCTTGTTCCCTGTGCTATCTCTTCTAGAGTATTGATTTTTGCCTGGCTTTAAATAATCAAACAGGGTTTCCTTAAACTGGGAGACAACTTCACATTTTAATGTTGCTGTTATCAATAAGAATCAGGAAGGAACTCCTTTATAACAAAAATCCCTTTTTAAACCCTTTTTATTGGAAGGGTGCTGCTGATACAGATTAGAAGTTATAAAAGAAGTCACAGAGAAATAGAGTTAGAGAGAAATTATTTATATGTAAATAGTTGTTAGCTATATGGAAATACAGAGAAGGCTTGAACAGAAGATTACTTTCTTGCTCAGTGTTCCTAATCACCCTTTTGAGCCAACATTCAGCACAGGAAAACTTCTTTGCTTTCATTTAGGGCTGCAATCACTTCCTCAATAGTCCTTGTCTTCCTGATGCTTTCACAGTTGGATTCTGTGTTTTTCTCTCACTCTGAATCTGTTCTCCCATTCTGTGCATACTCACAGCTCAGACAGATCAATGCCCATCCACTCTGTAGGCATACAGCCTCCAGTGAAGCATCTCTCTACAGAATTCAGTTCCTCCCTTTTCCTGAATGTGGCTAGTGTTTGAGGGCTTGACTTCTTTCTTTCTTGGAGATTTTTTTTTTATTTGAGGTTTCTTTTTTTTCCTCTTCCCCCAGCTGTCTCAGTCAAAATGAGAATTTAACTGATGCTGATTGATGGCAAATAATTGTACCCACCATCTTTACTGAAGGTGTTTTTACCCATCTTCTAGCATTTAACTTACTTGTAATCAGAAAATAGAGCCCTGATTTCATTTGTGCAGGTGAAACTTGAGGCACAGGAAGATTTCTGCTGGCTCTCCTTTTACTGCTGGAAGCAGGATCAGTTTTTGAGTTGTACAGTGAATACCTGAAATGCATTAATTTGTTGCAATGCATATAAGCAGTGCCAGAAAGTTAATATCTGTCAAAACAGAATGGCATTTCATACAAGCCAGGTTGTGTGTTTTCTAAAAGAGTGTTTATCATCCAGCATGATATTCCAGTAAACTTATGAAAGCTTACTCCCTTCCCTGTTTCTTTTGTCATTAGTCCCAGTACAGAAGAAGGACAGGTAGATAGGCTTTTATGGTCCGAGTTCACTTCTTGATGGCTGTCTCCAGTGATGTCAGGCTGCGATGGTATAGTTGGTTCTACAGTGATTAATTGTAGAACATTGTGCTTTTTGTGTTAGTGAGATAACTTAAAAAAATATTTTGATAATCCTCACAACAGGAAATCAAGTACAGGAGCTTTTGGAGGGTTTGGTAAATGGAATACATCGGGCTAGCTTGTCTCTGCAGAATTTAAATGAGAACATATGAAAGCATCAATATCAGATATGCAAACCAGGTCACTCAATGGGAATTTTCTTTTGAAACACACATTCCTTTTTGATGTTTGAAAGAAGAAATAAATTCTTAAACACAGTTCCTTCCACATACTGTGGAATGGAGCATCAATTTTATAGCACTGTGTTGGGCAATAGTTGTGACTACTCCAAATTGCCCATCTTGAAGCTGAGAAGAATCTGTGACACCCATAATGGGCAGGTGTTGAGGTCTGGGATCTGGGTGCTGCTTTGGACTTCCTGCCCTGTGGAGGCCTCAAAAAAAGAAGAGTAGTAAGGACCCTGTACCCACCCTCTCCTAAGGGGATGTTAGCAAACTCTTCTCCCTTACTACATTTACATTTCCTGTTGCCTACTATGATTACCAACAAAATTTTGCTGAACGAAGTAAAACCTGAACTATTCTAGTCTTTGGGAAGAAAAACCTTAAATTAGGGGGTTTTTTTCTTCTGTTTTTTATCCTGTTTGTACAATACTGACTAGGTGGGAAAAGTGCCAGATTTTAGAGATGCAAATATTCTGCTAAACAAATTGACACATTGCCTCTTTCCTGTGATCTTGTCCCAGTCTAGTTTTATTGCACCGTTGCTCTATATGGTAAGAGAAGCATTTGACTGATTGTTGCCTCAGATTCTAGTTTGAGTTGAAAGGTTGGCAGTTTGGGAAGTTGTCCTTCAAGTTCCCATGCAATTACATGGCTTCAGTTACACTTTGAATGAATCATGTACTCAAGTGAGCTATACTGAAAGTCCTAAGATGCAGAACTTCTGTTTTCCTGATGTGGCTGGTGATGTGAACTATCACTGTCAAACATTTTGTCTCACATCCTCCCTTGGTTTTTGCCTGCTGTATATTATTTCTAACAGTAAAAATAAATAAAAACAAATACATAAAAATTCTTATTTTGTTTTGCACTGCTGGTCTTCTACAGTGTCTTTCTACATTTCTCAAGTTTTTAGGAGTACAAGTAATAGAGGAGGTTGTACAATTTTTCTCCAGCATCAGACTTTGAATCTCTGTCTCTTGTTATGAGGCATCTACAATCCATGAAGTATTTCTGAGGCATAGCCTTGACAGGAGAGACATTATTGCCTTCTGAACTGCCTAAACATGCTGATATTACCTGCAGGAGAGCATTTTAGGTGTCTTCTGTCTCTGTGGAAAACAGAGGAGCTTCTGTGGCAGATAGATTTTGGTGCAGAGAAAACAGCAGCTGTTGACCTTCTAGATATTAGCCTTGACGCAAGCGTTGTCCCTGCCCATGCTTATGACTTGCTTATGACTTTCTTACCAGTGCATCCTGTACAGACTCTTCTCTCTCACAGCCACTGAATTGTGAGCTTCCAGGAAAGCTGGGATGTGTGTTTGTGGCATATGCTTTTATGTATGCTGGTTGTGCTGGAGAAAATAAGGTCATTCCAGGTCACCTAAGCTTTAGCACTGCTTCTGCCATGGACTTGCAGTGTGGATTTAGGCAGATCACTTTGTATCTGTTGGAATAATTGGGAATGGTCATTAGTGTGGCTGCAGTGGGTCCTGGGCTTAGGCAGGCCCCTAGTCTGCTTTTCTGTCCTTCAGTGTGCCAGATAGCTCTAGTCACCTTCAGTACCTCGCTCCACCTCACTCCCTCTCTGTCTAAAATCACCAGGAGACAGCACTAATGACCTACCATGTAATGGCACAAGGAGCATTGGCTCTGGCTCTGCAGACACAGCACTGTCGAGGCTCTCATTCACTAGGTCTAACCCATAATGGCAAAAGCCATCTTTTCTGTCAGAGAGGTTGCAGGAGTTTCATAAGGCATGTCCATTTGTCTCCCTTTGGGCCCTAATTCTTCCTTTCATATTGTGAGGTTTTGTTTGTTCTGCTTTTGTGTGAGTGTTACACGCACCAGGTAGTGACTGAGGTTTCTAAGCCATGTCTGAAGTCATGGAGCTTATATAAAAGCGTGTATAAGAGTAAGTAAAACTGGTCTAAGATCTAAACCAGAGTTTTACCAGAGACTTTCTCAGGGCAATTCACTAGCTGGCAGAGCTGCATACATGGAGAAAATATTGTTAATATTACAAATACAATAATCAACCAAATATAACTTTATTCCTGTCATCATCTAGGTCATTCATAAGGTAATCTTACCTCAGGCATTTAGGCAGAGGTTGGTAAAATGATTTTTCAGCAAGAAGGATATCCAAATCCACTTCCTATATTTCATTTGGTTTCTCAAGTTCATTGGTTTTGGGTTTTTTTCCCTGTTGTTTAGCGCTGTGTTTTGTTTATGCTGTTGCACCTTGAAGTACTTGGGACTTGGTTTTGATGCTTGAGAACAGAGTTCCAGTTTGGAGTTTGTTTATTATTCAGATCGTGATGTGCTGATGGTCAGTGTTTATTTACAGGCTGAGCCAAGAGGAAGAGGCATGAGCTCTCTCTCACTTGGAAATTTGCCCAAGGCAGCAATCATTCCTCAGTTCATGCTACCAGAATAGTTTCATCTGTACAGGTTTGCCAAACACATGGTCAAGATAAAATTACTTATTTTTCCGTGAGGCTTTCCTGGTGGGAGTGAAGGTTGTTTGTTACAAGAAAAGCCCTGGTCAGAGTCTTTCCTTTTCCTACTGTCCCTTTGGCTTAGTTTCTTTTCTCTTTTGTGTGGAATTTAACAGCTTGTCTAGTTGTTTTCCCACGATGGTCTCCTACAAAACCAAATGCAAACCGCTGGAACCAGTTAATGTTTCGCTTCCTGGGACTGTAAGGGAATGTATAGGCAAGAAAAACAGAATCACTATGGATTACAGGATTTTTTTCAATAGTATTGCCATGTAAGGCAATAGAGTCTGTGCCCTTAGCACAAGCTTGCTATTGATATTTGGAAAATAAGAAAGCAAATAACTGAATTTCATTCTCAGTATTTTTATTCTGATTTTTTTCTCCTGTCTTCCCATATAACTGTAACCTAGTAACTCTGGGTAATGAGCAGAAAAACAATTGCAGCCTGCATCATATGGATGTAACTTGCAGCAACTGGAGAAATGACCCTTAGTGCTTAAAATTATTAACTGTGCTAAGCTGTTTCTTCTAAGCAGAGTTGAAATCTACTGAGAAACTGTTTGAGTTTGCTGTCCAAACACATGAGTAATTAAATACTTGGAATGGTATGTTTACAAAAACACCATGCAATTACAGATCCTTCTGAAATCCATTACAGATAATTCTGATACTTCTAAGCTTCAATAGTGCCATACACATTTCTACACGTCAGCATTACTACTGTGGGTGTTTGTACTGACATAGTATGTAAAGGTCCCACCTAAAGTGAGGGCTCATTGTACAAGGTGCTGGGTGTCAGACTTCTGGATAATTATGTGTGTCTTTCTCAAATACATGTTTTTGGTTTACCAAGATAAAGGGAGAAGGACAATGATACTCCTTTTCATCTGTTGCTAGAGTGGAGTTGTACAAAAGGACAGATGGGTAATACTGTCATAAGAAGGAATGGCTGTAGCCTGTGAGTTTACATAGTTTTGAAATGACAGGTTTCTAGTTATCAAAGCAGTTTTTCATTTTAGAATGAACCTTCATCAGTTTTCAAAAGGGCTTGTATAATGTGATTTATCAAAACACTGGGAGGACTAAAGAGACAAGGAGTTTTGTTCCAGCTCTTATGATCTCTACTTTCTGGAGAATGGGAAATAACTGTCGCCTACTTGTCACTCAGATTTACATGCACCACTGTGAAACTGTAATGTGAAAAAGGGACATCTGAAACTGAAATTTCAGCTTCTTAGAGAGTTTTTTTGCTTCATGGTCAAGTCTCTGCCTTGGAATTGATGGTAAGGATCATTGGGGCGAGTAGGTATAACATCTGCTTTACCCTGTATTTACTGTGTTATAGTAGGAAATAAACAAATGAACTTCTGATTCACAATTTTTTTTACCAAAAATCTGATAAATTAGCTTACTCTTTTTTTAACCAGTTCAACACCAAAAGCTTAGTGTACATTGTAAAACAAATCCAGAAGTAACGATTGAAACAATCCTGTTCATGTAGAGAGAGATAATTCTGATCTGGCCTGGTAATATCTTGTTCCAAGAAACGTGTTTCCATCTGCTCTTGTTTGGGCTGTGCAGCGTAAACTTTTGCTTTAACTGTAGCTCACTTGGAGTTTAGAGGATCCATTTGTTCTTAGTCCTAGTAGGCTTCAAAATTCATTCCTCTACGAATAGCCAGAGATGTTTGAGAAGTCTGAAGAACAGGAAGGAGCACTCTGAAATTCACTTGCAGAGTACTTGCTGCAGTGTTTAAATAGTGGTCCCGACTGCTTTGTTACAGAGAAGATTCAGGTTTACTCACAATTCAAATGGTTCTTCTGGAGAGAATTACCTCTGGAGTAGTTCTGCAGATTGCAGCATCGTTGTGCTAGCGCAAATGTGTTAATGCACAGTGGCACTGGTGCTGTGCTGCCTGAGGCTCATTGGTTCACACTGGCATTGGCTTAGGTCTTTCTCAAAGGAGGATTTTGGAGAGTGAATGAGAGGTGAAAATTTGTGGATGAAGTCTTTTTTCCGCATAGTCTGCACAGGTGTTAGCTGTACATGACTCATAATTCTGTACAGGCATTTAGGTCAAGGGGTGGGGTTGAGGCTTTTTTGTGAATGTTGAAAGAATGCAAAATTCTATCCTCTTCTTTTTTATTTTATTTTTAACTTAACATATGCATCCTCAAAATGCCTCTATTCTGAATATCTTTGAAGTTATTAACTACTCAGACTGCCTTTCCTCTCTTTCAGGCTGCTTGTCTAAAGGGTATGATAACCTTGATAAGTCAACACAATCTCTTTTATTTACCACACTGGGAAGTCTCTAGAAAATTCCAGTCATGGGAAAGCTGTATAACTCTCAATGCAAAGTACTCTGATGCTTTTCTGGCCTTATAGTGCTCACTATCCATTTTAAAATTCTGGTTTTGCTGTCTGGTACTAAGTGGATTTTAAGAATTACATTTGTCACAGGGCAGTAGGCTAGAGGAAATCCATCTTAAAATAATGGTATAATTCTTCCACATATCTGTACTGCTGCAACAGTCCATTTTCTTGCCTTTCATATCTGTCTTCCCCTTGAAATTGAAAAAAAAAAATTAAAAATGAGCTCTACTGCAGTCTCTGTGCATCAAGGGCAGGCTAAACTGTTTTCTTTTTTCATTTCCTGCCACTTCATGCTTCTGTCAGGACTTTTCCAGGAGAAAGGGCAGGTCAGAATCCAGTTGTCTGGGAAAAGAAAACTTAGTTACAGATATTTAAACAAGCTCAAAACAAACAGCTTAATTGGTCACATGAGGAAAACAAGACGCCAAGGTCATCCTCTCCCTCCCTCATATGGCTTCCAAATGACCCTAAACATCTGATTTTTTTTTTTCCTCTTAGCTTGCTTCTATGTTTAGCTTTGTAGTTTCTATTAACAGCACCCAAACCAGATATTGTTCAGGGCAGGCAGGTATACCTGCCCACACTGCATGGGGCAGTGGGTCCTGCCATGGCAGGGGAGGAAAAGGGGCTCAAGCACTGCTGCTCCTCCTGCAGTAGGGAACTGGTTGTGTAACAAGGGAAAAATATGCAGGGTGACTGCTCAGGGGGCCATAGGCTCTGAAAGTCTATGGCAAGGAGATCAGTCTTATGGCAGATTGCACTTAACCATCAGGATTATCTCTAGGAATCCTTTTTTGTGTTTGCAGGAAATGGTACATTTTGCATTCTATTCTGCTCAGAAAGATTCATCTTCAGATACGAATTCTCTCTAGTTGTCAGGCAGGCTTGTGACTTCCAAACTTTTGAAGTTTTCAATTCTTTCTTGATTGCTGATCTGCCTTCAGCCGACAAAGGACTTCATTGCCCTGAGGAGAATAATAATACTGGAAGCTATTAAATTATCTGTCTCCTTCAGAAATACTTAAAGATTGAGTGCATTTAAATATGTCTGCTTTTTAGGCACAAATTTTGTTAAAATGGGGTAAAGAGAAGTCTCGGTGAAGTAACTGTTCTTGTACACTAACATGAAGTTTCAGCCTGAAAAACCCTTTAGTTAGGTGAGAGACAGGAGGCCAAGAAACGCTGCTTAAAGCTCTTTCAAATAGTAAGGTCTGAGTTCCACTATTTTCAAGTACTTCAATACCATGGCAACAAGAGCTTCAATGCTTGAGATAATTGGGAACAGAATTAGCATATTTCCCTAGGAATAGTCTTCTGAGAGTTTTGAAGTGGTTTGCAAAACTGAGGTGGTCATGGGTTTTGTCAGAGAGAATTTCTCTGCCTAGACCTCACCCTCCCAGTTACTAGCTAACAACCAGTGCACTTTGCAGTGCTCCGTGCCATCTAGCAGATTCACAGATCTGTGTGGGGTGCATACCGTTGGAGGGCCTACTAAACTCAGTTTTCACATTTGTGAAAGTATTTGCTGAGCTACAGCAAAATCATGCGTAACTCTGGACAAGGTCTAAGATGGTTTTTAAAATTAAAATGTGAAGGTCCAGTCAAGCGCCAGAGTGGAAAGTGCAGCTAGATGAGAGGGCAGCTCTCTCTACCCAGACCATGATAAGAGTCATTGTCCACTCATCCTCATTCCAGAATCAGCTACATAAATGTTATTGCTTCATTGCTAATGAAACATGCAATTTATTGCTTGCTCTGGAAAGGGATTAGACATTGTAAGCAAGCAAAGACATCTTGGAGTGGGGACTAAGTTACATCATAATCAAAATTTGCTAAACCTGGGAGAATCTCCTCATCTTCTCTTGCTGGGATTATGAAAGGCATGGCTCCTTGAGTAAGGACTAAAATATTGGTTTTGATGATGGACTGTTTTAACAAGAAGATGTCTCAAGACCCTCAGTTGCTTTATATGAAGGAGTTGGTCAAGTGTAACCCTCCTCTAGACACAGGTGACATTCCTGTCTCAAAGGTGGTAGTGCTATGACAATACTGTGACTGTGGTACATAAATGCTTTAACATTCTATAGTATAAAAAATGGTGGCACTAGCTCCTCCCATTTAATTTTCTGTAAGACATAATCTACTTCTTTCTTGTCTTATCAGCAATTGAAAAGAAAGGGCAAAGGAGGTGTTTCCCTCTATTGGCTCATCTTCACCATACCTCTCCCATTCTGCTTCCTCCCCCTTGTGATCCCTGGGTGAAGATGAGTGACCTGCTGTGAATATGACATCCCTGACAGGTGTCATTGCCTCCCACCAGTCCGAGTGGGTGTCCTTCACTGATGAGCTGCTCCTCCCTGTTCACCCACGAGGTAAGCTCTCTGATTTTCTGTGAAACTGGCCAGACTTCCTTGTTTGATTTAGACCAACTACTGTCGTATATCTAGCATGGGAGATATGTCATGTATCTAGCATGCCTTCTGCATGGAAGCAGTTTGTGCAGAGATTGAATTATCTCCTGCTACCCCTATGTAATAGGAGAATTCAGGCCAAAGAGGCAAATTACTCTCCTCGTGTGATGTAATGTAGATCTACTACAGGTTTTGGATCTGTGCTTCAAAATTCAAGACAGTATCCAATCAACCATGGAAGACATCTCACCTGTCAAAATCAAGTGCAAGACTGCCTAGTGTTAATACAGAAACTGCATTAGGTGAAGGAAAATTTCCTACATTTAATGGCAAATTTTAGATGTTTCAATAAAAAACAATGAAATAATGGTTAATCCTGCAAATCCTTCTATGTTATCTGTATTTTAGGTAGCGCTGAGGCCCCTCCAGTGAAATGTTTTAATTCCTCAGAAACATCCTCAAAAGAGAACCACAATGCAAATGGAGAATTTCAAGACCTTTTCTGCCCAGAGCTGGAGGAGGCAGCTGAGCAGCCCGAGGTGGATTCTGCTGTGCTTGGTAACCATGTGTCTCCCAGCACTGATCTGTCATCATCCATCAGTGCTTGGGTTCAGTTTGAAGATGCACCATGGACCAGTGCTTCATCAACCCACCCACAAACAGGTGAGGCAAAGGAATTAAAAGGTCTGTTCCATTAAGATAACAAAGTACAATGAGTGCATACAGGATTTTTGCCTTGCTCTTTGGCTTCTCAAAGGTTTAACTTTGAGTAAGTTTAACACAATTAATGTTATCAGAGTTTCAAAAAGGGCTTACACTATCCTTCTGGATTGAACAATTTTCTTTTTGTAAAGAAAATTAAAGCCTTTTGTGATTCACTCCATCTGTGTCTTGACTAAGTCTTGGAGATTGCCAAAATGCATTCATGGGGAAAGAGCATAGAGGTGTTTTCAGTAGTGACATTTCTTACATAGAGGTATGAAAAGCCATTGAAAAAGTCTGAGCCATACTTGCCTCTGTAATCTGGAACTGAAAGAATGGTGATCACCTCTGTAGTCATAGCCTTCACCTGGTCTTAGTTCCCATCTGCTTTTTGCCAGCAGTTCAGTGATACCAGGCAACTCGTGTGCCAGTGCTCATCAGTACTTCCTCCTGTCTTTTGATGCTATGATTTAGCAGCTGGAGCATTACAAAGACAACAGACATTTACCTTAATTCCAGCACTGCATGCACTTTTCTTCAAATACACCAGTTCTTTCTGACGTACTTTAAACATGCATACAAATGGCCTGGCTTGGCTCGTCAGCTCATGGTAACTGATGTGGCTATATGAGCTTCTAGCTCTTCTGCATGAACAGACTTCTGTCCTTCCTTGCAGGAGGTTGTGGAGTAATTGCCCAAGAAAACAATAGTTTACTTTTTTGTGTTTAAATTGAGATTCTCTCTTATTAATTCCACTTTAAGACTGCTATTTATTAAAGCAGTTTAAAGAGTTACAGCTTTCCTCTGCTCTCTGAGTCCATCAGATATTCCCTGTAACATGAATAATACTTCTGTCAGAAGACTTGGATTGTCAACTTTGGATTGGATTTTGGATAAACCCCATCTGGTTTTCCATCTGCTCTTTTGATGGGTGCTGCAGACTAGTCCTTTTGAGACAGTGTGGTTAGACCTTTGTGCAGAAATAGGGGAATCTTCAGGCTGAAAGAGATTTCTCTGACTTCTTCTTTGTATTTATTTGTTGGTTCTTAATTGTGAATACTTACTTATCCTTGCGATGTAGAGAGAAGGAAGAGCACCCATGAAGTGTAAATATATAAAAGTGAGATGCTCTACCTCTCTCTAGTTTCACGGCTATGTGATCCTCATACTTACTCATACAGCCACATACTTTTTCAAATGGGACTGGTGGTTGGTCTGACTTGGTATTTCCTTCCTAATGTTGTTATATCCTTGTTAACTGAAAAACCCCTAAATGCACCTTCTTAAGCAAAAAATAAAAAAAAATCTTTGCTCAACTTTAATAAAGCTAATCATAAAAAAAAGACGTCCATAAAACAAATTTTATGGTATATTACTTCATGTCCTACCCTTGGAGGGATGTGGCCCAGTCTTAAGGTATGTGCTTAGCAAAAGCACTGCCTCTTGATGTGTGTTTTCAGTCACAGGGGACGCTGGTCTGTAGGCAGAGTCTGGGATATCCAGATGAGGAGAAAAACACTGGAGTTTTGAAGGAGACACTCATTTGTGCCCCTGTAGAGACTTGTCCTGTTTGATCCATGTCACTGAGGGGGGATATACACACTAACTTTGGCATCTGACTCAGGTTCATGGAGGAGGGTGGTTCCCCTAACAGTCAGACCAGGATGTACTCCATGTAATTCTTGCATGGGAAGCTATTATTCTATGAACTATATAGGAACCCTAAGTAGGAGTTTCCTAAGGATATTTTAATATCCTTACTTATGAGCTGGTCCCACTCCTTTTCTGGACCCTGTATGATAAAGGGCCAGACCAGTGCCAGACCTTTTCATATCCCTGTATGATAAAGGGAAGCAGACCTGACAGCTCTTTGTTTCTGGTCCTTAACTTTGAGGGACATTTGACAGCAAGAGGTAGGATAAACTTCATCCTAGTTGCTCTCCATTATTGTGCAGATCACGTTTTTTTTCTATGGGCAGCAGCAAAGCTGGAGAGGGTTTCGTGTGCTGACACCCCCAGTGGAAAGCCCCTGGTGACACTCATTATTCATTTCCAGTAGCAAACATTCTGCATAAGAACAATGGCAAAGACCCAGACGGGGGGAGGGAAGAGTATAAAGGCTAAGTACAAGCAGAGGGATTGGTGTGAGAAGGACGGACACATTTGAAATCTGTTTCCTGTGCAGGCAGCTGTGAAGAGCAACGTCCTGGAGGCTCAGCACCTCCGGTCGCGTTCCTGTCAGGGCTCCAGCGCTCTTAGGAAATCGTGTCTGTCTGTCTGTCTGTCCGTCTGTGCTTCAGCAGCTGCTCAGCTGACCAGATAATTACCCAGGCTGATGGCCAGGGTGCCTGGAAACACGTTTTGAAAAGGGCTTGCAAAGTGGGATTGCCAAAGTGCCATGAGAGCCAAGAGGATGGGTCCTCGGAGGGAGAGATGTTGTGTTGCTCTGACCTTTAGGGCTATGGTATTTTGGCACAGGTTCCCCTAAAAGCAAATATTTGTCCCAAAGTGTCAGAGTCTAAAAGAAATAGCAATTTAAAGACAGCTAGAATGTAGTGGTTACCCTATAGGAAGTACATGTTAAAGAAAACCAAGGCCGGACTCTTGTTGTTCTGGGAAAACTGAAGACATTATTGGGGGAGCAGAGGTTGGGGGACTGATGGCAAGAAACAGGGCTGAACAAACAGTCAAAGAATTTGGAAGATGAAAAGAAATCTGAGGTACAGAAACAAAAAGCACCCATAATAAGTCTCACAGTGAAAACTTTATTTAGGATGTTCTTGTAAACCCTTCCTTCTACCAGGTTGAGGCAGAGTAAATGCTAAGCAATATGTTTGTTTCAAAATATTTCTGCAGTTGGGGATTATGTATCATTAACTGACAGCTGCCAAATCATGTGATTTTCTCCTCAAGAAGAAAAACTCTTGTGTGAGGCCGTAGAAGTATTTAGTCACAGAAATTATGTATTGCAGTGTCCCATTCTCTGTTTTCCTTTTGCTGGGAAAAAAAGAAATTTGATTTTTATTATGATTATTATCAGCCTAGTCAAACTGTTACTGCCAAAGCAAAAAATGAGATTTTTAGCCTGACCCCAATGTTCCTATCACAAATGCTACACAATCTGTAAATGATCACAGCCAGCAGGTGACAAAACATTTGCATTTGTTACACAATGGGCCTCCAGCTCACGGTCTCATATTCTATCAGTGTTAGCTGCACTCTTCAATTCAATGAGGTATTCTTAGTCACCATAATTAGACTAAGGCAAGATCTGTTACATCATCCATCCTGCTCAGCCACGCCCACTTCTTCCCAAGAGCTTTGTCTGGTTTTAGATGGCTCAAATTACTTGGACTCTTACCATGTCCCTTGAGAGGCTATCCAACAGCATATCTGAGCTTAACTATTTTGTGCTGTTCTCTCTGAAATAGGCAATATTTGCAAAACAAGATCAGCAGCTGAAAACTACACCTGTCACTAGAAACTGTGATCTGTGCTAAAATCAGAAAAATCGTAAGTCCTGTATAATAAGGAAATGATGCTAACATGGTTTATTGTAATACAGTGTAGGAATCAAGGAACAGGTCCTCAAAACACCAAAGAGGAATGAATGCTTCAAGGTAAATCTGCATATTAAAAGCCAATCCATTGTTTTAAGAATAAACATGTCAAGAAAAGTAAAATCCATGTGGAAGGAAACGGTTTTTGTTTTGGGAAACAATGAGTTGATTTTCAGTGTCCAATGCATGCTACAGAATTTGCATTTTAGGGATGGTTCTGGCACTGGTCTTTCAACATAAGCAGATTTCTAAAAACATTCCTACAGCAGAAGGGCTGTGACTCTCCGGCTATTGGCATTAGAGACTGAATTCAAAATTTCTACAAAAGAGCCCTGCCTCATTTAGGAATTTGGATGCAGCAGAAGCATCTGAAAGGAGATCTGAAACATGTGTAGATTTTTACTGTTGCTTGTCTTGCTTTTTGAGATTGCTAGATGGTCTTTTGAGATGGTCTTTTTGAGATTGCTAGATGGTCTTCTGGCTCAGCAAAATGCATTTTTGCTAGTTTTAATAATTAGTATTGGGGGACCTAGAACATTCATAGATAGAAGTTGACTGTAGTAAGAATTTAAAGAACATCTGTTGCAGAAAAAGCTGCCTGTGGTTTTGGTTTTCCAAAGAACAAGACTCTTTAAAAAAAAAAACAAAACAAACAATTCTGTTCTTTCAAGATGGCCCAACCTACCTGGAATAAAATTAATTTGTCCTTATGTAGAAGTATTTGGCAACACTAGTCCAGTCAGTTGCCTTCTTAGATAAATCCTGGGTTTGGAAAGCACAAAACTAGTTGGCAGTATTTGAGTTATATCTTACATGTTTCTAAATTAGGCTGTTTTTTCATATTGCTGTGACTGACTTAAAAAAAATACTGGAAATCTAAGATTTTTTTTAATAAAATAATTCCACAGTTTCTAGGATATAAAGCACACTTATTAAAAAAAAAACTTGGCTCCTGTCAGTGATCCACATACAGAGCTCAGCTTTTCAGTTTGTCCTCAATGTTCAAATAAAGTGGTCTGTCTGTCAAAGCAATTTCAGCTCAAGTTTTAAGGATGGCTTTTCAGGTGCCTCACACTGTGTTTAACAAAAGGACTGAGAGAGGGACTGACAGATTATAATCATACATTCATTCTCCTTTCTTCGCAGGCATCGAGCACAACTGAGTGTGCAGTCACAGGAGGGAGGAGGGCTGGGCTTTCATTGTGTGTCTGACACAGCAGCTCTCAACCTGTGCAATAAGGAGGCAGAGCTGACCTCCTCATCCTCAGGGATAACTACTCAGAAGCCACTCAGTGTCAGTAGGCTCACAGCTGTACACATATAAAAATACCACTGCCTGCTTGCCTGAGGCTATCAGTGCAGATATACAAAATAAATTCTCACTTCTCAAGAGGCAAGGCAGAGAGCACTGTTTGGATATTCTGTCTATGCACACATCAAGGTTTCCATAGTGAGGTAGTGTCCCATCACATCACTTGGATGGACAGAGATAAATCTTCTTTAACATTAATTTGTCATTTTTTTTCCCCAAAGTATCTGTCAGGCTAGTAAGGGTTGTTTGTTTATTACATACTGAGAAGAGAATCTCTGTGTCAGTAGTTTTTCACTGGAACTGCAAGATTTGGGGAGCATCAAGATCTTTGTTGGTTTAACAGCTAAATATAGATGTACTAATTTAGAAAAAACAGTTAGTAAGCTGATACTAAATTAGAACTAGTCTCTACCCATACACTTGTCCTTAATTCAGGAAGACTTTTTAACCATAACTTCCTTTTTTATTAGTATTATTTACTCACTAGAGTCAGCCATTGTTCCTAGCATTTAATTGATGTTGTGGGTGAAGAGCATGCCATACAAAGAATACAGAATACAAACTCATAGCAGTGGATGTGTGTGATTGTGTTCTAAACTCTGGGGGATAGTTATGCAGGTCTGAGCTGTTTGACATGCAAGTCTGGCAAATGAGTAGAACAGGATTTTTGGTCTACACTGAGCAGAAATGTTATGTAGTACATTCAGATTGGGACTCTACATTCCTCATGTTCAGAAACAAAAGCCATTTCTAGTGCACATCAATAGGTCAATTTCAGGTTATTTTTATACTCCTCCTCCATGCAGAGTATTCCTGAGATGATGACTGCATTTGAGTGGGTGTCACAGATAGGGAGTGCTTAATTAAATAAAATAAAACCACTTTAAAAAAGTCTGTGGTGCTGTAAAAACTTCAATGTGTTGCACAACAAACATATTCAGGTCTTGTCAGCAGTGTCAGAAACATGGAATCTTGTTCTGAAAGGTCACAGCTTCTCCAATACTTGAGCAACAAGAAAGCATATGTGTGCCTGCAGTACAGAATCTAAGGCAGACAGCTGTGTAGTCTGGAGGGTAACAGTGCCAGGCACTAGCTGAGTTGTTCTGCATTTGTTATTTTATAACTGTGTTGCTGTGGATGTTGGAATTTGTATTTACAGAGCCCCAGTACACTGATCTAGCATGTCTTTGGAATAATTGTGATATGCAGGTAGATTGCCCTGCATGTCTCTAACCAATACCTGTTTTCTGCAACCAGTGTCTTCATCAAAAGCACCCAGCTGGACTTCCCCCTCTTCCAACTCTTCTGAGAGGCAAGCCCGTGCCTCAGAGAGCAGCTGGACAACCAACTCAGAGGATACCAGCAGCCCAAGCATTGCTCCCTCCTACACAGATCTGCAGTCACTTAATACCGAGGACTTGACCAGTGGTAGAACATCTGCAGCAGATTCAGCTGGTAAGAGGGAAGCCTTCAAGCTTCCATCTCAATCTTTTTGATGCTACTTAAACTCACTATTCAGAACTGAGCCACAGGGAATGGATCCAGAGCAGAACAAACTCAAGGATTAGGCAGACTAACATTTTGTTCTACTCTAATTCCAAAAAAATCACACTTGGATTTTACACAGCACTGACATGTGCAGGCTCCTGAAGTTAGAGCCAAATGCAACTATGTACCTGTTGATGCACTTGGAGTATTTCTGCTTTTCACATGCCACATCAGCTTAAGCTGATCTAGGAACTAGTATGTTGTGGGAGAGGCTGGATGCCTTTCCTGAATTTCTATGCAGAAATTTTCTCAACAATGTATTCAGCTGAGGCAGGCCCAGTTCTGCTTGCTCCTCTCTGTTTCAGTGAGTGCCAAGACACAGATCCAGTTTGCTGGAGGCATTCTTTGCATAGAGCTTTGCACTGTTACTGAGCAGTAAATGCAGAGAGAGTGTAAGATGTGACATAAGATGGTTCAGTAGCAGATTTTAACCATTTAAGGATCTTATATCTGACCTTGTAGGGCTCTATTCAGACACAATCCCGATTGTGGAAAAATGTGCTACATGGCATTGTAGCTCTTTGCTCCTCAGTTGTACTCTGGGTAATCTGAAGCAGGAGAAATCAAGCAGAGTGGTGCCAGTCATGTCATGGAGAATGGGAACTCCTGAATGACAAAGCTTTCACAGTTCATAAAAACGCTGACATGTCAGGACACAGAAAAATAGTGGCTCCAGGAGGAAGCACCTGCACTATGCTGAAAGGTGTTCAATCCAAGCTGAGGAAGGTCAGTAGCTATGCAATTTGGTGATGAAGATTGATTCCCTGGTGTCGTGATAGCTGACACCTGGGAGATACTTAATGTATTTTCTCTCAGGTGGTGAATGTAAAAATATGTGGGAAATAAGATCTGTTTTGTGAGAATGGGCTTCCTAAGCCTCACCGAGGTCATATGTCCCTTCCATAAGAAACTTATATGTACATCACCTGCAAAGAGTATTATTTGGTGGTTCAGTGAAGCTGGGTTAGACTTCTAGGCAGGTTTATAAACAGCAGTGTGGTAGGTGCTGGCTCAGCACTTTAGACAAAGGATTTGTGGGGAAATAGTACTTACTTTGGATAAGTACAGCTGTTTCTTTTTTCAAATAATGAAGTTACCACAAATCTGTCTGACCATTTTTATTTTGGAATACTCTGCTTCTCTGTACCTCTGAGTTTGGAAACCACTTTTTGGTAGAAAGGTAGACTAGACAAGCTGGAGTATGTGCTGGATATTGCTATTTTGTTGATTTGGTATAGGCTGCTGTCACTGGGGCTGTCTTCACCTGAGCAAAGAGAATGAGGGATGCCTAGTCCATATATAACTTCACATTATATAGGCAAGTCAAAGACAAAAGGGCTGCTGTATATGCCTGTCATACACATGGGATTACATCCTATATATGGCCCGAAGTGAAGCTGATACTTCAGTAAAAGCTTCATGTGCAACTTTCTTACTATGTCTTTTTCAGTCAGTCACAAACTGACATATTTATTAGCAAGACAAGTACAAAAACTCGCTCCAGTCACCTAAAAATTTTTGCAAGTAAAGAAGGAAGTAATATAAGCACAGCTGTGTTATTAGTTAAAACGTAAATAAACGTAAGATACCTAAAACTAAGATACTCACTTATACTTCCAGTACCTTAGTGATACTGGAACTTGAAGTATGAAATACACGGAGTCTTTGTGTCACCAGGTGTAGAGTTTGCAAAAGGGCAGCATGAGCAAAGTGCATCTGTTTGTCCTGTTCTGGGATGCTTCACAGTCCACTCCCCGAGGTGGCTGCTGGCATCAGGAAGGTTTGTGGAAGTGGGGAAGCTGAGGACCTAGTGGCCATGGAATTGTTGTACAGTTCAGGCTGCTCTTCTGTTGTTCAGCTCACTGTCATCCCATCGTAACAGTGCAGAAGTAGACAAAAAATGTATGATCATTTTCTTCTCTCCATCCTCTCTGCCCCTCTCCAGAAATTCAGTTCTTTAAACTTGACTTGATTCAAACATTTGATTAGCATTTGTCCCCTCAAAGGACTGGCAGCCTCAGTCTGTAGTAAAGTTTGAAGGCTCCAGCAAGACAATGAAATGGCATGTATTTTGCCATGAAGGCAGAGAGAGAATCCTTATGCTCTATGTGATGATGAAGTCACACTGCCTGCTAACCAGGATGTTGACTCCAAGGTCAAGCGTGCTGGAGGGGAAAAAAAAATCAGACTAATTTCACTGCTAAAAGCCCTCTGAAAATAATAAATCGATGTTTGATCTACTTAGTGATGGTAAAGAATCAGGTCTATAAAACAGTCTGGGTTTAATACTGTTTCAAGTGAGAAAAACCTAGTGATGAGAAAAGCATGAAAAATTCTACTTTGTGGTCAGATGCTAAGTAAAATAACTATTTTAGCCATGGTGAATTTTTATTGCCTGAACAGGGTAAAAGGGTACTCTGTTCCATAATTTCACCACTAATCTTGAATTTATCCTGCATGCAAAATGCTTAAACACCAACTGCCTGTGGTAGTTCAGGGCACAGGGTTTTGCATGGGAGCAGAGTAAAGCCTGAGGTAGGTCTGACTGCAGGCATGCACAGAGATAAGTCCCAGCCATAAAAATGTGCATCTTGGTGTCCAGGGCTGGTAGGCTGTAAGCAGGTAGAATTGGCTGGGAATTAACTTTTTCACAACTGACACAAAATTCGAGTGTAAAACTTACGGGCTTGAGCTTATGTAATGCATGTGTTTATGCAAGATATGGGCTAGGAAGATACCTGAGGAAGATGAGAGAGACCTGAATGATGCAGCCTGAAAGTTTACCCTTGCTACAGGGGACTGCAGAAAGCCTCCCGACTGATGGTGTTGGGATAAGCAGACTGATGTCCTGTAAAGGCAGCAATGTTCACAGTGGTGAAGGTAAATATTGCATGAGCAGAGCTGGAAAAGATTTGCTTTTCTATCAAAGTGCAGCTAAAAGATGCTGCACTTCATTGCCTATGCTTGTTTGAATTCTAGCACCAAGAAGCCTTATATATTATCCTCATTTTTGTCAGCACAAGGAACTCTTTAGCCTGCAGCAGCTAGCCAGGAAACGTGGGTCAGGTGATAGCAGGCTGTCCATTTAACATGGGCATGTTTATGTGGTTACAACAGCAGCACTTTGGAGCAGCTGGGGTTTCCAGTGTGTGTGAAGCTGTGTTTGGTGCTGGTGAAGTGCCCCTTGCCTCGGAGTTCTTACCATGCCTCGCCATGTCGCTCAGCTTGGATCAATGAGCATGAAAAGAAGTAGGAACTTTTGGCCTTTGTGCTGTGCTCTGCAAGATAAGTAACACAGGACATCTCTGTTACTGATACAATACAAGTACTTGTTCCTGCTGTAGCAGATGCCTGTCTCAGCTTTCAAAAAAGGCCAAATATCTGCGAGACAGAGGAGCAACGGAGAGGCCTTCTTGTAACTGTGGTTATGGATCTGTTCTGAGGTTGTGCCCAAATACCTCACAGCTTGGTTTAGATTTCTGCATTTCATCATTCTTCTTTAAAATAATTTTATCTATAGAAATTAAAATTATATTGTATACAAAATATAAATAATTATTTATGGTCAGTATGTATATCATAAATAAGATATTCTATATATTTATATAGCTCATAAACTATATCTACTATAAACTTAATAGCATATATAATGGAATCTCTCTGTATTACATAATAAAGCTATGTGTGTGTATGTCTGTGTGTAGGCATAAGTTTCCTCATAGCAATTTTAGGTGCACGTAAGCTAGTTGTGTTGTTTCTGTTGTGACTTACATCTTAGCAAAGCTGCAGCTATGCCATGTTTGATGTTAACAGTTCAATTTGCTGACCAGTTGTTCTCTTTGGCACTTTCTGGTATCTCTGGGACTACTGGGATACTGAGGAAATTGATATGTTATTATTTTCTGAGAACATCTGCATGTTTGGAGATAGAAGGTTGCATGTGTGACCCCCTAACTTCTCAAAATCCAAATAGTTCATAAATATCACAAGGAATTAATTCTGAGAATGTTGTTATTTTCAAAGTAAAACACATCATTTAATGGGGTTCTGGTGTTTCTGTTCCAAAACTTGGAAATGGTAATTCTGGCAAGTTCAGCTCCAGCTATCTGTTGCAGGTAATAGAGGGAAAGTAATAACTTTTCAAACCTTTTCCTAATGCTTTTTCTGCTGTAGTTCTGTTACGTTTCTTCTGTAACTGTAGTCAGCTAGGTACTGAATCCCAAAATGATGACTACAAGAATGGTGTTCTGTGAGTTTCAAACAAGCAGCCTTGAACAGATTATATAGTTGTGCAGTGTGGCTGCACTGAATGCCATCAACAGGCTACAAGCTCTGAAATTATTCCATGTTAATTACCATGGCAAGGAGGACAATAATACATGCTAATGATTACCACCTTTCATCCAGAGCTGCATTTCAGTTACTCTGTGTAACTATTAACCAGCTTGTGCTGTGTCCCAGTCCCAGACACATGAAAAACTTGTACATGAGAGCATGCCAAAGTCAGCTGGAGAGGCTGCAGAGAGGAACATCCAACCCTTGCTTCAAGGAGGAGGGGACTCCAGAGTACCATGAACAAATAGCACCTAAAATATACTCCTAAACAGCTCCAACCAGAGGCAGAGTTTTTTTATTCTTCATATCAATACCAACTAGCAATTCAGGAGGTTTATATCCTAGTTGTCATCCCCAATTTTTCTCGTGTATTTTTATCTTCTTGAAGAGTAATGAATTAGTGGGACAGATCTGGGAAGCTAGGTCTAGGTAATTCTTGGCAGTAGAAGTGTTGTGATCCCAAGACAGACCTGTGCACTGAGAATTAGCTTGTCTTCAAGGCTTCCTGGCCACAGTGTTCCAATGACCTCTGCAGTAGAGTTCAATCCTCATCCCTGTGTTGCAGTGGGGAAGCTTGCAGCTTGGTTGTGCAAGCTGGACCTAGGTGAAGTAGAAATAGCTTTTGCCATATAGACTGACAGCCTTGCTCTTTGATGAAGGCTGCAGGCAAAAGTAGTAGACCAGAGTCACTGTCTCAGTCCCTCCTTCAGGCAGGAAGGAAGGCAAAGAAAATCTGCCAGGAGGAAGGGGGAAGTGTTAGAATGAGGAAAGAACAGGTACAACAATAAACAAATGTTTATTTCTATCTATTCAGTAGAGAGAGTTACAAAATAATCTTGGTGTGCAGTCATCTGACTCATAGGCTTTAAGGCCAGGAAGGAGGACTGTGATGTCATTATTATTGTCCAGTCTGGCCTCCTGCATGTCTCAGGCCAAAGAACCTCACCCGATCATTTCTGCACCAAACCCTTCAGTTTGAAATATACAGCACAGCTGCAGGCTGTGCAGGGAATGCATTGAGAACAGCCCTGAGGAAAAGGATGTGGGGCTGTTGGTGGATAAAAAGCTCAAGGTGAGCTGGCAATATGGAAGAAATTCTTTACTGTGAGGGTGGTGAGGCACTGGAGGAGATTGCCCAGCGAAGTTGTGGATGCCCCATCCCTGGAAATGTTCAGTGGCCAGGCTGGATGGGGCTTGGAGCAAGCTGGTCTAATGGTAGGTGTCCCTGCTCATGGCAGGGTGGTTGAAAGAAGATGATTTTTAAGGTTGCTTCCAACTCAAGCCATTCTATAATACTACCATATCCTGAGCAAACACTTAGAAAGATACTAATCCTTCTGATTAAAATCAGCTGCAGCAAAGTTAGTCCCTGATCAGCCATTTCCATCCCTTCAAAACTAAATTTTTAAAAAGGACTGTCCTAGTGATAACATTCAAAGCAAGCTGTGATATCACTGAGCTCAGCTCTGCCAGCTCTTGTGGGGCTAAATGTACTCTGCTAACTTCAAAAGGTCCAATATCTGCCTCCACTACACCCCAGAAAATAACACTGATTATTTATCTTCTCTATTACCTTCCCTCACAAAGAAGAGTGGTTGATGCTGCTGTAGGACTATCAGATTCTTGCTTTTTCTTCAGGAATAATAAGAAATATCAGGGTGTAGGAGGGCAAGATTTAACATTGCTCTTATAGTAAGAAAGAAGTTAGAACAAAGCTCAGAAGTGTCTGCTCCTACTAATGCCTACTAGGCTGAGTCTTATGGTGCTTACCCCTGTGAATTAATTAGGCCTTCCCTGCTTCTCCACATTATAAGAAAACCAAGTCTAAGACAAGGAAGAGCAAAGTGTGAGAGGAGAAAGTAACAGCATTTCACTGAGTCTAATTTTCATTATTGCTTGGAAATGTTATAATTAAAAACTTTATATATATTATATATATATAAATATAATAACTTTGCTGTTTAATTGAGTGTTTTCTTGTGTGCTTGGTCACATAGAATCAGTTCTGATCTCATGCATGTCTTTGGTCCTGTCTGCAAACCGCTAAATGAGCATGTCCTAGTTCAGGTGCTGAGTTTTCTTCTCATGGCTATTTGGAAGTGCAAGGTACAGTAACTGTGGATTTGTAGCAGGGTTATCTTTATTAGAGAAGATCTAAATGCTGAGCCTACATGGTATTCTTGATGAAGTTCACTCTTTTTACACCTATTCACCAATGTTTTTGCATAGTCAGATCAGCTGAAAGGACAGCAGAGAGAAGTCCAGGGTGAGTCACAGAACTGACCTTCTGATCTGCCTTTATATAGGCAATATCCTGAGAAAATAGATGTGAGTAGGTGCTTTGTAGTTTGTCTCAGGCCAGTGAGGCAGACTAGGTGGTACGAAGCTCTTTATTTCTGTTTGTAAGGCTGTGATTCCTCAGCCAAAGTGTTTATGTTGGCCCCAGTTGGTCTCTAATGCAGAAAGCCACATGCTGATATGATAAGCCTGAGGAGTTCAGCAAGAGATTTTGCAGCTGGACAGGACATTTCAGTGTAAAAAGCTTAATTGCAGATGGAATGCTTAAGCGCAGCAGCTATCTGTGATTGCTGTGTTCACAGAGGAACAGCTTGGTTTATTTGGACAAATTCTGCAGGATGCTAAGTGGCTTCCAAGCTTAAAGCTGCTGAGAGAGAAGAACACCAAGACGTATCTCCACATCCAGCTCTTTCAAAGTGGAAAACATGGGTGGCAGTTTTCAGCGACATCATCTCGCCTGTTGCATTCAGTTCCTGGCAGCACTCTGCAGTACTGCTGACAGAGGCAGGACTGGCACTGTAACCATAGAGCAGCTCTGGAGAAGCACTGCCCCAGCTTCGTGCCACTTGGCAACACAGCCAGTGCCCTACAGCAGTGGCTGCACCCCAAGGAACACAGTTTTGCAGCTTCAGAACCACAGTGGGATTCACTGCAGGGAGGAGTCACCCACCTGAGAACTGGCATTTTCCACCCTTGATTCTCTGTGGCAGAGAAGCAAGCAAGGCTTCAGCAGTAGTACCAATTAACAAGAGTTGTAAATCATTGCATGTGCTCTTGATTAGAGATCTCAGTTCTGTGTGGAATTTCCTGTCTGATTATGAAGGGGCTGAATGGAGCTGGCAGAGTAAAACAGCCAGTGAAAAAGCTGGCAGCAGCAGAGAGCAAGTAAGAATGAGGAATTTCACAATACTCAAATGCATGGATTTGCTTATTTCTCTCTTGCTGTGATATCATCCAAAACCTAAGAAAGGCTCAAGGGATCACTGGACTGTGCATCACAGGAATTGGAAAAGTGATGTTTAATGCCTACAGGGGATCAGTTACAGAGTCATCTCCTCAAAGAACAGTGGGATAAAATGGGAAGCAGATTTGTCAAAATCATGAATAGTGAACAGAATAATTTAAGCAAAACCTTCAGCTTCTATGTCGACAACCTATTTTCTTGTGCCCACTTGGAAACTTATGATGAATGTCCATTTTTATCAGCACTTCTGCCTCCTTTTTTCTTTTATTCAGCCCCAATGTTAGGGAAAAAATGTAACCCTTTGTGTTCTTTCAAGGCAGAAATGAGCAGAGTTGGATGACAGTACTCTAGGGAAACTGCTGATTTATGTCTTTACTTCAGTATCTCTGTTTTTTACCTCATCTAGCCTTGATGAAACCATACAATACTGGAGCACAGATATGACATGAATCTTAATAACCATGTTCATCTGTTATCAGAAGCAATTTGATCTTAACTGTCCTTATGTTTGACAGATGAGACCAAAATCCTCTGCCTATATAAACTGGTATTTGCGTTATGACTGTGTGTATTACATGAGAGGAAGAGGAGACTTAATGCTATTTCTTCATTCTGATCTTGGTTAGCAAGAATAAGAATTGTGATTCTGGGTTTTGTCACATGGGTGCCAGTCCAATTTACTTGTCAGTACCCTTGTGGTACTGCAATATATTTCATGGACACTGATTTGAACTAATGACTTAGGACTCAGTTTTTTAAAACTATTAAGAGTGCTCAGTGGAGGAGTCCAGATCTGGGTTTTGCATCTAAAACTGTTTCCAAGATTCTCATGTCCCAGCTATTCTTATTACAGTAGAACAAATTTTTCAAAAAGCTTCAGCTCAGTATGCTCCTCTCCAAATTTGGCCATTTAATTTAGTGTCTAAAAGGAAATTAGAGATCCTGCCAACATATGTCATGTAGCTCTGTGTTTTTAAGCCCATGACAGGCTTTGTAGAAATTATTCCATTAAAGTGGAGACTTTAGTCAACAGTTTATTGAAGATGCTGTTTTTTCACATGTAGACATTTCAGAGAGCTTTAAACATGATTCACTTAAGATCATAGGAATGGAATCTATTTCCCAGGACCCTGATATAAATGTATTCATGACCATTTCCTATCCATGTGTTCCTGTGCCAATATTGTCTTTCAAATAGCTTTTTGCCCTCTCCAGTGTAAGCACTTTAATATATTTATACAGGGTAATTATATCTCTCTGTGTTCATTTGCTAAACTGAATGAGACAAGCTCTTTAGTATTCTGGTTCTCCATTCCCCTCCTCATCCTAGAAAGCTTTTCTCAGCTCACATTGCAGTTTGAATTAATCTTGCGGGTATGTGGTGATCAAAACTGCGCAAGACTGAGGTGTCACCACAGCCTGATACCAAGATACTAGTTTTCAGGAATTGTTTCCTTGATACATCCCAGGATCCTATTTCCTTTTGTGCCAGTGCATCAGGCAAGTACCCTTGCAGTATATTCAAACAGATTGTCTATGCATGCTTGCGATGTCCTGCCTCTGCTACACATGCATTTATTTGTATGCTTGGTGGTAGGCATGAGTCTTGAGAAAGGACTGGGGTGGAAAGGGAGCACATGCCAGCACAGAGCATACAGAGAGGCACATGGTGCAGCCGGCAGAGCAGACAACTGGAGGCTGTTAGTGCATTTGTCACGCCAGCCGCAGCACCAGCTTCATCGCTCCTGTGCCTCAGGGCTGCTCGGCGCTGCCTCCAGCACGGGCAGCTGGCTCCAAAGCGGGACACGAGGTTGGCCCTGCACCTCCTCTGCAGCAGGCCCTTCACCAGCCAGCCAGAATTAGGATCTGGGTGGGAAAGTTTACATAAAAAGAAGTAAGGGGAGGCTTTCCTTGTGGCTTTGCTTTCATGAACCCACCACTCCTCCTCCGTTGGACCGATTTGTTTGTTCAGGCTTGGTTGCCTCCAGCAACACATTATTAGTGCGAACTATGGTGTATCCTGGGAGACCTGCAGGATTCCCCTCAAATCTTTAGAGTTTTTCGTCTCCAAGGAGGAAGAGACACAAAGGCATTTCACTCTGTTGACGCAGTTGCATGTGCATTGTTCCCCTTCTTTGAGTGTTGGTGTGTCTCTTCAGCAAATGCTGTAATTGGACTGCACAGTCTTCATCTTGCATCTTCATCTCAGTGAGAAGATTATGCTTTTCTTGGTAAAGCCACCAAACTGCACTGCTTTAAAGACTGTATTTGAAGAGGTTTTCTTTAAAGACTGCATATGAAGAGGTTGCAGCAGAGCTGTGTGCTTGTTGTTGCACACACAGATCTGTCCTTGCTGATGCAAGACCTCAGGCTTTCAGGGTAAATCTGACCTTTAAGATAAATACAGATTGTATTACACATGAGCAGTTTTCCTTGATTTAGCATGGCTGCTAAGGCAGTGAAGACACAGTGACAATGGATTAACAACATGGGTATACTCAGGGCTCTGCTAAGACCATACATCTCTGCTAAAATCAATGCCACTGCAAATTCTTCAGATATAACAAGTGTAATGAGAGCTTCCCCACAATGTGATCAAACTCTGCAGGTATGCCTTTGATCTCTGCTTGGTTTGAAATTACAGGACTCAGCTTCAGCTCCTTTGGCTATTCTGTGTCCCAGGCTTGCAGGAACCAGCCTGTGTGTCACAGCACAGTTCAAACATCATGAAGAGCACTTGATTTCCTGATTAGTCACGTATGTGTCCAGAGATGGACAGCATCAGATGAACTGATCTCCCATAAAGGTCAAGGCAGCTTAGCTAAGAGTGCTCCGGTAGATAAGGCATTAACAACAGATGGCATCTCAATAACAGAGCAGTCAGAGGCAGTGGACATGAGGGTTCTCATAACAGTGATGGGTAATGGGGGCTATTAGAGGGCAAGGGAGCTAGGGAAATGCAGAGAAAGTGTTTTGAGTGCTATCTGCTTTCTCCAGGTGATTCAGTTGCCAAGAGATTCAGATGTTAAAAAAGTGGTGACTGAGGCTTCAGCCCTGTCCTCTGTCCCCCTGCCAAGCTGATCCAGGTCTGCCAGAAGCTGGGGGACTGCTGGGGCAAAAGAGTGAGCTGTGCTCTGCTGAGATTGACAGTCCAGCTGCATCCACAGAATAAAACCGGTTTGTCTCGCGTGCCTGAACAACCTAAACCTGAACTAATGGAGCAAACAGGTGTGAAAGGAGAAGGGTTTTGCCAGAGCCAGTAGCTCCTTGTCTGCTGGATAAAAGGAAAAGTAGGTCAGTAGAAATCAACCCATCCCTCATCAGATGGCAGGGAAAAGAGTCACTCTTCAATGAGCAAAGGCGCTTGAGAATAACCTGATAATTCCTGGATCATTCTCAAGTCAAACAGCATGGGACCAGGACCCAGGAGGCTTCTCCTGCTAGGCCTGGAAACCCAGCTCATGTGCCCCTTGATATCTTTCTCCAGGGAAGAAGTAAGGGGAGAGAAAATACAAGGATGGATGACTAGGCTATACTTCTTCCACATTTGAATTATTTCTTAGTGAACAGCTTTAATCTCCATGCTTCAGCTCATCCCCTGCTTTACAGAAAAGTTTCAAGGTGGCTCTTGAGTCTCCCAGCTGCCATTGCTCTGAGAAATGCTCTTTAACCCACACGGTCCCTTTTCCCTTTCTTAACCATGGGATTTTCTCTCTTCCTGCCCATTTTTTTCTCTTCTGGGTGCTGTTCTACTTCTTTTTCTTTCCAATTTAAATGCTTAAAAGCTTTGGTGCTGGTGGCATACCTTGTTTCTAGTGGGTGACCTGCTGCATCCTGTGTTCCTTCTGGAAGGCAAGGGAAAATGAGTAAAGGGACTGTCATTCCCCTTAACTTGGCAGAATACCCTTCTGTATGCAAAAGAATTTCTTCATAATCTACTTCCAAACTTAAATTTCTCTTTGTTGACTGGATAATTGAAGTAGCACTGTTGCAAAGGAGTGAAGTAATAGTAGTCTTTGAGAAAATACATACCAATTCTAGCAGTAGCTAATGCTTTACTGGAGTGCCTCGCAGTGTCATTTAAATTTCATCAGTGACAATAATTTCTGCACTTTACAGGAATCTGAAGCTGCAATATTTTCCTAGATATTTTCTATTTTGTATGGTGCTGTAGGAGTTTGACACTTATACCTGGATTTCTACCATCGCATTAAAAAATGTGTATTATCTTTAAAACTCAATTTTATGGATGAAAATTTTGTGGATATTTTCATTTTTCTAACTTCATTAAATCATTCCCCCACCTCTCAAAAAAAACCCCTTTATTTTCTATACTCAAACACTATGAGTAGTGTTTGAGTATAGAAGTCTTCACTTAAATTAGCATAAATTGGGGAAATGCCACTCAAATTGATGAACAAGTTTTGGAGGCAAGTGGTCTCTCTGCTTAACATCATGACCTAGAGTCCCCATGCAATAGTCTAGAGAGACATGTAGTACAGCCAAATTGCTGGAGTCATACTGAGCCTGTCACCTACCTGAAATGAAAGTGTAAAATGTGTTCTTGTGCCATTTTTAATCTAATTGCCTAGTAATCATCAGGAGGTAAATATTCCTCACTATCTTTCCTGAAAAGTTTAAGAACTTAACACTCCCTATATATTTCTTTAGGTTTTTTTTCATTTCAGAAGCCTTCAATCCCAGTTCTGTTTGGCAAATGCAGTATTCTGTATTTTTTTATGTAAGTGGAGCTGGCTTTTCAATGTGTTTAATAATGTCAGTTTCCACATTGACTATATGCACCCAAAAGGGAAGACATTTAAAAAGAGGAAAACACTGTGGTGAATATGCAGTAATGGTCTCCAAATTGTATTCAGCATCTGCCAGTACAGTTCACTTTAAAGTCATTTTCAAGTCAACACTTGTACAAAACAGTGAACAAATGGTAAAAATGGTGAAAATACAACTTCTGTTTAAAAAAAAACTGCTAGACTCACTAAGGCAGTTCATTAACTATGGCCATGGCATGTTTTTGTGCTACCTCTGTCTTCTGTGATGAATGGCAGGACTGTTGAGCACTACAAGGATAAAGTAATTTTTAATTCCTGTGATGAGGTAAGATGGTGGGAACAGTGAAGATCCTCCAACATAATTTTCTACTCTGTGTTTCCTGCCACAGAAATTTGAATACAAAGGCTGCCTTTATCAACTGCATGGGTTTTTTTTCCCCTCAGCTTCTCATACTTTATAATTTGGCTATGAATTTTAAAGAATGGAGCAGAGATTAGAAATGAGCACCCTTTGTGTCCTATTGAAGGCATATCAACCCCTCCTCCTTAGACACTGCAAAATTCCTTGCTAATAAGGCTGACTGAACAAGTCTTCATTAAACTGCATGTTGCTGGCCTGGAGAATTTGTCTCCATCAGCCATTCAGACCATGACCTGGACAAATCAGCCGTGATGCCTCAGATGTGAAAAGCCTTTGTTTGGCTTCTCACGTTCTGAACACACTTAGCAGCTCTGCAGCTCATCCCTTTGGCCAAGGTAGAGTCACACTGTCCCTTGCTGTAACTACTGGTCTTGGGTAAGTCACTCTGAGCATTCCTCAAGTGATTCAGTAGAATGTGATTTTAACCATGTAACTCCCAGTCCCATGGAAATGAGTGGCAGGTGACAACAAAGCTGGTTACACCCAGTTAGCATGGTCATTCTGTACTGTCTGTGCTGGCAACCTAATAGGAAACGTAATTCGACAAAATTGCCACTAAACTGGGGTAAAGAAACTGACTTACACAATATGTCTGTCATTAAGGTGACAAGCTTCTGTAAGCTTCCAAACAATGTGGTCCAGATGTTTACCACCTCTTCTTTCAACCAGGAATAAGTTACAATAGATGTGACTTTTCTGTAATATGGTAGAATACACGAGTCTTTGATTAAAAATAATCTTCACTTGAAGATAAAGTTATTATAAATTATACAAATTAAGGAGACATCTTTTTGTAATAGTCATTAAAGGCTTAGGGGCTGTTTCACAAATATGCAGCTCCTTGAGCATGTCAGAGTTTGCTTTGCTCCAGAAGAATGAAAGGCCAAAGTTTTAAGCTTTATTTCCTCCTCATAAATCTTGAGGATCATACATTTACTTTGGCACTGGTTTTGCTGCTTCTTCAGATTATGTCTCTGTTCCCTCCAGTGTTACTGCACTGGAGGAGTGGTATCCCTTCTACTCATTATGGTCAGGAGTTAAGATTTCAGATTTTTTGCCTCAGGCACTGATTGAAGCCTTTTTCTGTCACGTGCCTGAAAGTCACAAGGCAGCAGAAGCATGCAGCAGGTGAGCCAGGGTACTCTCTCTCTCTGTCTATGCACATAATTATCTGTATTTCTATGTATGTGTGGGGGTGTGCATGTATACATACTCCTATTTGTAAATTCTTTAAAGACTTCAAACAAAATTCTCAGTTGTGTTTTTTGTTGGAAGGGATGGGTGAACATCAGACCAACCCAACCAAGTGACTCTTCAATCAGACAGGTCTTAACAGTTCCCTGTGTTCCCCCCAGCTTCCTCACCCATCCCATCCCTCTCCATGCACACAGATCCTGATCTCCTCAGCCACAGCACAGATTGCTTCGCAGCAGCAGGAGAAATGCCTTCTGTCAGTTGGAATGCAACTAGGATGTGAGGAATACAGCATTCTCAGACACTTCTGAACCAGCCTTGGCTTTGGGGCACAGAGCTCCTGCCTACAGCTCAGAGGCCAAGGAGGGCTTGGTCGCTTGTAATAGGAAGTGCATCTGAAGGGATCCGTTTCAAATGGATTTAAATGACAGGCATGGTTAGGACATCCTTAGGGTTGAAGGAGGTATCTCTCAGAGTTCTCAGCATGAGAACTGGACCAGCTGGACAGTGGTCTGTCACCTGTGAACTCTGCTACACATTTTTCTTCTCACAGACCTTAAGCGCTTATTGGCAAAATGCTGTTTCAGGCATTTATGTAACAAGCAGAAACTTGTCAGAGTCTCATAGATTTCCCAGGTATCAGTGGGTTTGGCTATTCATATTTTCAGTCATGAGAAATTGTATTTAGCTCTGACTAGTGCCTGGATTATGCCATGTGTTATATAGCTGAGGAGTATCTGGCTTTTAGTTAACCTTTTCTCCTTATGTATGCCTTTCATTCTCTATGTGGTGGTTTTCTGCTTTGATTATATCCTGGCCTAAACCATCTTGTCCTGCTAGGATGATACTACTGAAACTCATTCTGGACTACTGAGCTTTAATTTTGCCATCTTTTCTTCCCAATAAAAGGATCCTAGAATAGCAACTGTTCAGAATTCAGTGGTTGTAAGATAAATGATAAACACAAGCCAAATGCTGCTGGCCGAGGATTGTGTTCAGCCTGGACTTGGTTCCTTCTCTCTTTCTCAGCTGCTGCAGGATGAATACAGGCCAGCAGTGACAAGATACTGCTCAAGAGCAAGTCCTTATCTGTTACCTATGCTTGAAATGCCTCAGGAAACAGAGTTGAAACAGACTTTCACACAGCTTTCATACTTCGTAAGGATGAATAGGAATAAAAGAAATATGAATGTGAGGTGTGATGAAAATTACACCTTTTTAGGGGTAGCTGGGAGAATTTAGAGACCGCTGAGCAATTTGCTCTGCAATGAGATCCATTAGGCAGCCAAACAAGCCCCAGCAGTAAAAGCTCTATTGGTTAGCTATCTGCAACACCACCTGCCAGAGAGGTGTCAAACATCCAAAGGACAATAATTATCAGCTGGTTTTAGTTTTTCTGTAGGGGTTGTTGGGAAGGTATTGTGGCCACACTGGATTTTGACTGAGCTTCCGTCAAGGTCCAAGGTGAGGTTTTGACAGACTGGACCCAGATTGGCAATAGCAGAGTGGGTAGGATCCTTCTCTAGGATGAGAGACGTGAAGCTCAGGTTGAGCTCTTGTGTAAAGAAAAACAGAGCTGAACTTAGGTTTCCCACAGCCAAGCAGAGGCTGAGTTACCAGCTTAACAGGCATTTCGGAGTGAATTTATCCTTTACATTTTTCACAAAGGCTGTTGACAGTTTTTGAGACATTGTGCTTAGAGATAATAACAGCTCTATAGTGCATGTATTTTTTGGAAAGCAGATTTTATTTCCTTCCCCACAAATCTGATTCTATCTCTAATTTGAGTTAATTAATGTGCACATTTTACAAGGGGTTTTTTTTTGTATTAGACAAAAGGTCAAGGGACTGTCACCTTATGAGGAAAAAACCTGTTTCCTGAGAAACAAGCTTGCTTCAGTATGTCTGTGACATCCCAGCACCCCATGCGGTGCTCTGTCGTGGTGGCCAGATTAATTATGGACCCTAATTGGGAGCAAGAAACAAAAGAGGGAGTCTAGGGAAAGATGACTTCATCTCCCTGCTCATCTTACATTACTGTTCTGCACAAAAAGATTGAGGCAACAGACAGAACAGCAAACAAAACTCTCTACGTAGAGTTTTCCCTTGGCTGAGGAGAGTAAGGATAAAATGAGAAAAGGAACACTGTTCACCTGGAAAGTCACAAGAGCAGGTCTGAGTTTTCATCTTTTCCAGCCAGCATGTTTGTTTAAGCCCACACCTTTAAAGGTTTTTGTTCAAGCAGTTTGTCCTTGGGCTAATTTCTCCATCTCGTTCTGCTTTAGCCTCAACTTGCTATAAGCCTGGGAATTTTTAGCCTCTGTAAAAGAAGCTTTTTCTTACACTGACAGAGAATGCCTTGTCTGCTACATGAAGTTGTTACAACAAGGTGTGGGAGGGAAGTGAGGCATGACGGTGTTGCATAAGGGACAGCTTCACGGTTGGCAGACCTGGGGGGATTACAAAACAAACGTTCCGGTTCTTCCATTAATTGTTTCATTTCAGATGAGTAGTGTAGGCTAAAATTGGCAAAGGCCTAGACAGATAGGTTGGCACAAGTAAGGACAGCATGTGGCCATTCTTCATTTACTAGTAGTTTTGGATTTTTCTGAGGAAAGGCATCTAACCATTGATTCTGACTCCTTGCCTATCAACACATACGTATCCCTCTAGTAAGGCAGTCGTGTCTCTTCTGCAGGCTGGCAGGCAGCAGCACACTGTTTGGCACCTTTCCCACAGGAGAGACTGACACAGTGTCCCTGCAGTCCCTGATCACGTTCATTTCATCACCTATCCTCGCCTCCCTTCATCATTTAATTCACAATCACCATTGTACCAACACCCAGAAGTCATAGCTTGGCCTTTCGTTTTTTGTTCTGCATGCTGCCACATTCCACCATTCAAACCATAAACTCATTTGCCTTCTGTGGGAAATTTAATATACTTAAAATTATTTCTATACTGATATTATTTAATGGGTAAATGGCAAATCAATAATTTCTCTGTATATCAGGTACTTTTTGGCATTACTTCCCAATTATCCAGACAACCTTGCCTTCAAACAATCTGTTTTCCTCAGTGTGTCAAAATATCACATGTATTTTTTTTTCTACATAGTAATCAATGGGGGGAAATGAGAAAAACCTGAAAAACCAAAGGAATGTCACAGAGGAGCAGAAAGATGTTAGCTGTTTCTCAGAGGCACTGAAGAAAATACAGTTTAAACCAGGGCATTTGGGAACACCTAAAAGTGTATTTGGCAGGTGGAGCATTCTGTGTTGGTAGACCTGGCTGTTTGGTATGTAGGTTGGGTCTCTTTCTCCATCCTTTTATGGCAAGAACTTCCTGGATCATTAAGTGTAATTCTTGCTATCACAAACAGACATAGCCTGTTATCGACGTCAAATTTGTCTTGCTTGGTGTTTAAAAACAGGTGGTTTATCACTTTCATTTTCCATCTGTAAGACTGCACTGGAATCTCATATCCTTCCAATGATCAAAAACCACCCTCAAATTTCTGTACTTAAGTTTGAGAGAGATTCGTGTTCATGATTGAAAAACATAGGAAAATGTTTCCAAGGAGATTAGAAATGACTGGCTGACTGAGTTCTTTAAAATGTGGTATATGCTTTGCATTTGAAAGTTATCTCTATATTTACCCAGCGTGGAGTAAATCCAAAACAGTTCACCTGAGAGGACAAAAGGAAATCCCAATCCTAAAGCCAGCTGGTGCCGGAAGAGTTAACGGGACACAGTGGTTCCGCTGCTGACACGGGGAGCAGCCTGCTGCATTTCTGCAAGGTGGTGAGCTGAAATGTTTGGCAGTTTGGTTTACTGTCAAAAAAAAAAAAAAAAGGCAGATTTTTAACTGGAGGAAGAAAACCCAAAACTTCGGAGGTTTTGTTCGGCGGAGTTTAACGTGAAGCTCCGCTCCCGCTTCCCCGGCTGCTCCCTGCCTGTCTGTCAGTCTCCCACCTCCTGCATTTCTGGGTGTGCCAGACCTGCCCCCAACCTGCACATTCCCCACCTCCCCGCCCTGCCCAGCGGGCGGGCCGGCGCGGGAGGCGCGCTGAGCTCGGCGGGCAGGGCAGGGCGCGGGCGCTTTCCTCCGCCGCGCCCGCTCCGCGGCACCACGGGCACGGCGCGGACAGCCCGCCCCGCGGAGCGCCGAGCCTCCGGAGGGACCTGACCCCGGGTGAGTGCAGCCGGCACCGATCCCTTCATCTCGGCCGCCAAGGCTTAGTTGTTTTCCTTCGGTGGGAGGAGGAGGAGCGGCCCATAAACTTCTTTTAGAAGCAAGGTACTGCAGCAGCGGGGCCGGTGCGCGCCTGGGCAGGCGGAGGGATGGCTGATACCGCAGAGCAAAGAGATTGGGAGAAACATCTCCAGCCCATGGAGTCCAAGGGAAGCTCCCACACGATAGTATTGCCTTGGGAAAGTTTTGTTCACAGACAGAGTTTGGTGCTGTGAGCACTACTGGTAGGATGAGGCAGAGAGTTGACGTTTCGTCCCCTGAGAACGAGTGATTAAAAAGAGAATTGTACGTTTTATGTATGCGACTAAATGGGCATTTGATTCCCTCCTGTGCCTTATTCATAGCGCCCACTGCACTGGTAGGAACGCACCGTGTTGTAGAGCCGAGGAGGATGTGGGGGAGGAGGGTTGTTTGGTTCGTGAACTTTCGTGGGACCTTTTTTCTCTTCTGATGAGACGGAGGAAAAGTTGGCTGTTTCTTTGTAGTAGAAGATAAAATGAAACATACGAAAAGAGCTATGTTAATTTTCTCAAAATATTGCTGAAATTACGATGGAGATTTGTGTCTGTGCCCACTGAGATGTTGTAGAAGGGGGAGGTTTGGAAGCAGGTTTTGCTGTGAGATTAACAGCTCTGAGTTGTTCTGTATAGAATTTCAGTGGGTGAGTGAGCAATTCAGATTCGTCAAGGCTGCATTGTTAGGGGATTTCAGTGCCTCGGTATTTGTTGAAAGCACAAGCAGTGCATTGCTCTCATGTATGCAGGAATAAGCAGCTGGATTTACACAAAACTGTACGTCAGGAACCGAGTTTTGAAGTGCAAAAAAGCAAATTTCAGCTATGTTGCGCTCTATAAGAAAGGATAATCTCATGCAAAACATTTTATTTCCTCTGTTATTTTCAACATCATTTAGTACTACAGGATCATGTGTAGGATCATGTACATATGAGTACTTTGAGAGCAGCTTGTGTGAGGACATGCTCACAGATATGTTTATATTTGGCCTTCTGAACATTGGTCTGGCTTTCTTTGTAACTTGAATTTTTCATTTTTTATAGTCAGTTCCAAGATGCTTAATTTGACATCAACTCTCCACATCAAATTTAGTTTTATTAATATTTTTCTGTGGGAGAGCAGCACTAAAAGTCATTCAAGTGTTTTCAAATTCATCACACAACAGGGGAGTGAGATGGAGGTGCTTAAATAACCATTGCTGTGTTTTTTCCCGTGCAGATTAAAAGGTCAAAAAGCTTTAGAATGATCATGTAGCTGGAGCTTTTGCATATCACAAACCGTAGCACATCCCTGACTTAGTTCCTGTGAGAACTAGAATAATCTCACCTGCCTAAAGCACTCCTGTGACTTCACTGAGCAGGGTTTTTTGTAAATCACTTCAGTGGTTAATTGCCTCTGCATGGTTTTTAATCTCAGTTTCTCCTTGTTGCCTACCAACTGCCACGTATCACTTATTATATCACAGCAATTTTTCTGCTATAATTTTCTATGTAGGTGCTTGCAGACTGATTGTTCCTGAATCTCCCGCAGAGCTGATTAAATAGGTTGAGTTTTTGTCTTTTGGTGTGTGGTAGAGTTTTTATTCCTCCATATTGTTGTGAATCTTTTCTGAACAGTTCTCAGTTTTTCTATGCTCCTGAATTCTAGACAAAAGATCAAGTTCCACCAGGAATCATACCATCCTACATATACAAGTGAAATTATTTCTCACCCCCTTCACGTTTTTCTCTTCCTAAATCCCACTATATTGGTTCTTTTAGCCTCACAGTCACATCAGAAGTGATAATCACCCATATCTTCTCCAGAATCACTGCTTCCAAAGGTGCCATCCATCCCATAATGTTGCCTACTTCCCTCTGATCCTCTTTACCTGAGGGAAATGCACGTCCACTATCCCTAAGAACATACTACTAAGCGTACAATTTATGGTAAAACACCTTTACAATCGACATTGGATGAGGTGTACAAAATTATTTCCATCTAAATGTGTCTCCTACTGGCTTAGTGTAGCAAGAAAGGCTCCCTTTTGCCTCTTCAGCAAAATTGCTGCTCGCAGGATATAGGAGTTCTGCTTTACATGTCTTTTATCTGCTGCATCGTGCAAGTGCAGACATCTGAGGAATATATTCACTCGGCAGTGCAATCTGCTTGGCATCTGGCCATGCATGGGCAGACAGGGCAGTACCCCCTTTCCAGGTGGTCCCTTGTTAGGAAATGAATGAAGTAATGTAGATGAAAAAAACCAACCTGAACTTTCTCCTTCCCAAATTTAAGCTGAACTCCAGAGCTCTACTGAAGCTGGAAGCCGTTCAGTTGCGCTTATTGTCTGTTTTGCAGCTGCCTCAGCATGTACAGGTTCCAGCTGGGACCAACAGAGAATCACTGAAATGCTGTCAGGAATGCTGATCCAGGAGACTCTGTCCTGACCTGAAGTTCAAACACTCTCCTGAGAGCTCCTGTTCTCAAGAGATTTTCAGCCTGCTTTGCAGGTGAAAAAGACAATGAAGAAACACTCAGACTTTGGTGTACTTACATAAAACTTACAGTTTACAGACTGCTGGAGTGGACAGCTGGCGCAGGCAGGATTCTTGTTCTTCCAACCAAATCAAAAGTAAGGCTGGTCTTGGCTGAAAAGGGAGTTGCTTTGTCTGCTTGATGTTGTTTCCTCAATTTCTGTACCCAAGCATGGCAGTGAATAAGAAGGTAAGGAAGGAAATAAGGTAACAATAGATCTATTTTCTTTTCTTTTTTTTCCCATCAAAGAAAAAGGTCTTGCCTATGACAAAAGGAACTAGAACTTTTCAGTTTGGACAGTGAGACTCAGGTGTGGATAATAATGATCTGCGCACTCTAGAGCTACATGTACATACAAGAGACTCAATGCTGAGAGCCAAAAGTTGAGGAAATCATAAAAGATTCCAGTAGTTGCCCTCCTGTTAAACTCTGCCCTGTGTTTACAGAGGATAATGCTACCAATGCTGTCTGTATTTATTCTTTGTGTTGGGAAGGTGTTGCCACTTCCACGGGATGACTTTCTAACGCTTCCTGCTGTAGCCTGCTTTGCTGGAGAAAGAGATAAAATATGTAGAATTAGTTCTGCCTTATGTTAAAATTGCAAACTGTCCCCTCAACATCCTTGATCAGCCAGAGCTTCCTGTGAAATGACTATAGCCAGGGACCTCCCGTGTGTTCCCAACACGGAAATTTCTGGTGGACCCTGAAGGATGCCCGCTCCAGGCACGCACGCCGTGCTTTTAACGTGTTTGGTGCATGCTGTTTTGATCTAGTTCGAATTCTGTAATCAGCGCCCAGGCTTGTCCGTACAAGCCGGTCCTGCGGAGGAGCCTGTCGCGAAGGCCAGCCCGCAGTGAGCGCCGCGCAGCCCCGGCGCTGCCCTGCCCTCCGCGGGCCCGGCACGGACACCCGGGCTCCCGGCACGGACACCGGGCTCCCGGCACGGACACCCGGCCCCCAGGCTCCCGGCACGGACACCCGGCTCCCGGGCTCCCGGCACGGACACCCGGCTCCCGGCACGGACACCCGGCCCCCGGGCTCCCGGCACGGACACCCGGCCCCAGGCTCTCCGCGCAGCCCCGGCGGCCGGGGAGGGCAGCCCGCTCGCCCCGCTGCTATGGCAACAGGCCGGGAATGCCTCTGGCTCAGCCATCCCGCTCTCCGCTCCGAAGCGCCTGCTCTGCAGACAGCTCCATTGTCTGCCGGACAGTTGTCTTTCCATCGGCTTCCAGCGAAATAGCCTCTTCCCGAAGACAAAAGGCTCAGCACAAAGAGATTGAACGGGGCTAAAAGTTTGGAGGGGGGGGGAATCCCCTTAATTTATGTTTTAACTGTAAGGGAAAGAGCAGAAAAATAATTCTGGCTTCTCCTAAGTTCTGGTTGGTGATGAAGGAGAGGGGTCATAACTAGGTTTTGTTGGGATTTGGTAATTGCTTCCTGATGCATCCTGAAACTATTCACAAGGAGACTGGCTCACCCACAGGACTGTGGCATGGTTTTTATCCCTGCACAGTCAGGCTGCTGCCAGCTGACAACTGTTCAGATCATGTAATGAGAGATCTGGGTTTCAATTTACTTTATGGGTGAACCAGTTTTCATATCCAAAATCATCAGAGTTGACCCCAAGAAACAGTTTTGTTTAGATCCAGCTCAGAGAACTCAAGTGCAGATTTGCCAAGTGTCAATAGATACCTTGTTTTCTAGAGTTTCCCCCTTATGTTGTGGTGTGGTGATGATGGAGAAATTTAGGGGGGAGGATACTGCTGAGTTAGTAAATACAGGATTTAATCTTGCAAGCTGTCGGCATTTCTAGAGCATTAAAATTCTGGTTCAAATAAACACACTCCCAGTATATTCTCTTTTCTTGTCTCAAGCAGAAACATGCTTTCCTGAAGCCATTGGGAAGGCAGAATTCTCCTTCACGACTTCAAGTGCTCATATGTGTGTTTCCAAACAAAGCCTACAAGAAATGCCATTCCATGTGAGAAGTTAAATTCAAACCTTTCCATAGGGTGCATATCCTTGTCCACATGACTGGCCTTTTTGTTTCTGCCATTTGGCCTTGATGTGACCTAGATGAGTGGTACAAATCTGCAAACTGAAGAGATACAGTGCAAAAGATCAGAATACATTACATTCCTAAACGAGTTTAGATATTTCTTCTAGACTTGTTAACCTAGTGGAAGTCTGCTGGTGGTACTTTCTCATCTGACAGCTATTTCTGACATTTGATATCCTTTATCTGGATAGACTAGTGGACAAAAAACAAATTTCTCCCACCTCGATTTTCATGACATACTGAAGCAATTTTGCAGCATTATCTCATGAAGAAAAAAAATCTCTTTTCCTAGGACATGATCAGTCCTTGAAATTGTAGAATAGCATGTTCACCAGTGAACTGAGCAGTCATTCTTGTCCATAGTAATGTTGTTCTTCTTAGGTAACTCCTGTCAAATTTTCTCCCCCAGTCAGTGCCGCTATGTAAGATACTGCTTTTGAGTATTTTGATTATGCATTAAGTATTCCCCATTTATTTCTTAAATGTTCATTTGATCTTTTTGTAGGAGTACATTAAAATATATATTTTATAATCTGAGTACCTTTTGTTTAAGTTCAGTGAAGTCCTCATTTTTTTATCCCAGTTCCTCATTTCTCTAATCCCTGTTGTTTCCTTTGAGCAGACCTCAGTTCTTTCAGGACTCTTCTGCAAAATCTCACATGGCCCTTCAGAAAGCTGAGCTTTGTTTACAGGGCACAGCAGCTGTGGGGGCCCTGTTGTTTTCCTTCACATTGGTCACATTCTGTGCTCAGCTCTTGTCTCCGGCGCCACCATCAAACCAGCTACGCAGTTTGGTGATAGAGGCAGTAAGGCTTCCTATCACACTGTCCAAACCTTTTTTTTTTCCCTCCCTAATCTTGTCCTGTACCCTGAAGATATCTGTTAGGTCCCTTCCACATTTGCAGAATGTAGAAGTCTATTTCCACTTAGCTTTCTGTGGTGTATTTTGTACAGGGATTGTCGTGACGCTATCAGAGCTTCACCCTATCCAGCCCTAGTACTGTAGTCCCCTTCTTAATTTCTAGTTCTAGTGCCTCAGGACAGAAATTTTCAGAATTCCTTGTTCCTCCCCTCTCTGCATTCCCAAAAAAGAAATGGCGAGCATCATTTGGGGATGAAATAGGACACACAGCTAAGACTAGGTGTTGATGAGGGTTGCTAAAACTTAAAAATTATAAAAGAAAACAGTTGTCTGAGAAGTTATTCAAGACTAGCATATAGAAATTTGGACCCTGTATACTCAGTGTTTTGCCTCCAGCCAGAATCGTGGCTTGGATTGAAGATGCCTGTTAAAGATGGAAAGATGGGAAGTTAAAATCAGCACAGAGGACTGAATTATAGGTTTCTTCTTCACTTCTCACCACAGTGCTGTGATAACGTAATGAGTTACATCTTTCCATTCTTCTCATGCAGGTCACTTTTGCTCAAACTTCCACACTTAACGTAAGAGTCCCATGCCTTTCCTTTCACACCAACATGGTCCATGGGAGGGAGGAAGAAATTGCTTGTTGGGTCATTTCTGTTTGGCTGCTTCTGTGGAGTGACCTTGAATAATCCTGTGTACCATGGCAGCTACACACAGACATACAAAAAGGGAAAATAAAACTCCAAATGACATAAGATAGGCAACAGCCCAGTGTTTGGTTCTGTTGATTTCCTGCAATTGTGAGTAGCTGCACAGCAGCTGGGGTTTTATGGTGGGAGCCTGGACTGGTTGTGCTAAGGGAGTCTCAGGCCTGGAGCAGATGAGTGTGGAAAAGGGGGAATGGCCTCATCAATCACAGCAATGTATCGTAAAACGAGCCAGTCTGTCATAGCAGCCTCCCAGGCTGGTCAGCAGCTGCCTTGAGGTTGGAGATGACATGCTGATAACACCACGGGATGATAACAAGACTCTCAGACTTGGACAGAGGGCTGTATAGCAGGACAGTTAATTAAAACGTATTTGGATGAACAACCTGGAAAGTTTTCTTTCTTCCATCCTCTTTGGGAGTCCTTTTGTTATATGTATACAATGAGTGAGGTGGGTCAACTCTGTTGTTTTCCAAAGCTGGCTGAAGTTGTTGATGGTACAGTTGTGCTCATCAGACTGGCAGGGCAGGCACAAACTCTGACAGTACAGCCGTGCTTTTCATACCGCTCTGCAAGACGACTCCTTTTTTTTTGGATGAGCAAAAACTGAGATCAGTGTCACTGTAAAGAAGGCTGAAGTTAGGTTACCAGTAGTGGGAATATTTCTTCCTACAATGTTCTGTCTCTCTGAATTGTCATGCTCAACATATATCCAAAACACATCTTTAAAGGACTCAACCAGCAATACAGCATCCTGACTCAACCCTGCAACCGCCTTAGCAACAGCCCAATGTGAATTTTGAAGACAATAACAGAAAAAGAACCAAATGAAGTGGTCCCTATCTCACTGTAAGAAGCATGTTTCACGATCTGTTGCTGCAAGCATTTGCTTTCCAGGGTCTTGGTAAGCCTTTTTCGCTTGCCTCCAATATTTTTTGCTGGAATCCTCCTTGCTTCTAAATAGTGTGGACAGTGTCCTGTTTCTCAGCCTATGGGAGGAGCAAACAGGATGAAGCAAAAGCCCAGCGTTTCTCCTTGCAGTTCACAGCCAGTCCAGTATGTAAGCATTGAGCCTTAGCTATTGACTCCAGTTTCTCCACCTGTCTCTTTGTTTTCATCCAGATGCACTTGGTTGCAATGGCCAGTGCACAAAGAACTACCTTAACACACAGAAGTTAAGTTTTGCTTAGCCAAGGGCCACAGCTTCTACTCTCTACAATTGTTTTATTCCCTACAGGAGCTTCTTTGCTTGTTCCCTTTATCCTGTATGGTTTCTAGAAAACCCACAGGCTTTCACATGACTTATGATAGCCTATTTATCAAACACACATGACAACAACCATTAATACTTCCCATTGCATCAGTATTTTTGCTTTGCTACAGAGAGAAAACTTGTGAGGCAGAGGCCATAAATCACTAGCTGAAGGTCACTTAGTCACATGGTTCAGATTAGCAGCTAAGACTTTTGCAGCCCATTCCTGTGTCATATCCTTTGCATCATCCTGCTTCTCAGGCACTTTTAGTTACTATTTTTTTATTGAGGGTGTGGGTGTTGAGCTGGCAGGTGCATCTTCAGTGATATCTATGTGGGTCAGGCATTGCATGTAGATCATGTCCTTTTTGTTTTCTCACACTTATTTCCAGCCAGTTACCTTTAGGCCTTTGTATTATGTGTCAAAAATCCCTCCAAAATTAAAAAAAAAAAAAAAATCAGACACATAAGGCTTTGTTACAGCTCTCCTCACCTTTGCATTGAGCATCTCACCTGTTAGCTCATAAAACTATGTGAGCCTGGAGCTCGTGTATAATTTGAGTCAAGAAGAACTGGCCAAGCTGGCTACTCTCATGCAGTTACATGGTCTTCTCTGCATTTTGAACAGAAAATGTTTGCATAACAAGCTACAGGGTGAAAAGCATTAGCGTTAGGCAAAAGTTGAGCACTGCTATCTTCCATAATTTATAGCTATCTATCAGCTGTGTTGTCTATGAAACACATTTGTCTTCACAGTTCACCAGGTAACTAAATTATTAAAATACATAACGGAAATAGAAGTTTCCACAGAATCTTATATTAGAAATATCTAAATGGGGTTTGGGTTTGTTTTAAATATCATCAGTGACATAACTTGTAAATCATTTTGATACTGGTCAGGGTGAAGGTAGTATATAAATATGAGATTACCTCTTGACCGCATGACCTGAGGTATGCAGACATATCTGGCAGACAGGATGTGAGCTGCTGACATAATATGATATAAAACTTGATCCTGGGAAATGCCTTGGGCACAAGAATGAGGAAGTTTGTGCTACTGTTTTTAAATGTGAGGAGCCATAAGTGTTTACAGTAGTGCATTTTGAAGATGTAAAATATCCTGGTTCTTTCTAAATTATGTGCAGTGTTAATTTTTGTGCACAGTGGATTGAGCACTGGTACAGGCTTATTCAACATCTCTGTGTATTGACTTGTCTATTTTTGCGAAATAATCAGCCCAAGACTGAGCAGATAATTGGGGTGACACTGGTTTCAGCCATGCATTAATTGCCCACCTAGGAATCAGAGAACCAGTTATTTTGCTTTGACTACGGAGTTGTCATAAGCTGATGTTACCATTTGTGGTCACTACCAGTACAGTTTCTGAACTGATGGACTGGCAATAGCAAAGAGTGCTTCAGCCACTTGACACACGATGGTCTCCTGCCTTGGATTTTCCTATAGCTATGGGAACATTTCTCACATTTATTCAGCAGGGCCAGACCCCACACCTCTGCAGTTCTGCAGCAGCCGTTCGGATCCATAACTCAAGGCATGAGACCATAGTGTGTTGCTTTGCTATCAAAGGTTATGCTGCTCAGTGGGACCCCAGATTCTGAATAGATGCATTAGCTGGCACATTTCCACCTGCAGTCTGGTGCTGCAAATGACAGGCTTGTTCCATGTGGTATTACCATACTCAAGACAAAACTAACAGGGTCTGCAAACCTTTGTATTTTATTACTGGTCCATGATACATTGCTTGAAAAGTTATGGCATAATGAAGTAACATATTATATGTCTGTGTATGAGAGATTTATGTGATTGGCTTTTGCAAAATAGAGCTTGTTCAATGGATGGTAGCATCAGTTCCTCCAAGATGGAGTGGGATTGTCTTTGCCTTTATGGGGCTGGCTACAGATTTATTCTGCTTGCCAGATACCAATTTCATTAAGCATCCTGGGCTTGCAGGCACATTTCTTTTTCCTTATTCACTGTCATTTCTTCATGAGGTCAATAGTCTCATCTCAGTGGTAGTTTCACTATTGAAGGATATGTTGTATGTACTGTGGATTAAAATCAGAGAAGGGAGGCAGACATCTGTGGAGAGAAGCAAAGTCCAAAGTACATTGAGGAAAACTGTTTTCATTTATCTTTGCTAAAGTACCTTTAAAGGAACTGCTTTTAGAAAATGCTGTGCATGTCTTGTTCTTCTTGTTTCTCCTTGTTCTCCCTTTGGATGAAAGATGAAGTAGCAGAGAATCTCTCATTCTCTTACTGATCTCTCTGCTGAAACAGGTTCAGTTTGCTGTTTTCCAGCTCTGCTCCATCCCTTCACACACAGGCTTTGTCTTGTCTACCCAAACTGGGAGTGTAAGTATTCCTGTGGCAGTAAAAATGACTAAGTCTAGGGTGTAGTCACTGTCTTGATAATCTCTGGGCTGAGCACACCTTGCTGAGAACACAGTTAGATGACATAGTGGTAAAAATATGTCAGTCATATCTGTGCCATGTCTTCAGGGGTAGAAATGAAGGTACTTTGTAATGAATCATGTAGGTATGCTTACTTGCTAAGACATTTACTTTATGAATATACCTGTTTGTTTAATAGAATTAAGTTCTCAGGTATGAGAAGGAGGTTTTAGTCTTTTGTCCACCACTTAGGTGAGATCTGTTCACAACTTGGCTCTAATTGTAAACAAATAGCATTATATCACATGTAGCATGTGAATTCTTTGAACAGGCATAGTGTTGTCTGAATCTTGTAAAAATCTTGAACACTTTTTCCAATTATATCAGTGCTAATGTACCACCTTCTGGCCAGCTAATGGAAACACATGAACTGATCTTCAAGAACTTTCCTGATCTGTGTCTCTCAAATGGGCTAAATCAAAAACCCTCTTTTTCTGTAGTAGTTCTGGGACCCATTCACTACCGTTGTGTTACACAAGAGAAGAACTCACCTCTTTTAAGTATGTAAAGAGAACAAAAAGTGTTTGCTTCAATTTCTTTTTAGAGTAGCTGTCTTTACTGGGGAAAAAAAAAAGGCAAGCTATGTTCAAGTGATAAACAGTGCTTTTACTTGGAGTATGAAATGTTTTCTAGCTATGACTAGGAGAATTTTATTCCTTTTAAAAGTAGCTGCTTCTAACGTGTGATTCTTGCCTGATGTAAAAATGTAACAGTTTATTCAAGACACTAACAACCTTGCCCATTACTTGCAGGAACTATTGGTGTCTACTTATATTAATTTGGAGTCTACTGTTCAAATGATAAATTGGTATGAATTGGAGACAAGGACACTTCAAAGCTATATATCTCTCTTTGCTGCAATATTCTAGTGATTTTTGGATAGGCTGTATGCTTGTTCTTGACTGTAATTCTGTCTAGAAGTATTAGTACACTAACTTCTAAGTGTTTACAGGCTAAAACCTAAGCAGTAGATCTGGAAAAAACATTTTCTGAATATGGATATTTTCTGCACAAATCTAATTTATCATTTTTGTGCATAATGTGTTACAGATGCTTGGTTTTGTCTTAAGACTAGCTAGACACATTCTGATTTCTTAGGGTGCTGCATAGTACAGACTGCAGAACACATGAGGAACTTCTATAAAACTGTAGTTGCAGACAAGATCTGTACAAGAGAAAGGGGAGTTCACTGTACACAGACTATGAATTGCTGAAATATTTTTTCAGTTATTCCATACCATATCTGACATGCTGGTGGTATGGAATTGTTTTTATGAACCAGAGTTTGAACTACTCAATAAAGATAACACAATGAAAATATTGAGTATTTTTAAATTAAACCACACAAGAAAGTTCTATGCAAACTAATTTTGTTATCTTGAATATTTTCTTTATTCAAGGAAGAGTGAAAGGGGTCTGATTGACTTCATTCATTTCTCCAGTTGAATAAAGATAAGCAGAGAAGAGGAAAATGATTGATAGCTTCCTGCATAGTGCAATGAAACTTACAGCTGCAACTACCACTGTTCTGGTAGTGTGAAACCAGTGTCTTAATGGTTAGTTCAGTCTCATTTGTTGGGAAGATGCTATTTTCCTTCTCCAAGCAGCAAGGGTGGAGGAGACACCAGGCAAATCATTTTGGGCAGTGAAGCGCTGTAAGCACAAACATCTGAAGTACAGTAGTCCTTCCTTCCCATAAACACAGACTTCTGTGTAGAGAGATAATGGTTAGAAAAAGTCAAAACATCAATGGAAAAAGTCAACAAAAACTTCTAGAGTCCGTTAAGATAGTATGTAGAGGACTGTCCTTTTCATCAGTTTTCTTGCAGTATGAGGGCTGCTGCAACCTTGCTGTGAGGGCTGAGTCATCATATTCTTGTATTCATATTCAGTTTAGTATCTGCATGATAGCTTATATTTAAAATGAAATATAGCAGTTCTTATCGAGACTCATGGGGATAAATTAATTGAACCTAGATGAAATTCATTGTGTTTTAAATAGATCTGGAAGCTCCATGATATAACTTCTTTGTAGCTTCAGATGATGTAGCTTCTTTTGACAATCAAACTTCTTTTAGGACTTACGATGAATTTGCAATAGTTAACCAAGCAACAGGCATTGTATTTAAGTAGTCACTAAGCCACTGCTGGGAACAGTCTGTGTAGTACTACTGTAGCATGGATTTGGGATGCAACAAGGTTTAAGCAAGCTAGATTTATGTGGCCTAAATTTAGACAATTGTCTTCAAAGAGATGTTGTGATTTGGCAGAGTATTATGAATTGAAAAGTTACCTGAGGATTAATCCATTCAACATGACCTGAGAAGTCAGTCAACTGGGAGGAGAATGAGTAAGAGGAAACCGCAGAGATCAGATCTGTGACTTCAGTCTTTCATCTTGCACCTTCTCCTGCTGCTCATTTAGTCTGCAGTGATTTTGAAATGTCTCTTAGCAGTGCCATAAAACCTAACTTTTGTACTAACAGTTCAACATGTTGGATAACTAAATTGCTGTTAAATTTTTTCATGTGGTGTGTTCAGTAGCAAGAGTAGAGGGCATGGCCTGTGTGAGCAGTCACCTTTTATACATGCCAGAACTTGCAGAGACACCCAGAAGTCTGAGGAATGCTTACAAATGTGTCTTGCAGCCTGTAGCATGTTGGTGGTCAAGAGGTTTGGGATTTTCCAGCTGCCCTCTGTAGTCTTCTTGAAAAGAGGCAAGGTGGATGCCTCTTGTTCTGTCTCCAAAATCTGTTCTGAAGCTCACGGGAAGAAGGTGTCCTGCAAGGTTGTGAGGACATTTCTTAATGTTACCACAAACTACTTGATAGCAAAGGTACCTAGGAAGCATGTGAATGTAATAGCTGCTATCCTGACAGGGATTTCTTCCATGCAAAACAAGCAGTTAGTACCCTCCTGTTGCCAAAAAGCCTTCTGTGCTTTGAGCTGTATACTCTTAGAACTGGTTTCCATGCACTTTCCTACTGTATGTTTATGCTGCTGTCTGCAGCAGTAACAGGTTTGACTTTGTACCAGTAACAGAGCTGTGATGAAAGGAAAGCTGTTGAAAACAGGCCTGGCTTCATAGCTTGTACTAAACTTGAAAGCCTTTTCAAGTGCATAGATGCAACAGAACTATTAATTGAATCAGTTTATAGGTTTGTATCCACTTCTGTAGCATTTACCCACTTCCACTGTTTTCTGGAGAGTCCTAGAAATGTGATGGATACTGAGGTACAGAGGAATAGAGTTCCACATATAACACTTTTATAGTCAGAAATTAGAAAAGAGTGGGAAGAGAACCAGAAGCTGTGATGTGATATGATAGTGATGTTTTCCCAGAGCTACATACAAGGTTGGTCAAGGCTGGAAATGGGAGTTCAGTTGTATCACTTCAAAGTGATGGCCCACTCACTTTAAATGTCTTTTAAATTACACCATCTCTCTTGGTAAGATCAGAAGCATGACAGATCACCCCAAAAAATGTGCGCAGTTGTATTGAATTGGATATGGAAAAGCAAGAAAATGACCAGATATGGATGTCATGGAAACTATGTGGGAGTATAACCTTTGTCATGGAGACATAACTGCACAGCAGCCTGGTCCTTGATTTCTTCCCGATTCTGTGTCTAGAGTGCGTAGTCTTAACTGCACTTTCTGCTTTTCTATAATTGCTTATTCGGGTGCCTCAGGTTTTGTTGTTGGCATCCTCATGACCTGGCTGATCTTTAAAGACCGAGTCTGTATGCCAGTGTCTGGTGGACTTCATGTAAAGAACCCTAGAAGAGATCTTGCTATGCCGACAGACATCTTAGCAGTTCTTGCTTTGTCTGAGGGACTGGTGTAGACTACATCAGGGAAGTCAGGACCCCTTTGGAAGGTGCAACATGTTAAGGGTATGCCTTTACTATAGACTAAAGTTCAAAGAGCTATCTGAATTACACATAAATTAATATATTCAGGTAACAGGAACAGTCACGCCATGAAGCTCTGAGCTAGTTTCTCTCCAGAGGCTAAATAGATGAGTACTCAGAAATTTGAAATTTCAGGCATTTGCTCAGGTCCAATTTTGAAAGTTATCTGCCTTTCTTTTTTGAAAGGTACATAATACCCTCAGATCTTCTTCCTACTTCTGTGACGCAGTTTTGATCACAAACATTTCGCAGTATCAATGTCCTTTAGCAGTTGGATGGCTGCCTTTCCCCCAGGCACAAGTCACATGATACTACCTGATGGTTTTGGCCAAAGTAGTCGTGGTTTAGCCAGATAGAAAAATAAAAAGATGATAGGTTAAAGAGAACCAAAGCTTTCTTTCCTTGTCATAAGGAAATTATAATTGCAGGCAAAGAATTGCAGGTGATCTGCTCTTAAGCAACCGAGATCTTATAAACACTAGAATTTTAGAAGTCCTAAAAGAAAGAAGCAATATTTTCCTGGAAATACCATAAAACCTTTGTTTCAAAGTGCTACATTGCTGGATGACCAAAGTCCTGGAAAGACATGAGACAGCATAGACAACATATTGGTGTGGACTGAGGGTCAGAACAATGTCAGATTATTCTTTGTGGGTTCTTTATTGCTTTCTCACTCAGGGCGTGATTGTGGATAACAGTCAGTTGGATTCCCCACCCCCTCTCCCCCAATCTGTTTATAGTCTTGTGGCAATACTTAGCAGATAAAGAATCCACCACTGCACCTTGTGGTGTGACCAGTAGCAGGGGCTACAGGCAGGCACTGTGCAAAGCTGGGAGTGAGACAGCAGGCTAGAGAAAAAAATCTGAGAAACTGAGACGATGGCACTTCTTTTCATGTGCACTTTGCAATGCATGGGTAGTCTGTAAAAGCTGTCTGTTGCTGTTACTGCTTTGTATTGCCATGGCTTGAAAAATAAATTGATATCATTCACCTTCATATATAATTGTCCATTGCAGTAACCCTTAGAACTTGGTTGATGTGTGTTGTCCTTAGATCAGAAGGTTGGGTAAACTTACATGAATAAGAGGGAATGAGAGGACCAGAATATCATAGTTAGACAAGACATTATAGTGAGCTCATGGCAGCACTTTGGCTAGTGTGATTATTCCCTATTTCATATTCTAAATGGTAGCTGAAATAAAAATTCAAAATTGTGTGTTATGGTTGAGGGAGAATGGAAATCAGGTTCATCTTTTTTGGGAATTGGTGGCAATTTAAATAGTGACTTAAAATAGTATGATGATGGTTTTGTTGTTATGCTCAAATCACAAGTGTACAGCTATTCCACAGTGCTACATTTTACGTTTACTTCTTGCTTGTGCTGAAGAACAGTGACTTGTGTATGCATGGGATGTCTGGGAGAACCAAAAAGCACAAATGCCAGCACTGCTGTATCATGTAGAGCAAACATGGTGCAGCTACAGAGTATAATTTCATGCTGGCTGCTCATTTTTCGGAGCACTCTGATTCATTAGCTCAGTAGGAAGAAAATGGGAAGAAAATCATTAAATTTCTTAACACCGAGAATTTGTGCTTATTTTGGAAAACACCTTATTTACCACTGCAACAATCTTGGGAAGAGCTGGGGCTGAAATAGCTCACTGTGATACAGTTTTCTACATAGTGTCTTGGCAGAGCCTGAGACTAGGAAAGTAGCATTCAAAGGTGCCCTGTCCTGAGAGAGCCTGAGGACAGCTTCCACAAGACAAGTCAAAAACATATTTTTCCTTATCCTATACATATATCCCTAGATCACAGCTTCTCCAAGAGATGTTTCAGAGACATCCAAGGACTGTCAGACTCTTGCACACTGGGTACAACAAAGAGTCTCTTTACTGAACACATCCTGGGGAAAAATCACACCTGGGTATCTCTTACAGTGCTGTCACCATACCCCATGTGCTTTTGTGGTAACAGCAAATGCACAGACAAGTACTCAGGGACACATTGCAGATGTGCTCTTCCTCAATGTGCATTCCTCTTCCTACTGGATTATTCTCTAGAGCAAAGGGTATGGGGGACAGAAAAGGGAAGATAATTGTAACAAGAGGGAGGGAACATTCCAGGCAAATAACAGAAGATAACTGTAGAGAAGAAACGCTTCTTGAATGTTTAGAGAGGGAAGTCTTAAAAAAATCAATGTGACGTGGTTTCTCCTTTAGGTCATTATGTTGGGATGAGATCAGTACAATCATTGGCGTCATTCCTTTAACATTTCTTTCTGGATTCCTTTTCTGTGTTCAACTGTGTATCTTTTAAATAATTCTTGTCAGACCCCTCAGCATTTTAGCCAAGTCTTTTGACTATTTTATTCTTGCCCAACATATGAGTAGGTCTTCCTTGAGTGTGCAGACTTTGAGGGTTTTTTTGAGGAGAGAACTAGGTAACTCCAAAATAATTAGCTGAAATTTCCTCCCCTCCCCTCTTTTTTTAAAGACAATTCCTCATCTCTCCAGGAAGATGAAGAGATAGATATGGAGGCTGTGAACTGGCAGCTGAACAACACCTCCATGAATGGCCATTCATCTACCCCAACCACAGTTCGCTTTCCCAGCTGGGTGACTTTTGATGACAATGAAGTCAGTTTTTCACCACAGAGCCTTTCTCCCTTGAAAACAGATACCCCACCTGCAGAAACACAGGCTCCAGATGTTAACTTTAATCTCACTACGTCCTTAAAGAAAAGAGAACGTCCTAAAAGCACATTGGGAGACCTCTCCAAAATTCAGAGACTAGATCTTTCATCTTTAACCAAGTTGCCTTCTGTCGAAACACCACCATGGAGTGCTACTAATCCCTTTCTGGATGAATCTCTTAGAGATGTCCAACCCTCACCCATCAATCCATTCAGCTCATTCTTTGAGGAGCAAGAGAGGCGTTCCAAAAGCTCTTCTGTCTCCAGTGCTCCAGGCAAAAGCCAAAGAGACTCTCAGATTATTCTCCATCAAGAGGCTGATACTATCAGTTTCCATGAGGCAAACAAGACTGTAACCCACACAGATGCTGTAGAGCAGCTCAAACAGCTGCAGATTGGAGACCCAGATCGTGTGAGCAGTCCTGCCTTGCCTGATGATGACCCCACGATGCCATATGGTCTAGATGCAGCTTTATTTAACCTGGCACCAGCTCAGCCAAAGGATGGATGGCCAATGATGCTGAGGATCCCAGAGAAGAAGAATATTATGTCATCCAGGCACTGGGGACCAATATATGTCAAGCTGACCAACAGTGGATGTATACAACTTTTTTATGAGAAGGGACTAGAGAAGCCTTTTCGAGAGCTCAAACTTGAAATCAATCATGAGATTTCGGAGCGCAAGCTGCAGAACTACGATGAGAATGGAAGGATACACAGCGTGCGGTTGGATCGCACAACATACAAGGAGAAAAAGAAGTATCAGCCTAAGCCAGCCATTGCACACACTGCAGAGAGAGAGCAAATTATCAAACTTGGGACTACAGATTATGAAGACTTCCTTAGCTTCATCGCTGCTGTGGAAGACACACTGATGAACCTGCCGGCTTCATCAACAGATCTGAGCACAGTGGGACTGAATTATCAAGAAGAAGAAATCACTGTGGATGTCAGGGATGAGTTTCACGGCATCGTGGCCAAGGGAGATAGTGTGATTCTCCAGCACAGTGTGCTGACTCATATATATGTTCTCAGCTTCCTTTCTGGCCTGGCAGAATGCAGACTGGGCCTTAATGATATCCTGATCAAAGGGAATGAAATAGTTGCAAGGCAGGATATTATGCCCACTACTACCACTAAGTGGATTAAATTATACAACTGCCGGTTCCATTCATGTGTGGATGAGGATATGTTTAATAACTGCCGTATTATCCTGTTCAACCCCTTGGATGCCTGTCGGTTTGAACTGATGAGATTCAGGACTGTCTTTGCTGAGAAAACTTTGCCTTTTACTCTGAGGACAGCTGCCAGCATCAGTGGTGCTGAGGTGGAGGTGCAGAGCTGGCTGATGATGTCCACGGGGTTCTCTTCCAATCATGACCCTTTAACTCAGGTCCCTTGTGAAAACGTGATGATCCGCTACCCCGTGCCAAGTGAGTGGGTGAAGAACTTCCGCAGGGAGAGTGTCCTGGGGGAGAAATCTTTGAAAGCCAAGGTGAACAAGGGAGCCACTTTTGGATCAACCAGTCTGTCTGGTTCTGAGCCAGTAATGAGAGTAACTTTGGGAACTGCCAAATACGAGCATGCCTTTAATTCCATTGTATGGAGGATAAACCGACTGCCTGACAAAAACTCAGGTGAGTGGCATATACCATCTCTGCAGGGATAAACTAAAACAAGTTATGTATTTTGAAAGATAGGAAGTACTGAGTTTAAATGGTGAGAAATATGTCACCCTCTGTAGTATACCAAAGGGCGTAAATTAGTTGTGTTAAGTATTTATCATCTGACCCTTCATTGTAATAGTTTTACATCTACTACAAATATAGCTAATGATAAAAACAGTTTTAGGTTTTCTAGATGCAAAAATATGTGTTCCCTCTCTTATTGGAGGTATTTAAAAGAGGTAGTACTTAGGGAGATGGTTTAGTAGTAGACTAGATTCGTGCTAGGTTAATGGTTGGATGTGATGATCCTAAAGATATTTTCCAATAAATGGTTCTGTGATTCTCTGATTATGAAACCTAGGCATCAAACATCTGTGTGCTCAGTACTGTTACTGGAAGCAGGGCTTTTTCACATGACTTGCAAAAGCAAGATTCTATGCTATGGGACTGAATGACAAGATCAGATAAATTGCTGTAGCTCCTGCATATGTGATATCCTTCCCAAGCATACTGGGTCAGTGCTACATGTTTCAATGCATATGCCACAATTAATGCCTCTGAATTATCTGAAATGGGGATTGTAAGAGAACAGAAGATGTTGCTCAACCATTTAAGAAAAATACAGACATTTCCAAACACCATTTTGTGGCTATGTTTCTGTAATCAGTGCAGACAGGGAATTACAGCTTAAACCTGAAGAGAGAATACCAACATGAAACCCACGTTGTATTTCTATCCCAAGTCTTTGTATTTCTAGTAACATGGTCATAATTAAACATGAAAATAATGTAGGCAAGCTACTGTTCCCTTTAACCATTTCTGCTAGTCATTCTATATGCTGCCTGCCATCCACAGTGCACAATAAAGATGGACAACTCAGATTTATTCTTATTTTTAGTGAATTCTACTTCTTGACTTATCTGATCTAGAATAGCTTTGTACAAATGAGATGGACTTTTCAGCATTAATGCAGTAGTAATGCATCTGGGTCACTGGAAGGGTTTCTGTATTCAGTATTCCCTGAAGGAAAGTTCATTGTGGTACCAGATTTGGCACTCTCTATATGTTTTTCCTGAGTTTGAGTTATAGTGTCAGCAAAAGAGTGATCCAAGTGTCCTGATCTTTTGGGTCATGTTTCAGCCCAAGGACGCTAGTTTACACCGGTTACAAATTTGAAGGGATATCACTGACAGAAGGGAAGGCTCCAGGTTTCCTGTCGACTGAGGTGTAAGAAGCAGAGCTTGGAAACTTGAGAGAAATGTAGTAATGAAAAATTCACCCCAGGCTGTTTATGAGCAATAACAGGCTTTGTGAGGAAAATCTCAATACGCCATCTGCGCGAGCTCTGGGAATGAGATGCTGTGAAATTGGGCCTTCTGTGGCATCTTCTCTCCAAAGATCTCAGTGTACCATATAGAAATCACAGCTGAGGAAACAAAAGCCCTCAGACTTTAACACAATCACAGAACATGCCAGTAGCAAACCAGGAGAAGAGGCAAAATCCCTGTCTCTACTGCCTCCTGCAAGGTGATGCTGCCTTACCCGTTGCTACTCTGAGGGAGATATTGATCTGTGCCTCTTTATTTCCTTCTTTCCCATTGTGACTCTTTATTGTATATACACTGTGACAGGGGGAAGGAAATACATTACAGATTTGTTGCTGCTGTTGGACCCCTGCCACAGAGCATCTATCCATCAGTGTCATCATGCAAAACGCAGGGCAGTTGGTATTTGTTTACATCCTGAGAGGAAGAGAGTGTCCTCACCCCTCCGGTCAGATCAGATGTTATTTCAGGGAAAGGAAGAGCCTTGGAAGCACTGTCTTGGCCAAGACACATGAGGTATGTGAGAGGGAGGGAATCCCAAAGTGATGACAGGGCAGGCCAAGTAGTTTAAATCTGACCTTGCCCTTCAGGGACTATTTCTGTTTATTGGTGGTACTTCATCCCATGGTTCTCCTTTCTCAAAGTACATGGCAAACAAAGGGGTATGTAAGTGGTACTCAAAAGCATTAATTCCCACTCCTTCTTAGATTTGCCTGATGGACAATGTATGCTTTTGTCCAAGTGATCCTCGTGTGGGATCTAACTATACCAGCCTTGTGCGCGTTTAGCTATATCCAGCCCTATCCACAAGTCATGTAATAACCCAACTTCATGTATTTGCAAAGTCGTCATAAATTATGCAGTTCTCAAGCACTAAACATAAAACTACTCCACTGACTCATACGTCATGCTCTCTTACTGTGATACCTGTAACTTATCCCTAAGAGCACTTTGGGTCTTCCGTAAATATCTGGCCTGCAAATGAACTGCTGTGATGCCTGGGGCTCCAGAGCAGGGGAGAAGTAGTGGCATCACGCTGGAACTGAGGGAAGTGCTGCAGGTGGCCACAGCTTGCAGCTCCACCTACCTCCAGAGGCCACACAATGGGTCCACACCACTTGGGGCATATGCATTGCATGGGTGCTCCAGCACATGTGCCTGTCTGCTAGACATGCTTACAGTACATATGTAGGCACACATTTTGAGACTTTCTGTTCATCCACAGCACATGCTCTGACACACAGTCCCTTCCAAACACAATCCCAGAACTCCAGAGGTCTCCAGATAGCCAGCTGTGCTTCACTCCATTCCCTGAATATGGACTGGTTCAGTCCCTTTGTAGAGGTGGGGGGCGTGACCCCCAAACCGGCCGTCCACAGGAGAGCGTGTCCCTACCATAACTCACTGCTTGTATGCAGGCTGTAGAAGTCTGAGCACCCAGATTGTTAAGAATTATTTCAGCAGCTTTGCACTCTTATCTAAATTTTTTCTTTCTGTGCTTTCTAATGGGATGGGGCCCTTTGCACTCTCACTCTAGGAGACAGTGTTATCGGCACTGTCTGTATTATTTTGTAGCCAAAGTATCTGCTTATGACTGAACATTGAAAAGCTATGATAAATGCATACTGTTACTATAATTTGACCTAAGGAAAAAAATAGGGACTGGATTCTACTGAGCACATTGCTGAAATCCAAATAGCAAATATTTGTTCATTTTTACAGCTTGGTAAACTTTATTGCCTGTGACATATTTACAATTAGTATGAGCAAAAGAGTTGATGAAGAATGCCTATTTGCAGACTATTTACAGCTCTAGTTGCTGCTGGCTGGGCTTCACATGTTCTTTTTTTTTTTTTTTAATCCACCAGTAGAATACTAGGGAAACATCCAAACAGTCTTCAGTCGTGGGAAAACACTCTCTCTGTGAAGCAGGGCTGTAGCATCTATGCAGAGCCTTGGTTCTGGATTTGAACTTTTCTCTAGTTTGGCTGTGGATTCCAGGCATGCTGCCTGGAATACTTTCTGAAGTAAATTATATCTTTTAATCCAAACATGTTGGGACATTTGGAGTATCATGAGTCATTTGGAACAGAGTCTCTCCAATCACAATTACACTTGCATATATATTAATTATCAGAGCCTTGATTGTAAAAACAAACCATTAGTAGCTCAAGGAAACGAGGTGCAAAACAAAAGCAGTGTGTTGATTCCTCCTGATTTTGCTGAGAAGAGTTCTCTCGTTCATTAGAGAAAGAGCTCTGAATGAGCTTGTTGAACAGTCTATAGAGGTGGTGCCTCATGAGCCTCATGCCCAGGACAGTAATGAACACTGATGGGCTAAGTAATTTTGCAATAGCTTCAGTGGTCGAGTTGCTTTCTTAATCTGACTTGTTGTCTACCACACTGAGCTGGGTCAAATTAATAGCTTCCTTAATTTTTATGCATTTGAGGGGGGAGGGGGGGTGTTACCACCTGTCCAGTTGAAATTATGAAGAGTTTAGAAGCTCAGCTCTCCAAAGCACCTGGCATGCAGTGTGCTCAAGCCCAGTTGAACACTTCCCAGTGATACCTTCACACACATCCACCCCAAAAGCAGCTGAGCACATGCCAGCTCAGGAGTGTTGCAGCACAGACTGAACATCTGCAGCTGTGGATGTGGCCTGCACCAGAGCACAGAGCCACTCCTCCTGGGCTGCTGGCATTCTCCAGTCTGAAGAAGGGAGCAGCATACAGCAAACTAGAGAAGAAAAGCATATGAAAGCTGATGAGCAGGAAGGATCACAATGAGGAGTCTGCTGAGAGTGGTACAGTGTGAGGAAAGAGAGATGAATGGTTAGGGGAGCCTGAGACTGGGGGTTGGTTGCCAATACTGAGTGCTGAACACAGATTTTTGGAGCCAGTTTTAGGCATCTTGATAATCCAGTGCTGAATTGCACTGCCACCGTGGCTGTGCTCACCACAGCCAAGCTCAAGAACTGGCCAGAAGCAAAAGCACTGTGGTGCTGGGGGGCATGGTGATCCCCCTGAGAGCTCCTGGGGCTGCTGCTCTCCTGTGGTGGGAGGGACCACCAGGAAGGCCTGCTGTGTGCCACAGCTTTTGATCCAGAAAAAGCAGGTCTTTGTGTGAAAAGCCAGGAAGGGCTGTCAAACAGAGATCCTGGCTTGCTCTAGAACCAGGGCAAATGAGTCAGTACTCTGCCTGAGATAGTTAATCCTGATAAAAATGTATTTTAATGCTTGTGGAACTTGAGCTTCTGTATCTGCTTGGTAAGTGCACCCATTCATTCATAACTTGGCTCCAGCTATGGTGCTGCATATCCCTGGTCTCTGCTGAACTGCACAGCCTCTCACTGGATTTGCTGCTCGTACATTATTTTACAAACCTTCCAGTGGTGAGGGAACTTCGGCTAGACCGTTTTGAAATATGAGGCTGACTGTAGATGTAATTCTTACCCAGGCTTACACTGAGTCAAATTTTTTTCCAGTTCTATTTCAGAGGTCAGGTGGGATTTTGCAATACCTAAGCCCTCTAAAGACGGCCTAATTTCATCCTATTGAGGCAAAATCCCACATCTTGCTTTTCAGGCTTCAGTTTTAACAAGGCTGACTTGGGGCTAAGCAGGTGCTTTTCCCAGTGGGAGCTTCTAGGCTTTCCCCACCCGGTTCTCTTTACTCTGCCTGCCTTCCTCCTTCCTTGTCTCTGTCCTGTACAGCTTGCTGACCTGTATGGAGAAAAACTTCCTAGTGAACAAGTATTCAGGAATCGTAAAGCCTGTAATAAAGGCAGGCAAAGATTCCATTCATTTACTTATGCATTCATTTACACATACATAGATAATAAGATCCTCTCAATCAGAAAGCCCTGTGTGGCTGCGAAGGCTTTCATCCTCATTTTGCACATAGAGAAACTGAGGCAGAGACATTAAATTACTTGCTCAAGAGTTTAAGGAGTTGGCAGCAGTCAGGTCAGAGAAAAAGCCAACTTAGTTTGACTAGAAGTCCCTACTTTTAATTTTTAAACATCACTGCTGTCAAGCAAAACAAAGAAGAAGGAGAATAATAAGAGTCATTTACACATGACAGAGCTAAACATTACCTCCTCTCCTTGCCATCTTTAATGACTAGCCACCTTGTCATGGATTCAAGTGAGAAATAAATGGTTATTCTGAAGGTTTGCACAAATTTGCTTTTTGAATACAGGAAAGTTATTTAACCTTATCCAGTACATTTTCTTCTGTTAAAAAGGGGGATAACAATTTCAAATAAATATCAAATATTTCCAAATTCCTTCTTTTCTTACTGTCGTTTCATAGCATTTCAGAAGGATGTGCCACGATGTACTTAGCATGTGACAGACACTGAGGGAATCAAGAGGACAAATACTTTCACCCTACTGTGCTTGATTTACTTCATATATTTTCACCCACTAAAAGCAAACTAGAGTGATTAGCAATCCTTTTTGCATTTTGTTTAATTCCTTTGGTAACTTCAACCACATTGAAGCAGGTAAGACACTTACTATGAACTAATGCAGCTAGGGAGATTCTCAGTTTCCTGCAGTTTCATGATGCTGCTTTCTCCCAGATGTTGTGTTTTGATTCATCTGACACAACTCTCATGACTGTTTGCTCTCTTTTTCCAGCTTCTGGCCATCCTCACTGCTTCTTCTGTCACCTAGAGCTTGGCTCTGACCGGGAAGTGCCTTCCAGTTTTGTCCGCTACGTAGATGTGGAATTTGACATGCCCACCACTTCTGCGTCCAAAGCCACTGTTCGGTCCATCTCTGTCGAGGACAAGACCGATGTGAGAAAGTGGGTCAACTATTCAGCACACTACAGTTACAAGGTAAAACTGAGCAGTGCTAATCACCGTGGTTACTTTGCATGCTTCATTGTCTCGAGAAGTACAGGCAGACAAATAAAATACCACGGACAAAAGAGGTGGGAATTTGGCACATGCCAGGCTGTGTGCAGTAGCTACCCATGTGCAGCTATTGATTCCTGGCAAATAAGCAGTGGGTTATCTCAGTGAAGATGGAATAAATTTGCTTGCAGTTGCCTGTGGAAGAGCGTGCACACAGCCAGCTCCTGGGGATTAGCTGATATGGAGAGTTTGAACAGGGGCATTGCTGCTCTTCCTAGTGGGGGTGCTACCGTGGGAGTCTTGCTGCAGACAAAAGAATCACATTATTTCTCCTCTTAAATATTTCTTTCTTCTGCCTGCCCTAAGGAGAGGAGCAGATAGGAAAGTGCACTATGTATATACCTGCCAAAATATCTCAGTAAATTTGCATGTTAGCTGAATACTCAGCAAAGAAATTGGCATCCTACCTTGCCTTCTTCGAGTGCAATGATAAAGAGATTCTGAAAAGACTCTCATGGCAAATATTTTTACTGGCAATTGTAATTATATTTTTAGTAGTTTCTTAAATTCCCTAGAGATGGTATTTGATCTTCCTAAGTATCCCTTTTAAGAATTAAAACATTGGATTATTGCTGAGTTTTCAGAGCTGTTGAAATTTAGAACCCAAACATAGATCCCGTTGGCCCTGTCCCAATACAAATTGGTATTTGTAGGCCAAAGCACCTCTGAGCCTGAGGACAGCAGGGAGTTTGCTGATATTTGAGGTAGTGTTAGGCACAGCTTCAAGAAGCAGGGAGTTGGATTTGATGATCCTTATGGGTCCCTTCAAACTCAAGATCATTTAAAAAATCCTTTGCTTTATACATCAGTCTTCGCTGAATTTATATATTAAGGCAGGTTTTCTGCTGTCACATAAGAAGCCACCTATCATCTGCAGATTTGGTTTTGAGTTTATATTCAGAGTACAAGTGGGAATGGTAATGAATATAAAATCATGTGAGTTCTCTGCATGACATTATCTCTTCCGGAAATTATTTAATGACACTGCTGAATTGTAGAACTGCTTAGATTAGACTGAAAATCCTTATAGTAAGTAAAATCCAATTTTCCCTAATTCTCAGTCTATTTTTCCTCACAACCCTCTCAGTTCACCAAGAGTTTCTTCACCTGAGCACACGAACAACCACTGAGGAAGATCTGTGCATCTTTCGTTTTCCTTTCTCATAACAAGTTTTCTTCCTCTTTTTCTTCTACCAGGTCGAAATAGAGCAGAAAAAAAGCTTGAATGAGGATCTGAAGGGAGAAAGTACTGCAAATGTCAATGAATGTGCTACACAGTAAAGGAAGATCAGTCTGCAAGTCCCAAGAGGGGTGGTCAAATTAACAGACCTGGAAGAAAGGACTTGCAGGGGATGGGTATTTTTCTCCTAAAAAAATTCGAGATGACTACTTTTAAAATAATACTCTGAAGAGTATAATTTTTTCTCCTTGCAATGATCCATACTTTGAGAAGAATGTGGTCAGGGATTTGTTTGGAGGGGATCCACGGGCTTTTGCTAGAACAGTGTAAGTTGTACAGTCAAGCCTGCCTTTTCTGCCGTTTTACCATTTAGGTTCTGCATTCAAGTATGGTCTGGCAACCATTTCAGCCACACCAGAAAATAGCCTTTATCTCACAATCTTGCCCTCCCACTTTAAGTATTTTGTTCCAATGCCTTTTGGTTTGGCCATTGACTGAATTGCTTCCTTCTGAACTGCCAAATAAAATTCAGGGAGGATCAAATGAAAAATTATATACAATCTCCTTTCTGAAATGGTCCACAGAGTAAAAACCCTGAGCACCATTCTGAAGAACCAACACACTCTGTTTCTTAAACAAAGAGAATAGTCTCTGTGTTGAAGTAGTTGAACTACAGACAGGACAGCTGATCACAGAGCTGTTCCTCTCTTCAGCCCTTCCTGTCTCCTCCCCTGAGTGACATGTCACTGTGCACGTTTTCATGATGTTTGCACAAGTTACAAGAAAGCCTCTGCAATTTCTTAACATTTTTACTTTGTAGTCTGAGCCGTTCTGGTATCTTGACTGATCATGGTCGTGGCTGCTAGTAATAGGGAATGTGTGTTACAATAGTGGAGATACCAGAGGGACTTTGCTAAGATTAGATCATTCCTGCCTAGAAAGATATTTAAGGGAAAAACATGGGGGTTTAGTTTTGGGTTTAGGGGTTTTTTGTATGTTTTCTTGGATGAGTAAAATAGGTGGTTATTGAAAATGTCAGAACACAATTAGTTTTACAGAAAATATTGTTTGTTCTCCTGAAAATCCTTGGAAGTATGTCCAGCACAATATTATTTTCATGTTCTATCTTGAACCTACAATATAAGTAACTTGTATCTTTATAATACTCCCAATAACTGGGCCCCAAAATCTCTTTCCAAAAATTAACAAGTTTCTATCATGGAGATTTTTTATCCCCACTTAGCTGGAAGTAATAGCAAGTCTTAAAACTTCTTTCTAAATAAAAATGTAGAAGATAGAAATCACTCATTTACACATATTTTCAGAGAAAACAGTGTTAAAAGTACCCATTTTTAGTTGTTTCTATGGCTTGTGTAATATTTTGTCTTGTAATGTTAAATGTAAAGTACGTAATTTATTAAATCATTTATCTTTTGAAAGATTACTACTGACTATAAAATACACATTTGGAAAACTTTGGCAATGTAATTTAAAATCATAATGAATTAAAATGAAAGCTTTTTTATAAATTTATTTCATTTTACATTTAATATAAAAAATTAATACACTTTTGATTTACCACTTTCACTGTGACTCCTATAAAAATGACTACAATCTTAAAATCCCAAATAAATAATGAAATTAATTTCATTAAGTCTGAAACTGATAGTGGTAGAATTTAAAATAAATTGTAGAGAACTTATAAATGCCTTTTTTATATGCATCTACATTTCAAGCCTGCATCACTCTAGTGACACATACTTAACACAGGTACACCACTGTAAATATATAAAGTCTCAATTGTTCTAGTACTTAGTGACAAGCCTCTGCTCCATTGCAGGCAGCCCTTCTGGGCCCAGGATGCTCCTTGGAACACACCTGTTAGTACTAAGCATTTGCAGCATCTCTGTAAATGGAAAAATGCTGTTAACTTTTATGAAGAATTTTGAGATCAATGTATTAAAATTCTGGTATTATTAATGATAACTTGTATAGGTTGTGAAATATCTGGGAGCACAGGGCTGAATTTGTGACTGATTCTCAGCTCTAGCACACGCTGGCTGTGATGATGAGTTGCACAGCAACTCCTCTACAAAATTCACTCCTGTTCAAAGGCAAATTTCTGGGTGGTCTTCCTGCCTTTCACTGTAGCTCCTAATGTACAGTTTCTGAAATCCCACCATCAAGAAATAAACAAAAAACAAAACAAAACCAAAAAAGAAAAAAAACAACCAAGCTGAAGCAGTGCTGAGATGTTACTGAGGAAATGTGAGAATGTTTTGTGAAAGAAATTGAGATTAACTACTCTGACCTGCAAGCTCAGTATCTGACTTTTTTGCCTTTTTTGCTCCTCAGCTCATGGAAACACAAATAAGTAATACAAGTTAGCGAAGTTATGTTGTATACCTTAAGAAGGGAGAAAATAAAAGGAATATAATTTTTCATCGCTGTTGAATTGTTAAACTATTCAGCCTCTATCATACTTGTGCTACAGAACATTCTATGTTCCAGTAAGTGAAAGATGAACATATTGGAGCTTTATGGATTTACTTAATTTCTGTACCACTTCATCACTGATTTTTTTTTTTTATTCAGAATCAATTAATGAAAAACCTGACTCCCATCTTTCTTGTGTAGTTGTATGCAAAAGTATTTCTTACAGTCATCATGAATTTATGCAGGCAAAACTGGAAAAGTGTTCTGGTTTACATGAAAACTGTTTTAATCCATTCTCATCTCCAGAGAGTGTTTTTGGTTGTACCTGCCACTGAATTTTCAAGAGTTAAAGATGAATACCTCAGCCAAATTCTCAAAAGATCTTATTTCCTTATTTCCTAAAGACTGGAGTAAGTGGTTTGATTTTTCAAAAGAGTGCTAATAACCAAAATCTTTAGAAAGTCTATTGTTGGTGTCACCAGGTATCTCAACTGATTTTTTTTTTCAGTCCAGCACCATTATGAGTATTGAGAATTTGAACACTGGGATCCTAAGTGCCCTTATTGCGGTCTCCACTGGTTTTAATTGATTAAATAGTGCCAATTTTTCAGTGTTACACACTGTCACATATGTACTTTATGTACATATACTCTTCACCCACATTTGTATAGTGGTAATTTGAACAGACTGTTTATTGGAGTAATGGGAAAAAGATCTGAGAGATTTGTGAGTTTGAAAGTAGCAGGAATTACTTAGATACAAGCAGTGCCTGTAGTGGGGATTTTTTTTTGTTTGTTTGTTTGTTGGGTTTTTTTTTTTTTTAATCAGGCAGAAAAATCTCTCTGACTAGTTTCAGATTACCACTTCTTTTGAGAAAGATGCAATCACTGTCCTTTGGTATATTTGAAAGCTTTGTAGTACTCAAACACTCCATGCAGGAAACGTGCCTTCAAGGTAAGCATATGTTCACTCCCTGAAGCAATTCCCACTTTCAGTCCTCTTTCTATTTCTCATTATGGTTTTAATATTTGTACTGTGGTAAAACTTGAGGTATTGTATGGAATTTTGCCTAGAAATATCAAGTGTCTTTGATACTTACAAGGGGTAAAAATGCACAATATCTCCAGGCAGCTAAGCTTATTTTAGTTAATGTCTCTTACATTTATTAACTATGGACACTCTGCTAGAAAAGCAAAATGGGTGAATTCAGCTGAGAAATATTAAAACTGACTGATGTTATTTTTGTTCTTTTATTTAGATTTAAATTTATTCATCTTACGAAGGAGTCAGATATCGCAGTATCATTATAAACACTGCAGAAATAATTTTCCTTCTCTGGTGGGTTGCTGGCTGACAGTCACTTGATAGGATGTCCAGCATATGTCCACGTTATTTAGTAGCTGCTAAAACTCCCTCTTGAACAGTCACCTCCCAGGATAGAGTGCAATTGCATGCAAAAGAGCATGAAAGCAAGTGGAAAAGGTGTATAAAGTTCAGCCCAGAGGTGCTTACTCTTTTGCTTGCATAAAATTCTCAGTCATTTCCTTGGCCCTTCAGTGCACTAATCAAGTCCTTGGTAGGTCATCTTTGTTCCAGATGGTGAAAAATTTCTTTCAGTGACTCTTAGCAGCTCGTGCATAGCTGTATTAATCTCTAGAACTGACCAGCACAACAATTTGCAGAGATCACTTATGGATGAAGTACTTACCCTCTTCTGCCACTGAAGTTAAATTTACATCATGACATGTCTAAGGTATAAAATTTTGTATGATAACATGCACAGCTGTTCCTAATGTTGTTTTGTTCAGTCAGCCAGCAACCCCTCACACATTCAGCCATCCATCCTCCCATCCATCCTACCCTCCTTCCCTGTCTCTCTCTTTCATACTTCCAATTCATTCTTTGCACTATTGACATTGATTGGTTTAATTATTATTTTGTAACATGTTCCTACCTTCTTCTTTTGTAAAATAAGTAAGTCTGTACACTGGCTAACTTTGTAGAAGTGGTTTATATTTTTTTCTTTCGATCAGTTGAAACGGGATGTCATGTTTTGTTTTAACCGTGAAAATTTAAATAAATGTTAAGATAAAACAACATATCCACATTTTCACTGTGAAATTGAAGTCGTATGTACTGTATATTCTGCTAAATCAGAGGTCTTGAATTCAGAAGAGGAAAAGGGAGTATTTTGAATGGCATAAAGGAAATATAAATTAGAAGTTATGGGGCTACATACAGAAAAGAGACAACTTCATTTGATCATGCAGTGTGAACAATGGACTGCAAAGGAAATGCAGCAGGCCTAGAGCTTGAGCCACATGAAGGTTTGGAGTAGTACTAACGTAATATGGAAGATGGTCCAGCATTTGGAAACAAATTGAGGATTGAAGCCTCTGCTCAGTGGTCTCTTCTTTGACCACTAAAACCAGGCGTACATGAAAGCGTGGTAGCTTCTGTGAACAGAACGTGTTTGCAAAGCAAGTATCAGGTCTAAAGTACCTAGAGTCCTCAGCTGTGATTCTCTGTGTTCTTTCAAAGTTCAGTAAGGCATGTGTCATTTCATTCATCTTTCCACTTTTCTCAGAGTCACTGAGACCCTCTTCAGTCTGTTGTTTTTCTCAAGAGCATTCCTTGTGTCAGACTGAAGAGCTGGGCACTTCTCTTGGCCAAATAAAATCAGATGCTCATCCTAAGTGCTGTTCAGAGTACTGCTCTGAGCTCAGTACAACTGACAGTAAGTGAACCATTTTACAGTATCAGAGAATGGAGGTACACAAGATATATGTTATTTAAGAGTTAATCAGGTCAGCCAGAAGAAACAAGGAAAGTTAAGATTCAGGGTCTGTTAGCACCAACAGTTTTTACTACAATTCAGATACTCAGTGACTTTTGGAAATGAACTTATAAAATTGGAAGGGTAGAATTTTATTAACCCTGATAGCTTGCTATGCACAATGTTTTTAAAAATAAAGATTCAGAAAAAAAAACCACGAAATTTTAACACCAAAGAGCTCGAAGTTCTGTGGCAATAGTGTAGTCCTTAGAGAGAAGCCAAAATGATAGCTTACAAGAGATTGGGAGGTCAGAGTGCCAGTGCAATGTGTACCCAAACAAAAGACATCACTAGAGGGAGATAACACAATTTGGACAGGAAAAAACCACAGTTTTCTTTCAGTACTATTAGTTGCCATGATTGCCCATCCTGACTAGTCTAGATATTTTAAGAATTTTTAAAAAGTGCTGGAGATGAAGCAGAAGATGGAGGAGCAGCCCACTGTTTCAGCTTAGGTGCAGGTGTGGGTCACAGCATATGTGTCTGAAACGTGAAATGCACCAGTCCCAGAAAAAACTTGTCCTTTTGGTCACAGTATCAGAAGCCTAACAGCAACTGCTGTATATAAAAAAGTAATTGGAATAGTATTTTATACACTAGCTGTGAAAGATATCTTTCTCAACTCTGAACAATGAGACAGCAAAGCCTAATGGACAGGGGTGACTAGTACTGCCTTGAGTAGCACTGGGGGTACTTCAACAAGTGGCAGACACAGGCTGGGGTTCAGGAGGTCTGGGCAAACTGGTTTTGGTTCTTCCTTAGTTGGGGGCTTTCTGCAGCCTCCCTGTTGTTACTACCCATGGGGCTGTAGATGAACTGGGAGGGGTCAGCTCAGCCTAAAGAGCTTTTCAAGGAAAAGGCTGATTACAGCTGACAGTAACTTCTTAAATTGGGGGCCTCTTTTGTAAAGGTTTTCGTGATGCAGAGCTGAAAAGGAGAGCTCAATTCCTTTGTAGAAGCAAACAGATTTGTTAGGGCATGGTCAGTTCAGCAATTGTGCTAATACAGAGAGTACTCAGATTGAAAGGGAATGAGGTGGGAAAATCTCGTGTCAGTGCACAGATGCAGGCAGAGTAGCAGAGTTCTGACTTCAGATCAACCAAAACAAAAGCAAAACTGCAGACAGTTTTCAGCTGAGATTAAGAGTTCAGCTGCTGTGGCATCCCTTGTGCCCATCTCCCTTTTATCCAAACTTTGTTTCTCACTGCAGCAGTCAGCAGGTTTGTTTGATTTTCTTTTTCCCCAAACTGTTACAGGTACCCTTTGCTGTGGCTGTCAGGAAGTAACAGTTGGTGCAAGGGGAACACCCAGGGGAGTGGTGGTGGCAAAATAGGATATGCTGAAGTTACAATCTCAGAAAAATATATGCTAATACCTCATGGAGCCCTGTGACAAGTCGGGACCTATGCAAAAAAATGTGACTTGAGGAGTCTCAGTCTACAAATACTGATCTTGGGAACAAAGGAACAAATGCTGTAAAAATTAATATGAATATTATGAAAGACTGGAAGGCTTTTGAACAAATAGAATTGCATTTGAATCTGAACCACATTGTCAAAATCAGCTCTCAAATTGGTCAGGGGCAACAGACACGTCATGATGAAATTGTGAGTTGACTGACATTTCTGCTTGGTAAGTTGGAGTCCATGGTAAGGGTCCTGCCTGGAGAAGTGAACCACAGATTGGAACAACAAGGCACTTAGCTGTGTGCTTACACTCTGTGGGTTCTTAGAAGTGGAGAGATTGTTGCTCTCTAGTGGTCACTGCCAGGCTCTTGCCTGGACTACTGACCTGCTGCACCAAGCAGCCTCAATGAATCACAAATCTCACTGGTTTTCAACTGTGAACTCCATGCAGAATCTGGCCCGTTGTAAACCAGTTGGATCTCAAAATTGGGTGTAAGAGTTGACTACCTCAGCTGATTCCATGTTTAGCTGAGAAAAGGACAACAGACAAATTAATTTTTCAGTGGTATTTACTAGCCTTTTTACCCAAATATCCCTACCTGTCTGCACAGTCATGCACATATTCAGTTTAAATTTACATCCATAATGCACTTCAAATACCTCCAACAAAAAGTGCCGTAATTGGATAATGTTTATTGTCTATACAAAACAAAAGCATTTGTGTGTGTTGTATAGGCATACAAGGATATATACAATTATGCATTGATGGAAAGAACAATTTGACAAAAAGGTTTGACCTTTTTATTTTCCGGACACTTTTAAAAGAGACAGCCACTCCCCACCAGCCCGAGGCAAGCTGCTGTGGCTCAATCCGAGTCCAGGCAGCCAAGCCCACTAATCCTGTCTGGCCAACCTCCATGCAGCTGGTTCCTCATTTGGAAGTGCATTATTCCCAGAAGCTCTCATCAATTGGCATGAAAGACGTCTGCAAACACCAACTGTCCCTGTATGAGACCCAAACTACCACAGTTCTATACAGCAGAGTTCCGCTTGGGTTTTCAAGCAAAGTATTCCCCTACTTTCCCTCTCTTGAGGATTCCAACCTGCTGCTGTGCTCACAATGAGCATTGGGTAGTATAAAGCTGTGCACTTGTCAGAGCACTGCACTGCTGGGAAGTGAAGGGGTTTGGGATCCCATTCTTCTTGTTTGAGGCTACCTAGAGGGTGAGTACAGAGGTGGAGACAAAGACTGAAAAGAAGGACTGAAGACTTTGAGGGTTTAGAGTACTGACCAGGTTTGTCAGTCTTTGACTGCAGTTTATGAAATTCTGTTGAGTATATTATGGAAATAGTCCTTGGAGCAGGAATCAGACACCAGACCTACCCTCTCCCTCCACCCAAATTGCTTTCTCTTTTGAGCTGACTGAATCTAGAAGGCTTGTTGCCCAGTGAAAGCACTTAATGTGATAAATAATAGCACCATTTGAGGCTAGTTCCTTATCTGTTTGCTGAGGTGCTATGGAAATGGAGCTGTTTAAATACATCCTTACGATGTATTTTCTAAGAAGCAAATTGTTATAAAAAGTATTCTTCCAGAAAAAAAAAAAAAAAAGATCTTTCTGTATTAGCCTGGCACAAATACAACTACATGCCTTTGAACAATGAGGGTAGTTTTCCTTCTCATCTACAGAAAAGCACGACAATCAGTTTCAACCTCTCCTGAAGTAGATTCGTAACCTAAATTTTAGGTTTAGGAAAATGATTTATTAGTTACTAATTTTCAGCTTACATTAACTGTTTAGTATTTACCATGCATTGAGGCTGCGTTCATAGGAGTTACAGCCAACAGTCATTGTTCTCAATGCAAGGGCTACTGCACGGTTTTAGCTCGAAGAAGGAATATTTGAAAGTGTATTTCTCTGATTTGTTTTTTGCTAGCGTTACTATACTGCCATAGGAGTTCTGCCTCCCCCTTGTGGCTACCTCTTTTACTTTCAGCTTGGAAAAGAAACATACACAGTGCAGCCATGATCAGAGTTCCTTATAGTTGCCCTCCTCATATGGGTCTCCTCCTTAAGTTTAGTACAAAAAGCCCCATTATGTCTGGATTCTCCTATACAAAAAAAAAAATTAAAAATAATAATAAAAATTGTCTACCTAAGAGAGAGAGTCTTTTTCACATTCATGTGGGAACAACTGAACATTACTGATAAAATCAGTGGTAATTCAGGCTGGTTACATTTTGTAATTGGGTCTGAATGTTTGGATTCAAGTCAGCCACGTGTAGGAGCTCCACCTAGGAGCTACTGAGATACACTTCAGGAGACAGGATATTTTCAAGTAATCCAAAAACCCATGACCTATATATTTTAGGATATCATTTTGTTCTTTCCTATCACCTTTCATTTAAATATTACATAGTCCTTTTCAAACATTAAGAAATCAAGCTATCTGAAAAGTTAAATAAAGGATTGTACCTCTAAGATTATAGGAAAACCAAGACAGCATTAAATGGCTGCCTTGGAATGGTAGAGCCCCAGCTGAATGCAGATCTAATGTCTCTGCATTGCTTCCCCAACCCAGAACATCTTCTCCCTTCAAAGTCCTTAGCAGACTTAAAGCATTTGCAGGGTGACAGACCTTGAGTGTGCCTGCTCTGTGCCCTTCATTATTTTGCCGTTTACACAGATATCAATATAGCACTTTATAGCCTGACACACCATTCAGAAAGAGATGTGAATTTTATCTTGAAAGCTATAGCTAGAAAGTGGGCAGGATGGACATGAACATTTGCAGAAGTCTACAGTAATGGAAAGAGAGTAAGCTGCACAGTTCAAACACTACCGCTGGTCATCTTGCTTTGTCAGGTCTAAGACAAAGTGTCTTTCTAGTTCTGCACCACTTGGTTGTATCCTCCAACTTCATCCCCAACTTCATCTGGCTTTGGCAGCAGGGCAAGGGACTTGCTTTGATCACTCATATATTTACCTAACTGTTCACATGATGTGGATAGAGACTTTATGACTTTGGCTTTGAAGGTACTCTCAGTTGCTTCACATTAGATGATACCCATCAGCACCTCCTTGACAGCTGGCCAGTGAAAACATTCATGGGAGCTGAGCCCAGCTGAGCTCAAAGTACAGACTACCAGGGGCTGGCTGCAGTGACAGCTAGAACTCCCTTGGAAAAATCATCCCTTGTGCCTACAGACTATATCCAATAAAGGCAGCATTGCATCCTCACCCTGTAATTTTAAAACTGTCCCTGCATGTGAGCAGATGGGTCAGAGCAAAAATGCAGCTGTCTGAAAACTCTGTAAACTGGAAGTTCTGTTTTCTACTCAGCAGATGTTCTGCTCATACCATAAAATAGTGCAAGTATTGCAGGTGTGATGGGATGCCTTAATAGAAATATTTTCTTTCAACAGAGACACAGCCACACTGACCACTAATCTGCCCAGAGTCTCGGTGGGAGAAATGGGATGACTGAGGTCAGTAGGCCATATTGCAAATCTAGGAAGATCTGTAGTGGAAGATGATGCTTAAGATGGAAAAACTCCCTTTCGTCCAAGGCAGGGCAGGGGGTAGGAAACAGCTGAGGGAAAATGTGAGTTCCTGTCTATAAGTGCAGCTTCCGAATTTTCTCATCTTTGCAGCTGTCAAAATCTTGGTATGCCAAAGACTCCCAGGTTATATATCAATTACCATGAAGACTGGAGCAGAGAGGAGCTCTGGAAATGGGTCACAGGTTAGGAATGACAATAAATGCCTAGGGTCCTATAGCTCCACTACAGAATGAACTGTGCTGGCTCATTCCTGCTATTTTCCTCTCTTAAAGCCAGGTACTCCAGCTGCCCAGCAGTTCTCACACTAGTGCAGCTTTGCAGTTAGATAATTTGCCTCAGAATGAGAACTCCACATTAACTACTCATAAGTCATAGGTTGGTTCCAGCTGAGTTTATGTTCACTGTTCCTCACTGGGAAGACTAAATTCAGCCAAAACTGAACTGGAGTTGTCTTCTGCAAATTACACCCAGTCCTGTGAAAAACAACCCTCGGACTTGTCAAGGGAAGAAAAAAAAAAATTCTGCTTGTCTGTCTGATGCCTCTCATGCTGGGTCCCAGAGGATCACCTCTGAATGGGCTACATTGTGTAGGGCACACCTATGGTTTTTCCACGAACACTGTAGACTCCTTGCCCTTAATTCAGCTCTATGAAATTCTCAGCAACACAGAAGCTGGTGTGGATTGCAAGGCCACTCACCTGGGCACAAAGGAACAGAAGTATTAAGTGGGAGACAGTGAGCATCTGAAGTGGAACAAACCTGCCTTGCACAAAAGCATTTTTAGCAGACATGAACACGTGGCTGAGGGAAAAACCACAGAGCAAAATACATCACAGCACATCTCAGCCTGTGTGCTGTCTCCCATTCTGCCAGCTGTGCCAGGGAAGCTGAGGCTACACAAACACACACACTCCCAAAGGAATCACAGAGTTATCACTCACACAGGGCAGCACCATGCCATAGTTACACACTGCATATCTCTGTTCTGGGTGAATTACTCTGTCTTAGGTCACCACATGGAGCCTGAGGTATGTTAGGCTTCCAACAGCACACTGTATAGGTCATTCTGTAAATTTTTCTCTATGGATATTTCATCCTCTGATGCTTGTATATATCAGCTAAAGTTAACTTGCTAAAGTTAATTCAGTTCTGCTGTGGACCTTTGCACATCATAGCTGCTGGCTGGAATATATGGCAGTAATCAGTAAAAAAAAATTATCAGCATGCCACGTACAGCTCTGCTTTGAATCAGTAAAGTAGGACATTGCATATGAGGAGACTAATTGGTATTTTAAATCTGGATTTTTTTATCTGACTTCTTTGTTATTTGGGTTCACGGATCAGAGCCAGCAATATTTTGGTTGTTGCTGAAACATCACACAGCTGAGTAGCTGTGATTCATAACAGTTACAGACTGAGTGAATAATGTTACTACTTTAAAAGCTCTTCAGCAAGGTACTAATGCAGAATGTGTAACTCAGAAGCACTTGTTTACTTCACACCCTTTCAGAGAAGCTCTAACTTTCAGAATTTTAGGGACTTTTTTTAGCTATTTAAGCATCGGTACTCTGTATTCAAATTATGAATAATTCAGTTTGTGGAGACTTTAGCGTTACATCTAACATGCACACGTGAAAAATGAAGGGGTGCTCTATGCTCTAAGACCAGTAATCTTCCTGCTACAAGCCATGAGAGTTTGATTACACAAGCGGGGTAAGCATTTTAGTAATGGCCAATTCTTCTTCGATAAAAGGAAGCCCGGAGACTTTTCTACATGACAAAGCATTTGGCAACAATGTTGTTTTGAAGCATTTCCTCCTTTAGTCACTTATTTCTACTCCTGTCAGCTCTTTCAGTTGCATTAACACGTCTTTTGTAGGGCTGTCCTATGAACCAGATCAGGAAAGTGATCCAGGTTAAAAATTAGTCAGCACAGAAGGAGGAAACCCGGAAAAAAAAAAAAAAGGAAAGCACAGCAAGGAACTGGCAAAAGCAGAGCGTGGTGGCACAGAGACAGAACGAGCACACAGGGGTATGGGAAGGAAGTACGAATGCCTGAAATTCTCATTATCACTGAATACTTGGGGGTCGTGAGAAAACTGAGTCAGTGTCTCAATTAAGTTTTGCCTTTACAAATTAAGTGTAGTCTTGTCAACCAGAAACATGAAAAAAACTACAATCTCTGGTCCACAAAATCCATGACGGCAAAAACCTCTGCTAAGGTGTAAAATAAATGCAGCATATGGCAAGAGCCTGGAAAAGACCTATTTGTTTCTTCCAGCTGTAGCTGATCATTTCCTGGAAACAGCTGTTAGAAAGACCACGGTGCACAGGTGTGAAATGATTCCTCGAGGAAAGTCAATTTCCTAAGCAGAGGAGGCACGGGTGGTCCTAGAACAAGAATAGTTTTGCAAAATCTGACGTGGAGTTTGTGTATAAGTCAGATAGGGAACTGTGATTCTTCAAGAAGAGAAACCCTGGCACTGACAGGAGAGGGTCGAGCAGCTGTTAGTCCAGCTTTAAAAGAAAATCTCTGGTCCCCCCGCCTTTTGTGGTGCTGTTCTTCAGTCTTTGAAGAGGTGAGAGCTTGAAAACGGATGGGGACAGAAGGAGCTACAGTAATGAATAGTAGCTGGTCAGCTGCTCATGTAAGTCTTCTGTGAAGTTGTAACTTAAATATTTTGCTTGGGGCAGGGAAGATTGCTTTCTTATGTTGGCAGCTATGTGGCTCTGGCTGGATAATAAAGTGTGTAATTTTATTGTCCAGTTTAGACATGCCCTTATGAGAAAAGGGTATATATAAGTTGTTATCAAAAGACTATATTTATTCTGACAGTGAACAGACTATATTAAAGAAAAAATTATTTGTATTTCCTACTTTGCTTCAGTGAGTACTTGGTAAGAGCAGACCAGGCCTGAGACTCTACAAAGCTAACAATGAAATAAAAGCTTAATGTGTAACTCAGAGGCACTCCTTTACCTCACACCTCTTCAGAGAAGCTCTAACCTTCAAAATTTTAGGGACTTTTTTCAGCTTCCTTGAAGGCCTTGCCTGCTCTAGCACTTCAAAGATGAGACTTCACTGAAACATTGTCTGCCCTCTGCAAGATCATGAGATGCAAAATACATTGCTGTAGGATGAGAAGGTTTAGCTCTCTGTGGGCTGTGAGGAGGGCTGCTGAATTGTACATCCACTAGACCCTTAAAACTGGTGTTAGTGTGCTTTGGTAAAGCATGTTGCTGTGCTTCAAATTGTAGATATGAGAGCAATCCAACTAGAAGAATAGAAGTGCCTTGCAATAAGGGTGATGTGAACTATTTCATCCAATTTCTGCCTCCCTAAAAAAACCTTTTTGGAAAACCTGTTGCTGAAAGCAAGAGGGACATGTTTATTGGTTTTGGCTTCCAGCTACTAGATCATGGTCAGCAGGCTGTTAGGAGAATGTCAATTAATAGATGTATTTTATACTATTTAATTATGGAATTTTTATTCAATACCTGAACACTGCCTGAAAGTCATATTATGTGAGTTTTGTTATGTGTCAGCCTCCCTTCTGACTCTTGAGGCCTTGTTGCATCCAGAAAAGCTTCATTATGATGTGTCTGCTTTTAACTTCTGCCTGTGCCCAACATTTTGGTTTGTGGCTTGGGCCACTTATTTTTGTTTTTAGCTCTGAATGGCCACTTAAAAACCCCAAAGAAACAAAAAGAACCAAAAAATCCACCCCTCACAAACAAACAAAATTTCTCAAATTTCCTTTAAGGTTATATTCTCCCTTTGGTACAGTGAATGGAAGCAGTAAGAGAGACTTAGAGGAGAAAACAACCTCTAATCTCACAATGTGTGAACAAAACCTCAAGAAGCATTGTCCCTTAAGAACATTTTTTAGACTGCCCAGTTGTATGCATGATCCTGTTTCATCCTTTAGCACATGCTATTGCAATTTGTGTATTGTGTATCTTGTTCTTCTGGAAACATGTCATTTCAGAGACGGGGTGAAATCCAGTTTACTTTTTTGACTAATAACATTAGTGTGCTGTCAAAGCCTTCTGAAAGTAAAAGTTTACTTTTTTGACTAATAAGACTAGTGTGCTATCAAAGCCTTCTGAAAAGTGTTCAAAGGCTTAGCTTGTTTTTAGGGTAAGAGTGTAATGAAGACAGTGAAAATTCTATGTTGTCTTCATGCCTGAAGCAGGAGACTTCACCAGTACAAGAGCAGATTGGTAATGTGGACAAGACAATGATGACAACTCTGGAAGGCGTGCTGACAGTGAGCATCATTCTGTCATCCTGTAGTAGAGTCAGGACCAATTTTTGTTTTCCTTGCTTGACCACCCCCCTCAGAGGGAAGGGGAACTAGTAGATATAATCACAAGTCATCAACAAAACGCTTTTTTTTTGTTTCAAGAACTAGGAAATCAAAAACCAGTGTTGTTAGCAACACCTCATACCAAGTACTCTATTCTTCACTGTAGGATCAGACATTATTTCAAAGAAAAATGAGTGCATGCTGATACTGCTGTGGTAGTGATTTCTCCAGGTGTAGGAGATCAGGCATGGTCTGCTCTTGGGGGAAGAATAGTAGTTTCAGATTTTTTTAATTTATTTTTTTATTTTTACAATTTTTAGATGAACCACAAAAACCTCAATTAAAAAAAAACAACACAACAACAGAGAAAAATAGAAATTAAGATTGCAGTTTACATTGAATGTATTTTAACTTGGCATCAAGATTTTGTGGTTCTTTCTTCCAGCTCAGGTGCTAGCTGGTGTTTTTCTGTGGCAATCACAGACACTTTGCATCTTTGACTTTCTAGATTCAAGTGTGTCCCATCCCTCTCCATTTAGCAAATACTTATACATCAGTTATCCCTTTGCAAATGTCTTCTTGAAAGACATGCTGTGTAGAACAACCCATTAGTACTTGCCAAGAACTTTAAAATGGAAGGCTGTCAACACAAAAATCATACTAAAGAAAATTTATTTCTTCCTTCCCCACCCCCTGCAGCTTCCTGTTCAAAAGTTCAAAAATCTCTATTCTTAAAGAAGTAGTTGCATGATGGACTACAAAGAAGATGAACTACAGATACCCCCATATCCTAGACCCTTTGTATGGATTTAGCTACTGTTGCAGTGATAACTAATTTGCCCTGCTGAGGAGAAGCCAGGGATGCTTCTGAACAGGCCAGGAATCATTCAGGGTGCTCAGTGTAGACTGTATGTCTCTGAGTGCAAAAGTTTGCTGTAAAAGATGGTTTGTCTTAATCTCAAAGATTTGGTAGAGAAGGAAATATGATTATGTCTAGGATTGAGTGGGAACTTTTCTATATTATTTCCTTCTCTAACACACCAGGGATCAGCTTTTGATCTTGTGCATAAATGGGTTTTTCCCCACACTATCCCATATTTGGCACGGTTTTTGCATTGAAGGAGAAAGTTTACCCAGACATCATCTTTGCTCTTGATGTAATGTCCATCTTCACCATGGGGCTCAAGACTAGCCAGCCCAATAGCTAAAACAGAAGTGCCCACCCACCACTACTGCTGACATTATTGCTAAACCTGGTGAAGCCACCCTGAGTTGTCAGTGGTAGAAACCTCAGGGAGAAAGATTGCAGACAGGGTAACACACAAATTTAGGAAGATTCATGCTTGCCCAGCAAACAAAGGAGAATGCTGGCAGATAAATACAGGTAACTATAAAAATAATGCTGTTATGTAGCTTATGCCTTGTGATGCTCCCCAGACTATCAGCATTGCTCCTGCGCTATACACAAGCATGCATGTTATTCCAGTCTAACAAAATGCTAAATGAAGTAGAATCCCCTAACATCCATCCAGCAGGCAGCCAGGGGGAACAGACTCGAGGAAGTGGCCCACTCACTTGACTCCCCCAGCAGCAGCTCAATTGCTATGAATTAAATGGACCATTAGTCTTACTCAATGGGGCATTTCTCATGAGGGCTTGATTTTGTTCACAGCAATATTCTTCAGAGGCACTCAGGGGTTTGCAGTGCTGTGCTACAACTGGAGATTAGTGCCTGAGAAACTGAGAGAGGGCTGTGCATACAGGTCTGCTGAAATACGGAAAGGAGCACGACACCAGTCTGAGGCAGTATGGCTAACATGCCCACAAGTTAAATTTTTAAACTATCTAGTGAACCACTCTGAAAAACTGGGAGGGGGTTCCAGGGTAGGAAACTGTAGCCATGCTGTGCCTTTTTTTGAAAAGGATTATGAATGGCAACCTGATTCTTTCCTGGTAACATGCTAGTCATTTTGGCAGTTTTGTTTCACAGTGAAGTACAAACTTTTTGCAGGAGACTGCCACATTTCTATCAGAGGTCTCAGAAGTCAAATAACACCAGCATCTCAATCAATCCCCATAATTCATTCATCAGCTTTCATGAATTAGGGCTTCTGAGTGGGCAGATCTTCCTCAGTCCTGTTGGCTGTGCTATGCAGGTAGAAAACTCCAGCAAAAAGATAAGGTTGGACAGGTGAGCATGGTAGAACTTTGTAAATTATGCTTTTCTTTGGGCAGGGCTCCAGCAATGTGTACAGTGAATACTGACTTAATTAGTGGACCCAGTCCTGTCCCTATACAGTCTGCACTCCAGCAGGGAAGGCGGTGTGTGTTACTGCAGAAATGAAAGATTCTGAGGAGGCGGAGGGGAAGGCCTCCTGTACCCACTACACCCACCGACAAACTCCTCCCCATGAAAAGATACCGGACAGGAGTTCTGAACTTGTTACTGCCGCTAGTTAATAGAGAGGACTTCAGGCTGAAGGTTACAGCCTGAAGTTACACCACCACCGTTGCTGAAGAGATGCAGCCTACTATGCCTTGTGTGTGCCAAGTCAGAATTCAATGTTATTTTTCATTTATGCTTGAGTGGACTTCACGCAAGTGAGTTATTGGTGGAGACCTAAGGGATGAGCGGAGCTCAGAAATTGTGCTAAGGACTGAGCGAAGGCGGGAGTGGTTAACACTGATGGGACAACACTCAGAGTTGAGAAGATTTTCCCATATTGCATGCCAATCATACGTTACCATAGAGAAAGAGGATAAAGAGGGAAAAACGAAGTAAAGGCAGCTGGCAGAGCTGTGGTCTAGCAGACGCGGTGCTGTCCGGTCGCTGGTTGGACTCCATAGTCTCACAGCTCTGTTCCGAACTACACGATCCCGTTTTTCCGTCCCGCGCGCGACCCCGGAACGCCGGGCCCACGCCGCCGCCTGCCGCGCGCGCCTCGTGACGTCACATGACGGGTGGGGACGGCGCTCCGGAGAGAGCAGAAGACACTTCCGCCTCGATAGGGCCTGGCCGCGCCGCCTCGTGCGGCCGCTTCCGCCTCGATAGATGTCATGGCGGCGGGGGCGGGGCGCCCCACGTGACGCCTCCGGTCCCGGCGCGGTCTCGCGGCAGCTCTCGCGGTATCTCGCGCCCCCCCCGCCCGCGTCCCCCGCTCGCCGGCCGCTCGCGCAGCGCTCGACTCGCGCTATATAAAGGGGCGAGGCGGCAGCGCGNAAGGAAGGGCCGTCGGGCGGGGGGCGCCGCCGCCGCCGCCGGCGGGAGGCGCCCGGGGAAGGGGCGAGAGCTGAAGGAGCGCGGGCGCTAACGCCCGCCCCGAGACCAGGGGAAGGGGCGCCCAAGCCAGGTTTCGGTTTTGCGGTGTCGGGGAAGCCCGCCTGGGCTCCGCTGGAGCCATTTTATGTTGCTTTGTAAGAAGGAGACGATGGTTGAAAAGCACTTATCCCAGTCCGGCCGGATCAGCTAAGCCGAGTGAAAGCCCTCAACTCCGGCGAGCGAGGCAGTATTTATTTTAAAAAGCGAGAACGAAGAAAAAAAAAAAAAAAAAACCCAAACCTTTCCCCCGTTCCCTTCTCGTGCTTTCTGCACCTTGGCGGGTGGCTCGCTGCTGCACTTGTACTCACAGAGGTTTGCAACAAGCAGTCACACAGACCTGCGCTGCCACCGAGCCCCCCCGGCCGCCGCTCCGCTCCCCGGCGCGCCCCCGGCCGCGACCCCCGCCCCGAAGCGCTGGAGGAGACAAACCCGGCGTCCCGGCGGCGGGCTCGGCCCCCTTGTTTGTGGCTCTGAGATCCATCATGGCTTCCCCCTGCCTTTCTGCCTCCCTGCTCCTTGTGTTCCTCCTCCCTGTGGCTGCCCTGTTTATATAGCGCTATTGCCGCTCTCTAATATAGACTCTGCTCGGATGGGAAGGTGCTTTCCAGCCCCACGTCACCGCCTCTCCATTTAAACACCACATCAGCCTTTAAATAGGGAGCGAGCCGCGGAGCGCGGGCTGGGAGGTGCATGCGTCCGCGGCGGAGGCTTGGAGACGGGCGGCTTGTCCCTCGGATCCCGGCCGGCCTTGCCCACCGATTTCTCTTCCCTCCGCGCCGCCCGTCCCTGTCGCCACCGGGCTGCGGAGCGGTGGTGCTTTGCGGGTGCGAGGGTGTCTCCTAGCCCGTGTAAATGGGTTTTCCTTTGCTTCTATGCATTGCACAAAGGCAGTTTTCTTCTGCTCTTGCATTTGAATCTGTTCTACCCTTTTTTTTTTTTTAATTTATTTTGCTTGTTTGGTTTAGGGTTTTGCTGTAGGGTTTTTTGTTTGTTTAGGGTTTGGGGTTTTTTGTCCTTGGCGTACAGCTCGCACACGTTCCTGTGCTTCTCGTCTCAAAAGTAGCTTTTCTGCTGCGTGGGGAAAGGAGCGTTTAAACGGTTCTTACCCAGTGTATCAAGGAGAGTCGTGGTATTTATTTTATGGCGCTTTGCCAAGGTCTGACTACAGCTGTCTCCCCAAAAGTGAAGTTAATGTTCAAGTTTTATGCGTGGGTCGTGGGCTGCAGATGCTGCTCAATGATTTATGTGTGTTTCTGGTGTCTAAAGTGTACAAATATTTTATTGCATTCCAGGCAGAGCAGTGGGTTTGGAATTTTCACTACTTAGTTTCATTACAGTATTTGGTATACTAGAAAATGTACAAAGGAAAATATAAAGCATCTTAGTTTTCTTTTCCTAATCTGAAATGTTAGAGACTTACAAGTAAGTAAGGTTTATGCAATTGCAAGGAAACATCTTTGATTTGATATTTTGTCAGCTTTTGTATCAGAAAATTCTAGGAAAGTAGTCAGCTGTTACATAGAGGGCAGTTACTCAGCAGGATGCATATTGAATGTATGTGGTTTGAGTCTTAGTTGTCCTTCTGTTTATGAACTTAATGATATGTGTTTTTATCGTAAGAAAAGGTTTTATTTCTATGTAGAAAATGAGAGGTTTTTCTTCTCTTTCTTGACCATGGTAGTACTGAATAGCAAAAAAATACATTATGTTGAATAATATCCAGAGGCCTTGTAGATATTTTTGACTAAACAATTTATTAAGATTTGCTTTCTTTTACTGTATTTCTGTACTGGAAGTTCTTTTGAAAGGTGTCAATGTTCGGAATAGTAAAAGCCAACGTTAAAATGAGCCTGGTTCAGATAGGTATGCTTTAGGTTAATTTTCAATTAAGTAGTAAAATTGTACAGTTTTGTCAAGTTGGGTCTCATTTAGTAGCAAGAAATACGTTACTTACCCAAGGGTTGCCAGAGATGAGTAGGAACATTTCAAAATGCTGCAACCATGTGACTTCAGGAAGCTGCACTAGGAGCCTAATGTGCCAATGGCATCATGTCAGCATCTGATCAAATCTGAATTACTAGAAATCTGTTCTCTGTAATAAAAGAGAAATGTTAGATGTTAATAGTTATATATAATATAAGATTTTATGGGTGATAAAGGTAATATATTTGTAAAAGTCCACAACAACATAAAAAAGCTCAAATCTTAGTGCTTACACTGTAGATTATATGTGTTACTTTTTTATGCACATCTTTGATGTAATTGTGACTAGAAGTAGTTACCTTTACAGTGTGCTCTGCTGGCTGCCTTGGCTGGCTTACAGTGGTAACTGCAGGGCTGGGAGAGAGATTAGCAATGTTTCAGAGAGAGCTGCAGAAGCAACCAGGAACAAACTTGTCAAACGTACAAAGCATGGTGTGGGCGCTCTCTCTGTAACGTCTTGGTTATTGGAAACCCAAATTGCTGAAATCCCAAGTGTTGCGATAATAATTACAGAGGATTGCAGTTTTCGTACCCTTGAAGCGAAAGAATGTAGGAAGTGTAAGCCCCCAAAGGCATGTGGCATTTCTTAAAATAGCTTGCTAGTTGCTCCTGAATTGGAGTGTGTATATAGCAGTATCACCATACTCAAGAGTTTTCTTTTCAAGATGCACAGAGAAAGTAAAATATAATCATTCCCTTATGTTCCTGGAGGGGGAAATAGTAGATTCCAAATCTCTTCTATGTGTTTGTGGTTGTATCTAATAAATCAGGAATTTTAATTGTTGTCTTTAATCTGTAGTAAGTGCTTGGAATAGTGTTTATTGAAGAGTGATTTGAGTATTTTGCTCTTAAAAGAGCTTGACATTTACAGCAATGTACTCTTTATGAGGGAGGCACTTTAATATAAACCAGATGAAAGCACAATTATTTTAATAGCAATCTTTAAAGTTTCCATTTGTTCTCATTGCTCTCTCTGACTGAATGCAGGAACTTACTGGAAAGCACACCTACTATGCCATCTTTAGACCTAGTCAGTAACTGTATTACCATGTTTATTTTTTGAGTAAGCAGAGTATGCAAATAGTTTTATCATTCAACACTAGAGTCTTAGATGGCTTATATAAACAGCTTCAGCATCATATAAATAATGCTTAAAGCTAACACTTAGTGTATGTTGAAAACAGTACAGTGTGCTTTCTTTTAAATTCTGGAACTTAATAGTGTTTTGTAATTTTACTGGATATGCCTCTTTTGAGATAGGAAAAGAGTTCTGTCATACTCTTCAGAATTCCACTGTGAATGTCTTTTGAAGGCATTGCTGCTCCCAGTGTGGGAGATGTTCTGCCTAGGCTGGATGTTGAGTAGAAGTGTACAAAAGAGAATTTCAACTGGACAGGGTATTTCTGAATATTATGTAAATGTGTATAGGTAAAATCAGACAGACACTGTTTCATTAAAAGCATGCAAATGTTTTGTTCTCTATTTTCTTCCTCCTAATCACAGAGCCATGAGTGTAGCATGTGTATTACTGTGTGATTAGAGCAGTGTCTGAAAATTCTGACCTATTTTGTGATCAAGTGCACTGTGAAGCTCATGCAGAGGGACACAAGTATGGACAGACTGCTGGTGGGCTGGTTAACCCCCACAGCACTCAGCTCACTCCACCCCTGCAGCACTGTCCTCTCTGGGGGACCTACCTGCTTGCTTGGGCTGTTGGAAGTAATGCAGAAGGATCCTGTGTCAGCTGTGGCAGAGTAAACACTTGTGCTCTTAGCCTGCCTTTCTGAGGCCTTGCTAAGCTAATCTGGACACTACAAACCAGTAGCTGCTTGAATTTGTTTTTTCTCTTACCTTCCTAGGAAAAAAGGAAATTCCTGAGCAGACTGTTGTGCTGTGTAGTCAGTTTGTTGTATCTGGATGTTGTTATCTTTCTAATAGGGCTTTATAGACTCAGAAGGCTTTGTGAATAAACCTTACAAAAATACGTGACTGTGGAGATAGGAGGAAGTAGCTGTTGGTAGAAATTATTAGGGCCTGTTGGTGTAAAATCTGTTTTATTAGAAAAGTAGACCTAATAGGTAATTTGGGGATAGGAGGATTAAAGGAGAAAATGCACCTTCCATCCTGCAGGAATTTGGGTTGTAATTTGAGGCATACAGGTAATTCTCTTGACTTAAATAAAGTAACTTACATGCTTGAGGGTAAGCATATTTATCTGCAGAATGTGGTTTTGGCATTAAGGAACAGATGCTTTTAATGTAATAAGGAACAATATATGGTATAGGTTAAGTAGTATTTCTGTGCTAGTTGAATCGTATGAGCTTCATGCAATTTGTTTAATTATAGAAATAATAGGTCTTAATGTTACTAAGTAGAATGTCTTTTTGCATGTTAAGAATCAAGTGGAAAAATAATCCTGTTAATGGTGCTATTTCTGAGTTACTACACAGATTTAAAATACTGGCACTCGAGAAGTCTGGCTTTGAAAGTCTGTTTCAATGTTTGTAAGCTCAGTTAATGCAGTGTTTCAAACCTGGATAAGAGAGCACACATCATGGTATGTTTTGGGTTTTTTGGAGAAGTTGTGGACATAGATGCTGTAGATGTAGTTGTCAAGGATGGCAAACTTCCTCTGTTACATGAAGCCAGAAATTTTTAATGGATTTTTTTTTAAGACCAGTAATAAAAGGATGAATGATAAGATTTCAGCTACTTGATTTGCAGCACCATGTTTTAAAGCTAAAATGTGATCAATAACATAGAGTGGTATGTTGGGATTTTTTTGGTTTTTTTTTTTGTACTTCTTTTTCTTTTTGGGAGGAAGGGGCTGGGGCAGGAGTTGTAAAAAAAATTACTTGAGCATGCCCCAGTACAGAGCTTTTTTAAACAGTAAGGGCATAATGCACTAAGCAGCCATCAGACTGCTTATTTCTATGTTTGAAATATGTCTTTTATTCCCTTGTAATCTTTATGCATTTTCTTAAATTTTATTTTCCTTCTCCCCCTCCCCCCCCCCCCCCCCCCCCCCATCTTAAAGTAAAGATATTCAGCTTCTTTTTTGTGCTTATTGACCACTCAGATTTTCCCTGGATTAGTAAATCATAGACTACTAGAACAAATTCAACACTTCTGGAATGCATTAAGAAAATGTCTGTGCATAAAATAAATGCTTCAGTACATTAAGTAAATATGTGTAGTTCTCGCACCTCTGGACTTACCTGCTTGTGTTTGGTGCAGGTTTCCTGTGTGTGAGTCAGAGGCACAGCCTTCCTGGAGTGCCAAACCCACTGCACCAGTACAGGAGGATTGTTTTCCATATATACAACATAGCTGATGTGTGTGGCATCATCCAGGATTTATTGCTCAAGAGAGTTAGGCTGTGGGGCTGAGGAGAATGACAGTTTAGAGAAAGTTGTGGCTACTTTCTGATAGTTTAAAATCAGTGTGCTCGCAGCCCAAGTGGCAGCCTTGGGCAGTGAAGTATTTGTCATTCGCAGGCTGCAAGATTGATCAACCATAATTTACAGCTTGTTGGGCTGCCCTGCACTTAGATTGCACAGATATTTAAGCCTAGCCAAAATCCCATTGAGGTTCATACATACAAAGAGATATCTGAGCTGTACTATTTAAACAGTACAGCATGTGCATAGTACAGTTCTCGTGTGGTTCTATGAATTAAATGTTTTGCTTTACTTAATAAAGTTAAGTGTTTACATTTTCTTTTTTAAATTGTACCTTCATTTTAAAATTCACAAAATGGTTGAGGTTGGAAGGGACCTCTTAGAGGTCTTCTTGTGACCCCCTTGCGCAAGCAGGGCCAACTAGAGCCCAGGATGATGTCCAGATGGCTTTTGAGTGTCTGCAGGAATGGAGGCTCCAGAACTTCTTTTGGTAGCCTAAAGTGAACTGACAATTCACTTTTTTTGATAGTTTAGGTGTGAAAGCAGTGTAGTAATAGCATATTTTTAGTATTTCCCCATGAAAAATTCAAAATGTAAAAGCATAAGTAGTGATTGGAAAAAGAAGTCTGTCTAACCTAATATCCTGTCTTAATGAGTTTCTGAAAACAAATATGTAAGGAAGAGCAGGACATTCACATGAATCCTTCCAGTTTTTTGAGCCTTCAGTGTTTTTCAGCTCAAGATCATTCTGAGCTGTACTTGGTGCCTGTTGAACTAGTAAGCACTAATAAGTTTCTTTTCCTGTCTTTAATACACTTTCAAACTTTGAATGTTCTTTAATGCATTTTGCACACATCCCAGCATTTTTGCATGTTTAGGATCTACATTTGCAAGCAGAAAACAAATTGACTGAATGGAAAACAATCTCCTTGTCTCTGTTTTAAATTATACTCTTCATGGCTTGATAACTCTTCTGCTGTAGTTATGTCACAGAATATCGTGAGCAGTCCCTTCCCTTTTCACCTTGTTTGAGCTGTTCTTCCTGATTTATACCTTCCTGGATATTTCAGCCACTTTAGAGACACATGGTGTATTCTGAAATGCAGTTTTTTGTGGAGGCAAATCTTACTTTAATATTAAAGTGTCAGATTTTTTTCAGAACAGTGCTGACCAGTTACTGTTTTTTTTAAAGCCTAAATTGTACAGGTCTGTAATTGAAGATGTCATTAATGATGTCAGAGAAGTTTTTCTGGATGAAGGAGTGGATGAACAAGTTCTCATGGAACTCAAAACAGTAAGTTGAACTTAAAAGTTCTTTTGAATAGACCAATACAGCAGTTAGTTTCCGAATCTGGCTACTGTTGTTCACAGTAGAAGTACTAATTTTTAGTTAATTAAGCACTGTAATCTGCATATCTGTAACCCCATATCATTTGAATTGCACTGTTGTATAGATAGATCTGCTCACCCTGTTATTTTCTCTAATCTGGCAGCAGTCATCTGAATGCAGTGTTACTTTGATCCCCAAAACACTGCATCTTTAAAAGAGGGAAAAATATGTTTATTTTAGAGACACATAGTTCCTAGTGTTTCTCTGCCGGAAAAATAAAATGCCTGCACTGCTTGATGTTTTTGTCTTCCTGAAGAAGAGTTGCATTGTTGGATACATTGTCAGATTTTTGTGTGTATAGTTTGTCATTTGCAAAAGTATCATCATCTGTGTGGTTGGTACATAATAAATCACACTGTATGCATCATGCTTGCCTGAAGCTTTGATTCAGGGTTGTTTTACGTGGAGTGGGTTTGAATCAAAGGTCCAAAATAAAGGCAGGATGTTAACCTGAGCCCTAGTGGGTCTCCTACAGCTTTCTTCAAATTCTTCAGGGATAAAAAAAGCCCTTCAAAGGGGAAGGGAAAAAGCAAAGGAAAAAAAAAAGGCAAAGCAAAACAGCAAAAAGAAAGGAAACTGGGAAAGTAGATGACTTTTTCTCATCTTCTTCAGTGAGCATGGTGTCCCGCATTCACAATATTTTCGAAGTATTAAAAAATGGATGGAGTGGGAAACGAATTTTGAATTTGACTAGACAGAAATAGGTGAAGACTTTTCCCATGAGACCATGACCTGTCTTGGTGGAAGCACAGTGAGCACTATAAGAAAAGTGCCATGGTATTTGTGTCACAGATGTGTTCTGCAAATAATGTCAGAAAAAATTAATGAGGAAAGAGACAAGAAGGAAAATGAAGTATTGAAGAGGAGGGGAGCCCTAAGCAGATTTTGAAATCATGAGTCCTGAGTGCCTGTAGTCTTTTAGACTCTGATGTATTGCAGAATACTTGTGTTGCTCTTTTTACAAGAGCTACTTTTTTGCATCTGTGTCTGTCCTTTGGAGACATGTCAGCTGGCATAAAGAACCGTAGGGCTGGAGAAGCTGAATTTGATATTGTGATAGAAACTGTATAAATGATTGTAGAGAGGCATTATCTTAGGTATACTGGTAGCTTCTGCTATAGGAGGCAGTAGTCTTTAAGCAACTTTTATTGAGGAGTTCCAGGAAGAAATGGCTTGAGGAAAGCTGTAATAAAGAATTATTTTTGTGATTAAAGAGGTAAGAAAGAAAGAATATAGGGAAATGAAAAACTTGAAGTCTTACTTTATCTCAATTCGTGCTTCTATTAGGATTGTTGTGAATCTTCCACACTTGGAAGAAAGAAAGAATGTTAAAGTTTAATCTTGTTCTGACAAGAGATATTTAATTCCTTTTCTTAATCTGTGGAGTTATCTTTTGTCTGTATCTGCCTGAAGGCTTTTTGGCCTTTTTTGCACAAAATAAAGAGTGAAACTTAGTTTTGGAGTACTGTCATTGTATTGTTACAGATCCTGTAGAGTAAAAGTTATACACAGATATTTTTATTTCCTTTTCCAAACTAGCTGTGGGAGAACAAGCTGATGCAGTCTAAGGCTGTAGATGGCTTCCATTCAGAAGAGCAGCAGCTTTTATTGCAGGTGCAACAACAGCAACAGCAGCAGCAACAACAGCAGCATCATCACCACCACCATCACACACCTCAGCCGCAGCAGACTGTGCAGCAGCAGTCTCAGCCACAACAGGTCCTTATTCCAGCGTCTCAGCAAGGTCAGACTTAATCTCTAAACACTGGCAAAACACCCTGAAGTTAGTCCAGCTCCTTAGCATTTTCTAAATCTAGGGCTGTCGGTTAACCTTCTGTCTTTCTACTTGGCCTCTGTTCAGTGGGTCAAGAAAGCTGGGGGGAAAGTGTTTTGGTATTTGTTTTAAGTAGTTTTCTTTAGAAGATTTTGAAAAAGCTGAATTCTTCTCTTGGTCTCATATAACATAACATGTTTTCAGAATGCACAACTTTAAAAATTCCATTAGCAGCTCTAAGTTCCAGCCAACATACATAAGCAGTAGACAGTTTAGTCATGAGGTGGTAATGTCATTAGGAGCAAATTATTTCAAAAAAACATTATTAGTTGGCATAACTCAATGCTAGGACATGAAAAATACTTGTATAATAGTCTGAGTATATAGGTATATTTTTGGTCTTAAAAGATTGCACATTGCGTAGATGTGGATGTACAAGGTATATTTTAGCTACGCGTAACAGTATTGTTTCTTGTAACTGTCTTGTGTCTTCATTAATAATTTAATGAAAAATTTTTTCAGCAGTTACAATTTCATTTGAAAATGGAGATAAATACTACTGGACTTTACTGCATATGTGCTGAGTAAACATATCTGCCACCTATGAAAGGCTTGATTGAGTTTTCACTGTATTAAATTTGTGACATAAAATACTTATCTGTAGTTGTCAGAGACTTCAGTCTTCTTGTCAGGTTTCATGGATCAGCAAACCTATGTTGTCATAGGCACAAAAGATATATGTGAGTTGATATCCCTCACTGTCTGCCGCCAAAACCCAACCATAATGTATTCAACACAGTATAGAACTAATGTGATCAGATTTTCCATGATGTTGTTTTGGTTGGGTTTTTGTGGTTGGTTTGGGGCACTTTTTTGACAGAGGGAAAGATGGGTGTTGGTCGCTTGTTTTCTTCTTATAGTAATTTTTATTTTGGCTAGACATAAATGAGTTTTGTATGTTGGGATAAAATTAATTTTGGGATGAAACCTCTCAATAAACACGGGGGCTGCGAAGGCTCGGGGCCTCCGCGGGGGCGGCCGCTCACCGCGCCCTCTGGCGGCCCCTTGGCAGAGCAGCCGCGGCTCCACTGGCCCGCGTTCCCTGCACTGGAACATGGAGGTTGTTCCCTGCGCTCCCCCGGTAGCCAAGATCCTGCCCGTGGTAACACAATTAAAGCTGATTTATTGTTGCTAAATGACAGCACGGCGACTAAATGAAATTAGGATATCAAAGCACTTCCATCACAGAGATGCAGTTTTATGAATTACTTGACTTCTGTGTTCCATGGTGGAGATGGTATTGTAGTCCCTGGTGCAGTCCCAGGGAGGGATCAGGATGATCAATGTGGTGATTCCTGCTGTCCTTTCTGTGGTCCTGGCACAGGTTCACAAGAATTCTTTGATCTGTTGCCCTCCTTCATTTCCCTGAGAGTTGGATATGCCCTCAGATCTCTGTACAGAGAGGTTGTGAGGCTTCCTACCCCAGAGTCTTTTCCAGAAACTCTTACTCCTAATATTCTTAAGTGTCATCTGTTTAAAGGATTGGATGGAGAATAGTTTGTCAATGATTAATTAATTCGAATTGCTCTGTCACTTTGAAGTTTACTGTCACTGCTAATACCAGTGGCAACCTGTTTATTCCATAGACTTAGACATATGCACTTCCAGATGATCAACAGGTTATTGGTATAATTTAGCCATCTCTTTACTTTAGTGCACCCAAAGTGCTTTGTTGTGTGGGAGAGGTGGTTTATCACATTTCACCTGCTTCTGCTGCATTAGAAAAGACAGCGAAGATCCTGAGCTTAAAGCTATTCTGACTGTGCGTAGCTCAGGCTAACTGCAGTATCCTGTTACTCTTCATCTTGGAATAATTCTTGCTTAAGTCTGTTTTAAGAGTTAACTATTTTTGTTTTTAAAGAACTCTGATATTGGGCATCATAAATTTTATCAACATCCCACTAATACGTTTAATTTCAGAAATACATTTTCAGTCTTGCTTTACCTAGATACAGAATAGGTAGCTGAAGCCCTTGAAATAAGATCTGTAAAGGCAAACTAGTCATATCACCCCTTGGAGCTGCTGTTGAATATTGTCTTGGGAGTAAAACTTACTAAGACCAGAGACTGCTTAGTGTTTGTTTTTGTGATGAAGCTCAGCTGCCATTTGGGTGATAATCTTTCTAAGTTACTCTGGCTTGGATGCTATTTGGGCAGATTGTGTATTTTTCATTAAATACTGGGTTTTTTTGTTTCTAGCACCTCAGCAGCAGGTTATTGTGCCAGATTCCAAGCTGATACCACATATGAATGCATCTGGCATGGTAAGAGAAGACGTTTTTACAGGCTTACACTGTCATTATGTAAATTGTTCTGATTAAATAGTAAATACAAATTTATATTAGTCATCAAATGCTTAAAAATAATTTAGGATACACTGATAAACCTATCTGCCACCTTTCTGAGTTTTGCTGCTGCACTTACAGTCTAGGAACAGTAATCTGTAACTTCAGTTCTGCTAACAAATCTACAACTTACTTTGATTCTCTGCTTAAATATATTTGACCAAAACTTTTTTGAAATCAAAAATTGGAAAACTGCTGGTATGAATCTCCATGATGATATGCTCATATACCAGTACACCACCATTAACTGATGCAAGCATAACGTATTTGCTAGATGCAGGAAAAAGCATTAAATGAGCTGAAACTTAAGTTTATGTTAAATGAGAGATGATTCAGCATTTCACATAGATCTTTGCTGGTCACCTTAATTTGATTCACTAATTATCTAACAACATATAGAACTGAGTCTGGTCATTTTACAGTTTTATTGCACTCTATATCTTTAAAGGGTAATGTTGCTTATCTTCTCTTGCTTTAAAGGCCTTGGCTTAATTTAAAGAAAAAGAAGTTGTTTGCAAAGCCTTGAAGACAATGCCTAATATGAGTTTAATATGTGTATTATGACCAGAATTCATTACATTCCTGCTGCTTCTACGGTAAAAGCCCATGAAGCAAAGTTTCATGATGCAACAAGTTTCAGAGCTGGAACAGCCTTCTCTTACTTTTCTATTACCTGCTGATCTTGCTACAGAAAAGAGCCTGAACTTTGTTACTTGAATAAGCTGATTTACCCACAAGCCAAGAGCACATAAACATTCACCTTTTTCTTATATTTGACAACCATTTCAATGAGATTAGTAACTTTACAAATCCAACAGTTAAATGTGTTTTTGTCCTGTCTCAGTTATCTCAGGGTCTAGAAAAAATGAGTATGCCAAGCTTTTTAAACTCTACTGCTGTCAAAATGTTGATGCTTTCTATACCAGAGAACTACTGTTCAGCAAAGAGTTACAATCAGTTGGAAATACTATTTATTAGAAACACTTGAGTTGATATAAAAGAGTAGATCTGACAGACTTGGCGTATTTTGGAGGGCAGAGAGTAATAAGGGTTCACTCATCTGCATTTGTCTGGGATGTGAGGATGCATACAAGCATATTTTGGTTTTGTGTGGTGATACCTGTTCTTGGGAGATACACCTATTATATTGACTAGACAATATGGGGACATCCTGTTTCTTCTAAACAGGAAATATGCACTCTACCCAGTAAAGAAGTTTAAATCTTTAGTAACAAAGAATAATTGGCCATGGTTCCCTTATAGTAGGGGAAGGGAAGCTTTTTCATAGGCAGCTGAAGTTGGACCCTTGAAATGGAGAGGCCTCTAGAGAAGTACAACATCCTCTGCAAGTTAAGGACTTAATACATATTTTTCTGTTTGGAGCTCCCATAATTGTGTTAGAATTCTGTTTCCTTGCAGGTTCAAATCATTACTAATTGATAGGTCCACTTTATCTTTGAACCAGCTGTCTTGAGAGAAAAAAAATCAGTCTTTCTGTGCACAGTCAGTACGCAATATGTGTAGGTTCACTCAAAGGAGCTGTGTGATGTGGGACCTGACATGCAGATCACTTACAGAATGAAGAAGAGCGCAAACCTGATTATTATGCCTTGCAAAAACAAGACAGGCGAACATAATTGTTGCTTCAGTCAGTGCTTTACGTTCCTTCAGATTTATAGGCCCATAGCCTTAGCTGCTTTGAAAAAGTGTAACTAAAGTTGCAACATGAGCAGTGCAGTGTTGTGCTGTATTAGTAGATCAGCAGAGAAGGCAGAAGTTTATCTGCTGAGCTTGCAGATAAACCAAGAACCCATGTGGAGTTGTGTTAGGGTGTGATATTTAGTGATTTTGCTTCAGTCTTCTTACTATTAAAGAAGGAAAATAAAATAATTTTTATATGTAGTATAACGTACAGTTGAAATGCCTGCATTTTAATGGCTACAGGAACTTGTGTGCAAACACTGTAAACAGCAACAAAAAGGTATGTTCAGGCAGCATGTTGTGAGATGAAACACTGTCAATATTACGTTGGTGGTTAAAACGCTTTTCCTGTATTTCAGAGTGCTGCAGCCACTGCAGCTACATTGGCTCTCCCCGCTGGTGTTACTCCAGTTCAGCAGATACTTACAAATTCAGGTAACGCTCTTAATGTTGAGAATAAGCTATAGTTTTAAGGGAGTTTAAGAGGGAAGCATTCTGGGCCTTACTTCTTGATACTTACTGCTAAAAGGCAGGATCTGGGAATCCAGCATAACAAGGTAGTGCAGTCTCTTTACTTGACTCCCGCACTTTGAGCTCACTGACTTTCTTATGAATCTTGTGGTTCTGCCCTAGTGCTGTAGTAGGTTAGAATCTAAGTTTTCCCCACTTAAAGAAGTTCTAGATGCACAGGGATTAGTGTTGCTGTCTTTCCCCTTTGTATATTTCTGAGCTTTGTGATGCATGATCCAAGCTCAGGTACTGAGCTACTATAAAAGTAGGATCACTACAACTGTGACTTCAGAAGAGTCATGTCCTAAGGTTTTTCGTACCTGCTAAGCATGCAAAGTGGAATTTCTAACTTTGCTAGCAATGCTAGCTTTATTTCATATTTATAGTTTCTAAATACTGTTATGCCAAGCATTTAGAATATAATTAAATGTTACTTCGATGAGCAGCATATCTGATATTTCATGTGCTTTCATATTATGTTGATTTTATAAACCTGATTATAGATCTATACTGCACAGGAAGTCATGAAAGGCCTAGGAAATCTCATTTTCTAGATCTAGTTGCTGCTTTTGCTGGAGTAGTTCACCTATGCTCAGAATCACCTGGTACTTAACCCTCCTGTTTTAAACACTATAATGTTTAATGATATATAGTTGAAGAAAAATTTAAATGTGGACCTGTTCTAAAAATCAAAGTCTTCCCAGTTTATAGGAAGCGCATCTGTGTTTGTTATGGCACAGAATAATCTGCAGCCTACATTTGTTACTTTTGTAGTAATACTTCAATTTTGAGCATTTATAGTAAATTCTTAGACGAGGGCTGGGGAAGCCTGTTCTTTCAGGTACATTTAACTGTTTCGGTAAATAGGGCTTTGCATTTTGCTGTGAAGGGAGAACAGGAAATCCATCTGAGGGAAATATATAAAGTTCAGGATTATCTAATATAATTTCTTCTGTCTTCTTACTCCACCTTTCTGATAAGAAATGTGAAAAACTAATGTTGGAGTGTATGTTAGTTCTTACTTTTCAGAATTTCAGGCTATTTGCAAGTGTGTGTTTGCATCTTGGATGTATTTTGTTAAGTGATGAAGGGTGTAAAATGGTAGAGCTAAAGGATAACAAAAGGAAATCAAGTTACAGGCATTGTGGGAACAGAAAGGAGAGGTGAACAATAAGTGTAAGGATAGATTTTTTTTCCCCCCCAAAAAACACCTGCAAGTAATACTGTAAAGAAAGTTACAGACAGAGGAGTTTCTTGCAGTGTGGCAATCAGAAGAGAGAGATTCTGAGGAAAGGTCCTCATTTCACAGGACCCTGGAAATATCATGGTGTTAGCAGTGTATAGAATTTTTATATTGTGAATATCTGTACTTCTGTTTTGGTTTACAATAATTTGTCTTTCCAGCTGTAAAATCTATCTTTTAAAACACAAGGTATGCTTATAAATGGGAGCTATTATTTAAAATACTGTGCTGTGTTAAAGGATAGTCTGTGGCCTGCAATTGTAAATTTATTTTTGGATTGCATACCTCATGATAATATGTAGGTGGTAAATAACCCTATTCTTTGTTTCTGGCACAGCTGCAGTTGCCTGCTGTCTTTTCACTGATGAAAGTGAATCATTTTACTGTTTCTCTCTTTTAATTGCCATTGGTATTCTTCCAGGAAACAGACTTCTAAACTAAGATAATTTTAAGAGTGAACTTGTACATTTGATTAATTTGATACTTATTTTACTACAGGCCAGATCCTCCAAGTAGTTAGAACTGCAAATGGAGCTCAGTATATTATTCAACCACAGCAGCCAGTGGTTCTACAGCAACAAGTTATACCCCAAATGCAGCCTGGTGGAGTACAGGCACCTGTTATTCAGCAGGTAAAGGAGATTTTTCTTTTTTTATAGGTACACTTGGAAGAAAAAAACATGATAGTAATTACTGAAGGAGCTTGCATTTTTGTGAACAAGTTGAACTAGAACACAAACTCAGAGACAGTGTAATTTAAAAAAAGAGAAAATTGTCTCAAGTGTGGCAGGCGCTTTTTGTTGTTTTTTTGGTTTTTTTTTTGGTTTTTTTTTTGTTTGTTTTTGTGGGTTTTTTGTTTGGTTTGGTGTGTTTGGTTTGTTTTTTTTTTGGTTTTTAGGGTTTTTTTTTTAATGAACAATCTTGAAATGTTGTTTTCAACGTCACTTTTATTCTTGCCAGATACTGACTGGCTGCAGTTTAAAATTTCTTTTGTGCATCTCCTGATGAGTTATATTACGTGCATAATCCTGGCCTGCATACTTTTAAATTAATTGAAATGATTCTGAGTCACATAACACACAGAACAAAACACCTAAAACTTACACTCCTTGGTTATTTTAGTAGTGAGTACAATGTTTTAGAAAGATTGTTGTTCATCTGCAAGGTCAGCTGTGTGTCCAGACTGTTAGCATTGAATTTAGCAAAGTCACAGTGTCATAGTTCTACAGTTTAAGAATGACTTAACAATTTGTGAAGAGTTCAATTTTTTTTTTATAAGGAAGACTTTTTAAAATAATCTTTTACTTGAATTAAAACATTCCAGTGCTGTGTTTGGAACTAAGGTGGTGGGTAGTTGTTTAGAATGTTTTAGAATGGATAGACTTAAAATTCTTTTCTTAAATTTAGCAATGCAAAATGTAGAAAATTAACAACGAGTAGTGCAAGAAGGTATGCGATTAAAATTATGTACCTGATATAGATGGAATATATTTGTAAGTCTTCTGTAATTAGTTGAAGTCAGATTGCTATGCTTTAATTGTTTCATTTGAGTCTGTGATGTGGTAGTCTATCACGTTAGCAGCCACAGTACTTACAGTGATATTCCATCAGGTTTTGGCTCCTCTCCCTGGAGGGCTTTCCCAGCAGACAGGAGTGATTATTCAGCCTCAGCAGATCCTGTTTACAGGAAATAAAACTCAAGTTATACCTACAACAGTAGCTGCCCCTACACCAGCTCAAGCACAGATTCCTGCAGCTGGTCAGCAGCAGCCACAGCAGCAACAGGCACAACCACAAGCACCACTTGTTCTCCAAGTTGATGGAACAGGGGACACATCGTCTGAAGAAGAAGATGATGAGGAAGAAGAGTACGATGATGATGAAGAGGAAGAGAAAGAAAAAGATGGGGGTGAAGATGGCCAAGTTGAAGAGGTAAACTTAATGTTATGGTTGTGTTTCAGTTTTTTTGTTGGTATTTTGAAGAAAACTGTCTATATCAATACAATTACTTCAGTAATTTTGAAAATGTAACTTTTACCCTTGTGCTTCAGATTGTTTATTTCCAATGTTGAAGTTGTGGAAATGGAAAGCAGTGCAGCTGGGGAGAGTGTGGGGGACACAGCAAAAACTAGCTGTGACTAAGAGCATTTAAACGCTTCAATAGGAATATTTTTGATGTTATGGAGAAGTCAGTCATGAAATAGTGTAACTTTCATGAGCAAACAGAAATAGTCAACTCTGCTTGGGACCAAGTGTGTACAAAAGCAGGGTGTTAACATAGACAAAAAGGAGAGCAGCATTTGGTTCAGTGATGGGACCAACAGAGGTGGTCTGCCTGTGTCTCCTTGGCTGTTCCATTGCTTTCTGTTACACAGGAGCAAGCTTGAGAACTCAAATTTGATTACAAAGCATCTTCTAGAAACACATCCTACCTTGATTTATTAAAATAAGGAGACAGGAACAGGAGTGGGTTGTTGCGTTCTTAATATAGTATGTGCTTAATTTTGTCTTTGAGTTAGCTTGGTTTTGGACTTCAGCCAGCGGTTCTTACTGAGTTTTGGTGTGTTGAACCAATAAGCCTTACAAAAATAAGAAATTGTATAAAATGGGTAGAGGGTGGGGAAATACTACGAAGTTAAAAGTATTGATACTTAGTCTCAGACAGGAAGCTTGGTACTCCCTAAAATGCATTTTGAACTGCCAGATTGCTTCCAAACTTCTCTACAGCCTTTCCAATTATTTTAGTTTCCATTTAAAATGCCAGTATGAGCAGCAATTCGCAGTGTGTATCACCCATGCAAGATATGCAGGTAAAACTTACAAATAATCAGATTTTCTGCATTACTTTTACAGTAGTGTCTTAACACTATTTTTCTGTCGCAAATTACAGGTTGAGTTCACATCACTTTTCCATTATATTATTCAGCACTGATATCAGCTGGAATGTTTTAATAGTTGTCTTATTAAGTATAAGTCGTCATTGTTAAGTTTTAAGTGTTTCTTGACCTTAATGCTAGCATTCTGGAGGGAATCTTTTATATGCCATTAGATTTCATTATCAGCATGTCCAAAATCTTCCATTTTCTGCTTCCGTTGCTCCTCAGCAGCTACTTGAAGTGGATCACTTCCTTAAAGATTTTGAACTCAGTTAAACATAGCATTACTTTGAATGGAATTAGGACCTCTAGTATACCTTCTCCTCTCACTAGCATCGCCTCCATTTAGGTTATATATTTGGAAGTATATTTGTTGTCCTGTGTTTATTAGTGGTTGTTTTATCTGTTGAAGTGTTTATTATTCACATTATTATTCAGGTAAGAGTGTGTATGTTGAGGTTTTTTTTCAATTTTGGTATGTCAAATGTGAATAAGACATGGAGTTTTGTTTTTATGGTCCCATTACTCCTTATGTGCCCTTAAAAACACAACTCCATGGTTTATTCACATTTGATGTCTCCTTTCCCCTGCTTAGATGCTTTACAAAAATGAAAACCTGCATACTTTTGCATGAAGATTTACAGTGAAGGAACAAGAATGGCATAGTTGTGGTGACAAAAGGCTGCAGTGCTTTGAATCTGGCCTGGACACTGAAGTTCCAGACTAAAATTCGTAATGGTATCTTCTCTGGTTGGAGGGTAGGAAGCATCAGCACTGTTGGAAACCCTAACGTTGCCCACCTTAACAGCATTTTGGGTCCTGTAGTTCATAGACATCACTGTAGCCGCATGGTAATTTCGAAGTAACAGCTCTAATCTTGCCAACCATCATAACTTTTTGTGTGTCTTTCAGGAGCCTCTGAACAGTGAAGATGATGTGAGTGATGAGGAAGGACAAGAACTGTTTGATACAGAAAATGTTGTTGTGTGCCAGTATGATAAGGTAAATCTCTGCAGAAAAAAACCCAAGACTTCTACTTTCTCTGTTCTTACTATCAAATCGTAATTTTTAAGTAGTATCTTTGTTACTGTTGAGTACAAGTAGATCTGTACAGACCATAGTGTGAATGGAAGTGTAAGAATCACCTATTGTTTTTAAAACAGGTTTGTGTACTGTGTTTGTACTAAACTTGGTGATGAGTAAAACTTAGAAAAATTTGACTGTATCTTATTTTTCTTCTGTCTTTTTGTGCCCTTTAATAAAAGGGCAGTCTTCGGGACCAGGAGAGGTGAACTATTGTTGTCTACATTTATTGTGGCTATAAACAGGAAAAGTAGTCATCAGGATTTAGACTTGTGGAAAACTGTTCCTTGATCGCTAGAAGTATCTTTCCTGGATGATAGGATAGTTACCAGAGGAGAATGCTCTTTCAGTGCTATGCATTGTGCTATATCAAATGGCGGTGTGGAATGCTTATGCTTGTTTTGCTTTAAGTTCAGCAGAACTGTCTTGCAAGAATTTAGTCATTACAGGGCATCATGTTTTCCCTGGAATATGCAAGGATTCATCTGTGCTGGAAACTTTTAAAATGTGTCTAGACGATACCAAAATCTTGTGGCTGAGGTAGTACACAGATTATTTGATGTGGATTTTTTCTTTTTTCTTCTCCTGTACTCGATTAATTGGGCTGCAATAGATAGGGATCCTTTTTAAAGCAGGGAAAAAAGAAAGCTGTAGGCTTGTTGAATTGAAGCTCCGCTGTTGCAAAGGATGCCTGTGTTAGCAAGTCTTCAGTTATGTCCAGACTCTGCTTAGACTTGCCATCAGATTCAACAGAATTTAAGACATACATCCCAGCCTTCTGTCTCCTCTAGACTGTTTTGAGGCAATTTGTAAGGAATAGTGAGGGACCTTAGAACAGCAGGTAGAAAAGCTTATTGAGCGCTGCTGAAACTGAGCAACAGGAACTACTCAGAAATCCTCACCCTCTTAAAAGTTAGGAATGGGAACTTTGTAGGGTGCAGTGTCCACTGTTAACTTCCAGTGCTACATACTCTGAAAGGACTTAATCTCTTTCCAAGAAATCAGTATTTAGTTTGCCTCTAAAATGCATAGGATCAGCTTAGATCTGAGCAGTTCCCTCCTGCCCAGTGTCCTGCATCAGCTGATGGTGGGTGCTTCTGGAACTATAAAACGAGAACAGACAGGTAGCAATGCTCATGTAGAGCTTTTTGCCATCCTTCTGTGAACTGTCTCTTGAGGAAGAGAAAGTGCCTTCTTCTCAAGTGGCCAACAGAGCGTTTTTCCTCTACTTGTTATAAATCAGTTTGATTATTTTTGAATCCTTGAAAACTTTGCCCTATGACAAGAAGTTTCATAAATGTATTGTGTGATACATGGAGGATCACCTGGTTTTTAAACCATTAGTTATATATGATACTTCCTAGTTCTAAAGATTCTTTTCTTTTTTGCTTTCTTGGTGCTGTTTATGATACTGCAGATGATCATAACCCTCCTCAGTCATGTCTTTGAAATCAGAGCTGGACTTTATTTGTACAGCTGTTCAAATATTTGATTGCTCTTACTTTTATTCTGCAGATCTGTTTGATTTTTCTATATCTTACTTGTAAGACTAGATAAGGTTTAGGGAGGAGCAAAGGTAACACTTCAATTTATTTGCTGGTCTAGCAACGTTCTGCATTGTTTGTGTATGCTTTTGGCCCCAGTGGACACAGAACTGATATTCTCCTGAGGAAGTCTTAGAACATTGGAATCTCATTCCTTACTTGTAATTGTTAGTTCAGACCCACCACTTTTATTGTCCATGTAAATTGAAATTTATTTTTTTCCCATTGTTACTATCTTTGTATACCTTGAATGCCGTCATTGTCTTCTTACATGAGTTAGGGTAGTAACATCGTTTTACAGCTCTTCAGTAACTAGGGTTCTTGGATCATCCGTACATTTTGTCATTTTTCAGATCCTTAGTAAGGTCTTAAACTGTGTAGACTCCAACCAGCACAAATCTTTGCTGGAATGAACTCATTTTGCTGTAAAAACTGTGTTCTTAGTTGTGTTTTCTCATCTTTATTCAGTTACTCATCTGAGCACCTTCCTTCTAACCTCGTGGCAGCTCAAACGCTTCTGATGAGGGATTTTTATGGAATGCCATTCAGTAGGGCAAGTAGTGTGTATAAGCCAGACCTTTCCTTGTTCATGTACTTGCTGACTAACTTTTGCCACTGACTGTCTTTTTTTCAGCTTAAAGTGAGAACAGAACAAGCAATACTAGATAATGAATAGAGTGATATGGTTGTAGCTGGTGCTATGTTACTGTTTCTACAGCACTAATGGTAGATGGTGAAACTTCCTATGCTTAAAAATTGAAAAATTGCAGCAGGGTTTCCGGTTTTTGACATACATAAAATTTTAACTTTTTCTAGACCATGTTTGGTCTAGAATTACATCCTTGTTCCATCTGCAGAAGTTTATCATAAACTTTCCTTTTGGACAGCATTTCAGCTTTCTGGAAAGTCTTACTTTCTCTGAGTATCTGGTGATCTTTTGGTCTTTCAGATGGAGTTTTTGGTAGATAGAGGTGTTTGTCTGCTGTGTGCTTACAATATGTGGTGGGGGCGTTTTGTTGGTTTGGTTTTTTTTTTAATTTTTCCAGAGTTTACTCCTCTACCTTTAGATGGAATTTTGTTCAATTTTCTTTAGTTTTAAATTAAACATATAGGCTGGACATCAGGACGAATGTCTTCACAGAAAGGGTTGTTTAAACATTGGATTGGGTTGCCCAGGGAGGTGGTGGAGTCATTGTCCCTGGAGGTGTTTAGGGAAGACTGGATGTGGCACTCAGTATTCTTAGTAATTCAGTAATGTATATCTAACAGTTATTTATTTTTTTCTTACTGTTATAATTTACCTATGCATTATAACCTATTTCTGATGCAGAGTAATAGGTTACTGTTTTTGCCCTTTTTTTAGATTCACAGAAGTAAAAACAAATGGAAATTTCATCTCAAAGATGGCATAATGAATCTTAATGGAAGAGATTATGTATTTTCCAAAGCCATTGGGGACGCAGAATGGTGAAGTTTTAAAAGACAAAACAAAAGAACTCCCTGTAAAAGGAAAAAAACAAAAGCAGAAAGGTTGAGACTTGGATGTATACTCCAATCAAAATGTGTATCTGCACATCAGAAATAAAGTATTGGAACAAAGGTAAAATGTGGCAACAAAGACACTACTTCAGATGAGCAAGCCATGGACTGTAGCAGCTATAGCATTGTCTGGGAGCTGGTTTTGTGTGTTAGGAATACCTTAATTATCAATTCTACATACAGGTACCTACAGCTGGTATTTAGCATGTAAGGCTTTGTCCCCCCACCCTTGATTTAAGATTTTAAAATACTTCTTCCACTGATTGAAGGAACTATTCCCTTTGATAGATTATTAATCTGAAAATGCTTATTGTGTGTACAAATCTTTGCTTTGAACACTTCCTTTTGGTAGTGAGGATGGTCAGAATCTTACTTAAATTGCGTGCAAGCTTTGTACAGAAGGGTAAGAATTAAGGTGTTAAATTTTAAATAACTTGTATAAGGAAAATATTTTTAATTCTGATATGCTCATTAATTATTATATCTATTTGTTGTTTTCAATGCAGTTCCCCATAAACAGGTTGTTGTTCCTAGCAGTTACAAAATGGTAAAATGATGATTTATGTTCCAAAATTATTTTAACTTCATGTGATAGGCTTTATCTAAGGCTGCATTTTTCAAATTTGAAGCACCTCATCCTCCATGAAAGTCAGATTGCTTAACTTGTTAATTATATTCTTGCTGTTTTGTGGTGGTTCAGCATCACTGAATTGAAACAAATAAGTTTCCCTTGTTTTTTTAACAAAAACATTTTTTTAAAGGGTTTGGACACCTTTTGAATCCAATATCTAGGTAATGCCATAATAGATGCATTCCTTTACCTACTTACTATGTTTGTAGTCCAGACACCCACAAATAATTCAACAGATTACAGGAATGACTGAATTTTTAATACAGAAAATCGCATAAAAATTCTAACATCCTGGCTGCAACTCTTAATCAAAGATCTGCTTTACTAAAAAGTATAGCCAGAAGTTACCTGCAGCATTTTATCTCTCTAAAGATTCCAGATGGCGTGTAATTTCATGAAGAGAGCTGCACAGCTTTTGAGAACACAAATTCTGTTAGAGTATCTTTAGACTGTCTTGGGTAACAGCAAATCAAGCAGTCAGATGCACTAAACCTTGTGTAGTCACTTTGTCACTTGCCTTTTTTATTGTTTGTTTGTTTGGGGGTTTTTTTGTGTTCAATTTGTGAAAAGCAATAAAGTTATTCCCCCCTCCTTCCCTTTCTCACCTCAGAAGTTGAAGAACTTTTCCTCCTGCATAGGGTCATTCTTGCATTCTTTTGGAAATGCAGTTTCTTCTGAACGAGGAGAGGGAATGGGCATTATACTTCAGAAACTGTTGAGGAAGGAATGTTCATGTGGCTCACCATTTCAAAAAATTTTGCATTTTGTTGGGTGCTTGAAAAGATTATGAAAAAAGGACACAAAAAAGATAATTTTTACTGAATTAGGTAGCACCATGAGAAGCAGACATGATTTCTGACTTTATTTTTCGCTTGAGAATGAGACATCTTAAACATTATTTAACAAAGTCACAAGTGTATTTTGGCAGTGTGTAACAACTACTTTAATTTTCATTCTCTGATTCATTTGCCTCCCAAGTGCATTTGTAGTCTCAGTAGTATGTAGAAAAATCACAACAAATTGTAAAGAAGGTTTTATTGCTGTGATTTTGTACACCTGTGCTCGCATGGATAATGACTAAAACTGCCTGTAGGCTATGTCTAGAGCCATATGGTTGTTAGAAAGCTGTCTACATTCATAAGCTTTCTGAAAAGTTAATTGATGATTCTTGTAATTGATTCTTCAGTAATGGAGTCATCATTTAGACTGCATTTTTGCCTTGGGGCTTTCAAGGTATCTCAAGCTGATTGGTGTTTGCTTTCTTCTGAACAACGCAGATATTTTATTTTTTTACCTCTGACACTTCTATGTACAACTGCAAGGAAATCAATAATATACCAACTAATTCCTTCCCTCACCTTTTCCATGTCTGTTACCACTAAGTCTTAAGTAGTGGACTTCAGAAAAATTCCCATAATGCTGCGCAACCAAACCAATAAAAGGAAAAAACATCCCTTTAGCTATAGATTCATTTTTATACTATTGGAACCCAGTTTACTTATACAACACTTTGTTTTCATACAACTTATTGGTATTTCTCACCCACATACATATGCTAAAAGCTGCATAGCCTCTCTATTTTAAGGGGTAGCTGAACTTTAAAAGGTAATTAAGCTTATCTGTTCTGAAGAATGTTAGAAGCTTTCTGAACTTGCACAGCCTCTTGCAAGCTAATTGTATGGTATGCTTTTCAGGATAGGTTTTGTCTTCAAATACAAATATCTGTGAAGTTTTGGGAAAGCCAGTCAAACCATGCACATACCAAACTGTGCTCTTATTGCTACATCAAGTGTTCCTTTTTTTAAGTCAAAAAGCATGTTTTAATTTCATTTTATTGTAGCAGCTTGCTGTAAGAATGTAGTTTGCTTAATTTTATTATTATACTTGAATTTTTAATCATGGTTTTAACTATATAACTGAACAGACCATTTCATTAGGTTCAAAAGAAACCATTCCTTTCAGAGGGCAAGGAATTCCCATGTTCATAAGTGATTTTTTCCCCCTTAGAAATAGTGCTTTTTTTTCCAATTTAAATAGTTCAGTATTATGGAAACAATTAATGGTTTCAAGAGGGCTTATGTTAAAATTTGCACAGATAATGGAGCACCTTTTTTATGATGGAAAAAAAATGGGGAAGATAACTTCAGAATTATAACCATGATGGCTGATGGAAACTCGTAGAGCAACTGGGCAAAATTGAGTCTTGTGCCTTTTCAGTTTGCAGAATACCTGTTTTGCCAGTATGACAATGGTTCCTGAGAGAGTAAATTTCCTGCAGTGCTTCAATCAGAAAAGCAACTTTTTCGCGCTAATTAGGTTTTAGTGTGTGCAATCATTTAAACCATCTAAGTGAAAAACAAAATGAAATGTTTTCTTTTAAGGAGATAATAGAGAATTTAGTCACGTAAGGAACTTTATTGGACTATTTAAATAAAATATGGTTTTATTCCCCCTCAGTTTTTGGTCAGCAACAAGATTTCTTTGAGATTTCATACTCCTTGTTCCTGCATTGTACTCAAAACTTGCATTTAAACGTCAGTTTCCTCAACACTATTTAAAGTGACAGTTGTGGTCCGAGTTTATTTCCAGGATTGATATGTGATTCTGAAGCACATTTTCTAGAAGAGAGCAAAAAACATGTTGTGTCATGTAACTGATTTTTTTTAAATAAATATTTTCTTATCTTTTGCTGCACAATTAGGAGTGTTAAAGTAAACTTCATTGAATCTGTGAAAATTTCATCTCTTGACAGTTAGTAGTAATTATGTTACCACATAACACTACCAGAGTAAAATTTCTTAATTTCAGTGAAGGAGTTAAGAGACCTTGTTAACTAAAGTTCATATTGATTTAATCTCTTCAATTTGTAAAAGCTCCTTTAAAAACAATAAAGCCCCCCCAAATTTCCCCCAAAGCTAAAGCTTCCTAATAGAATGCAATAAGATGTCCAGGAAATGAACAGTGGTTTTAGGGCAACACACACTGGATTGATACTGGGCTGCCTTACACAGCACTGTGGGATTTACTGTGTGCTGTCCCACACCACCCATGCACCCCCATCTGATACTGGAGTTCTTCTCAGACTTTGAGATTAGTGACTATACAAGATGAAGAAACTTGCGTATTGTTCTGTATTGGTGTCTGGCATTTAAAGTCTTGTTTTCCCATTGCTGTGATTGGTTGGGAAATGTGTAAAAACCAGTACATTGGTTTCCATGTCGTCTACTTTTTTCAGGCAGTTCATGCAGTGTGTTTTTTAATTATTATTTGGTGGATTAGATGTTGTGGAACAAAAGGAGCTTTTTGAAACAGGAAAAACTACCTTGGGTTAGCTGTATGTACAGTCATCCAATGAGACATGTTCCAGAGTGCATAGGGTACCAATAGATTATGGAGTGGGGGACTATCCTTTTTTGCTGTTCTGAGCTACTATTGTCAACTGCTGTTGTACATATACTGTTATGTGTAAGGGGGTAAATATATTTATTATGTTTGTAAAATTCATTCTGTACAATTGCAGATCAAGGTTGCTCCTCTGTGATATACAGGATATTATGTTTCAAAGGCCATGCTTGGAATACGATTAGAGAACTTAGTATTTTGATGTACTAAGACCTATTTTAAGTTTAATATTTTGCCTTTGCAAAAACTTTAATTAAAGATGTTATTTAAAAATGTTTGCCACTTCATTTACTATCTTGCATGTGCATTTGTTTCATATAGAAGGCTTATTACTAATCCATAGTAATGTTGAAGATTCTGAATTGATTTTCATCACATGGAGGTAATTTCACTGTCACTTGTTCAGTTTGCCATGCAGACTTTCCATTTAATACAATCACAATGTTATAAAAAAATTCACAGTTTAATTGTGAGGCCAGACTTGCATGTTTGTTTAAACATTTCTCCCTGTGATAACCTAAGGATTAAGTGTTGAGATAAGATTGGTTGAACAACTTCATATTAAGGCCAGTGGTATCCTGAGGTGCATTGGGAACAGTGGTCTGTGAGCTGAGGGAGGTGATCCTTCCCCTCGACTCAGCCCTGGTGAGACCATATCTGGAGTGCCGTGTCCAGTACAAGAACGACAAGGAGCTACTGGAGACGGTCCAGCAAAGGGCCACAAAGATGGCCAAGGGCTTGGAATATCACTCTTATGAGAGACTGAGAGGGGATCTCATTACTGCATATAAATATCTCAAACATAGGTGTCAAGAGGATGGTGCCAGAGTCTTTCCGGTGATGCCCAGCAACAGGAAAAGGAGTAATGGGCAAACGTAACAAGTTCCACCTCAACTTGAGGAAAAACTTTACAATGAAGGTGGCAGAGCACTGGCACAGGCTGCCCAGAGAGGTTGTGGAATCTCCCTGTCTGGAGACATTCAAAACCCACCTGGATTTGTTCCTGTGTCACCTGCTCCAGATGACACTTCCTGGCAGGGGGGTTGGACTGGATACTTTCCAGAGGTACCTTCCAACCCTGTTGATTCTGTGATTCTGTGTGACATCTTGATATTAGTCCTGTACATAGAAATGTGAGAAAATACCAAGAAGTAAAATGCAGAGTTCTTGGATGATAGGTGGCTGATCAATAAGGTTTTGCCATCATCAGTTAATCTAATCTGACAGAATTGCTTTCTGGCATAAGCAGGTGACATATTTTTAGTTCCTATCTAAAAGCAGTATCTTGCGACATGACTTGTGACTTATTTTTAAATCTAAATTTTGAACTTGATACTCTAAAATAATTAGAAAGAAAATAAGTGTAGGCTATACTGGCTGTATGGGGAGTGTATTTGGGAATGTGATGATTTTGAAGTAATTTTTTATCTACAGTGGTGTCAACATATAGCAAACCAAGCCTTATGAGGAGTGGTGTTGTTTTGCTTTTTTCTCCTAGTACTTCAGGAGTTAACCCTAACCCTAACCCCCGCCTCCTTCGCCCCCCCCAATACTCCTCTTTGCTCTCCAGCCCTCAGCACTTAAGGAAATCTAAAAAAATACAATACTGCTTTTTCCATAAAATTTGCCTTACTTGAAAGGGAGTTGGAGTTGATTCTGGATAAATAACTATTTATTATTAAAAAATACAGTGCTTTAACAAAAGAGATCGTTGCTATTGTAGCTTGCATACCACGTAAGAAACAAACAGGTGAGAAAAGTGTCCCATTGTTTTGGCCAAAAGGTTTTCAAAAGTACCCTGACAAAAGAGGAGGTAAAGCAGAATTCTGACAAATTAGTAGCAAATCTAAGTTAAAACACAAAAAAAGGCTAGATTTCATTCCTGAGAGTATTATAATTGAATGTTAGTTGTGCTCTCTCAGCTGTGGCTGAGCAAAGTATTTCAACGATTTCTTTTTTTGCAAAATCAAGTATATTTAAAAATGCGTAACTTTCTTACCTGATTTTTCTATGGTTTAATTATTGTCATTGCAGAGGTATGAGAGGATAAGAATCTTGGGATGCTAGCATAGCTTTCAGTCCATCCCCATTTATTTTCAACTATACATTATTCCTTACAATTTGTCTTAAACTGCATCAGCTTTTGAGTGTGTATTGTTTTTCCTAACACAGACTTCTGTTTGTAAAATACTCTGTTAAAGACATGCTTGTTTCTACAGCAGATTTCAGCGCTCTTTACCACTAATGGGATTATGCCAAAATCCTTTCAGAGGTAAGGACATCTGCAGTAAACTCAGATGAACTGCAGTTGAACCATGTTTGACCTTCAGTGTGGATATATAACATTTCAAAAATTTGGTTTAGGACAATTTTTTTGTTTAGAGTGAAGACTTTCCCAGTTATTTTTGTGTGAAGTGCCTATGTAGTTATGCCTTTTTACATAGTATAAATATGCATGCCCTTGTGTGACCTGAAAGAGGGTTATCTGAAATAGATGCTATGGAGAGAGAATAAATGCAAATACTGCTTTATGTTACAAATTATTCTGAATTGCCCATTCACTTCCATCGGCCAAAAACTGCTCTCTGAAGACGGATATTCATGAACTGCTGTTTTAATATGCTTTTTAATGATATCTGTTTTAAAAATACATCTAGTTTTTGTTTTCCTTTTTAGTTCAGTTTGGTGAATAAAAATTTACTGAAATTGAAAGCATTGTGTTTAATTTGGATAAGTATATTTCAGTAGCAAATCCAAAACAAGGGTTATCATTAAACTGGAAAAATAATAAATAATCTTGTAACAGCAAAAATTGTTATGTGTGGATATGTGATTCTGTCAAGGTAGAAATGTTTTTCCTTTGCTAGAGGAACTAAGTGAAGAACAGTGTTGTGGAAAAATCCGTCTGAATGTCTGGAACATAAGACAGTTGGAATCCTGAGAGAGTCCAGATGCTGCTTTGCTAGTACTGGAGCTGCTGGATTTAATGTAGAGGTAAAGAATAGCCCTTCCTTGTTTGTGATGGGGAAGACCATTTTGAGTAGAAAAATAAGGAAGGCTGTCCTTTTTGCTAGGGCTCTTGGCTGCCTGATCTTTCCCATTTCTCCTAGGAATCCTGCTGTGAGCCCCTGCAGATAGGGCTGCTCATATGTCCTGCTGCACCAGCATCTGAGTATTTCATACAGACCTTTCCCTTCAGAGGAACAACTAGCTGACTCTACGTGGGCTGTCTGGTTCCAACAGGTAATGTATTCTGGGAAACATAGCGTTGTGGGAAGTACAGCATTTCCAAAAAAGGATTTATTGCAGAATTCACTTGCTGGGAATACTGCTTGTAAGTTTGTTTTGGCACAGATTGCCTTTTGTTTCAGAATATTCACATTGTTGCAGGATGGAAGCCCTTTCCTCCTGAGCTCACCTTGTTCATGGTGTTCATGAAGAAAAAGCTTTAGTGCTGGGAATAGTATTTCTGGCGTCCTAGTTTTTATGGGCTGAATTTGTCTGTCTGATTTTAATAAGTAGTTTCAGTCTTACAACATTAAATCAGCGTCTAGTGAAATTCCCTGTATGTTTAAAGAGTTGACAAAGGGCTTGATAAGTGTGATGACGATCCTGGTGTTAAAAATCAGGTAGCTAAAGGTGAAGTATATTCATATCACAGACATTTTTGCATATATCACTTAAGTTGGTTTTGGGAGGGAGCAGAAAGAAATCTTAAATTTACCAAAAATCAAAGTCGTGTTAGTCTTTGTTTAGAGTATCTTTTAGCTTTCATTTTCTGTCCTAAATGATTTTCATGTCCTTAAACTACTTTATTGTTTCTTTCAGAGGTTCCTGTGTTGCCAGGTAGCCTAAATCACTTCAGATAGTAGGTGGGAAACATAAAGTAATTCTTAAAATAGAGTGTGGGGTTTTGCAATACCAGAGGAAGGAGATGTAAAGAGAAACTGGAAAGAGGAAACAGGACAGAGGAAAAGATAAAATAATGCAGCCAGCCCTTAAAAAACCAAAAATTAAGGAGAGATTGCAAGCATACTTTCGTGTCAAAGGAGAAGCATGTGTATGAATTGAAAAACCCCTTTTTTTCCCTTCCGGACTTCTCATGGGGAAAGTGCATGTGCCAGTGTGTCAGACACTCTCCTAACTGCTTTTTAATGAAAATATTGTTCTTGCTGCTTTACACTGACCGTTATAGGATTTAGTCAGAAATCTGTAGCTGGCTCAAAAATAATTAATTTGTTGTTTCTACAACTCCCTCTAGGCAGCAGCAGTAATCCACATATAACTTAGGGAATTCTTACTACAGTCAGACTGAAACCAGCACAAATACAAATACAGCTTTAGTGCTGCATGGTATTTCAGTGCTATCCTGCATGTGTCAGCAGCAAGCCGTGGGGAATACAAGACATTCAGGAGACACCTCAGACCCTGCAGTGATAAGGTTTTTATTAAAACTCATGTTACTGCTCAGGTTTAATTTGTTACAGCTTTGCCTTCATAAAAGACATGAGTATTGCAGTTTTTCTTCACTTTCCAAAGAAAAGCTCCTGTAATTTCAGCTGAAGCTGTAAGACAGCCACATTGGCTTGGCAGTCCAGTCAGTTATCAGTCTCAGTGTTTGAAACAGAGTCTCTTCCAGACAGCAAAGGAGGGCTTATAAAATGTATCACAGTATGTATGTGAGTAACAATCCAATAGTTTCAGTCACTTTGTACTGGCTCTGTAGTGAGCTCTTAGATACAGGTTGTTAATGCAATTGAACGTGTTCCTTTCTTAAGAGAAGAAAAAAAACCCAAAGGATACTCCTCGTCACAGCTGCATATTGAATAGCTGAGAACCAAAATGAGTGGGTTTCTTCTACTTGAACTCCATTATCACAGCTTCAGTGGAGCTCAGTGGAACTGCACAGGTGTACAGCAGTAAGGATACGACTTGAGATGGCCACAAGTACAAGCCCTGGCGTTGCATATAATGGGGATGGCACAGAGAGGTCCTCCCAAAAAGGTGGGGTAAGATTCAAGTTGATTATATTAATCCCATGGAAGTTAAACTCTTGAAAGGAATAAGTTCAGGATGGCCCCGATGAGGTCTAAGTCCGGTGCTACAGTTCCTGAGACTTTTCCACATTTTGGGAAGGTTACCCAATATTCAGAGTGGAAAGTAAGGTCAGGCAGTTACAAAACTACACAGGATTGGTATCCTGTCTGAGAACCTAGAAATTTGGGATACTGTGAAAATTCATACCAACATGTGTGGGGGGGGCAGGTATGGAATGGGAATAGGAAGTTAGAGCTGATGGGTTCTGATGAAGTACTCTGTGTATTGACCTCATAGAGCTTTCATTTGTTTACTTTCACATCATGCTTTCCAGTCACACAAAAATTAGTCCGGCCAGATGGAAGTGACTAAACAGATGAAAAGTATTCCAGCTTTATGGAGATGTGTTGAATTCTAGGTTGATGATGTCAGAATCTCCCAGTGTACGTCACTAAGGCCTCTTAACCGTCTTCTGTTCCAGGGCATGATGAGGGCCCTTCAACATCTCGTGCCTTAGTCCACAGAGCCTACATGTAAGTGCAGTATAATGTCATGTTTTCAGAATCCCTACAAAGGAGGAGGACAGTGCCTAAGGGAAAGGCATAATATCCAACTAATTTTGTGCCTCACTGTCCAATTTCAACAGCAACCCAGAAAACATTTGATTACTGAGTGGTTTTAGAGTGCAGGTACCTGGCATCTCTTAGAGAAACAATACAGATTATGCTGCCATTGCTCATCAGCCTTCCCAGACAGCCTGGGAGGGAGGGTTTGGTTCATATTAATACATAAGCACAGGGCTTGTATTCAAATCAAGCTTCTCTTTCTAAGGAGATTTTTTGGTACAGATTTTCCTGTAATGTGAGCATTAATACTTCATTTATCCCACAGGAAAGGAAGTAAGAGGGCATTTATGTTAATAAACCAAAATGCTATGGTCGTGATGTGAAATTTATCTTTGGTTGCTTGTGCTATTTTCAGAATCCAAACACCAGTAGCAGGGCAAGGTGTCCTTTACTTTGACTGTAGCTGACCTGTTGCAGATGATGTCATCTAGAACCAACACCTTCTCTATAAAAATCCCACCTCTCTCTCTGTTGGAGAAAGAGGAGACTACCAAAGGTCACCTAAAGCCATTAAATTTCTCAGAGAAAATTCCAAGTATTCATAACTATAAGGCCCCATCTCAACTTTACAGCTGTTTTTGCTTTCGGATTATCTTGGATGTAATGAATGATGGTTGTGGACCCCCTGAGCTCAGCAGTCCTACTGCTGTTCCTTTCTATCCCTACTGCACTGCCTGAGATGGCCATTTAGGACATCCCTCTCACAGCTAGTGATGGAGCTAAAACCCCGCAAACCTGCATCAGACAATGTGTCATGGGATAGGTCAGCCAAGGAGAACAAGGAAGTTGAATGCAGAAGAAATAGTATTAGTTTCTTTTATAGGACAAGTGTTTTAAAATTTCCCAAAAACATTTGTTGAGCCTCTTCTGATTTAAACAAAACATTTTATTCCCATGCTTTGCATTATTTCTGAAGTATTCTAGGGAACATACATACTAGATGCCAGAAATAATACAACTTGCTGAGACAGATTTAAAACAGTAAGTATTACATAAAGGTGTGCACAAACCCAAAAATGTCTCAAGGAATTGATCAGAGCAGGAATGGAAAATAATATCTATAGGATACAAACATTTACAAGAAAAAGTCTGGCAAATAAATTATTTAAATTGTATTTGCCTGTACCTTTCCAAGAACTTCTAAAATGTTTTTTACCAAGTTAAACCCAAGAAGGACTATGCAAGACAAACTGGAAATACCAAACTTCCTTGCTAAAGGCAATATCTCAGAATTCTTTTAATAGGCATAATGTATATGCAATAATGAGAGACAGAAAAGTTCAACAACGTGTAAATATATCTGTCATCCATTAGTAACAGCAAAGAGCTGCATTAATTTACAAGCAACCTGTAGCAGTCCAACATACCACATCTTTCCAAAGTCCTGCTAGTTTCTGTGACATAAATGTTCTGGTTTAAGGTCCATGTTATTTTTAAAAGCACTTTTAACATAAATTTTGATTTTCTTTCTGAAAAAGAATATGATGTAAGCTTGGATTTTCTTTTCCACTGGTACACTAGTGTCTGTGAAGTCTGTAGGATCAATGTCCATTAGAACTTGATTGTCTTTGCTGCTGCTGAGATACTAAATAAAGGCACTCAGGAAACTGTTTCTCCCTTTAACAGTTATTCCAGTATCAGAAGGGTGGCAGAACCTGGCAGGGGGGTGTTGCATCCGAAAAGTCCCACGTTTGTATGGGACTCTTGGACACAGCCAGAGCATTACAAATGCAACTGTTTCAAGTGTAAGGAATTTTGCTGACCTGCACACTTAGGAAGCAATCTTTGTTCTGATGTAACACTGGGTGACTCCAGATTACAGAAGAGGAGGTAATAAATTATTATTTGCTCGGATTTCAGCAGTTTTGATTTCAGAGTTTGCTGAGAATCAGCCTAAAATGGAAACATGCCTCTCCCCCAAAATAAGCAGCTAAATTAGTCTATAGTGCAATACTGTAGGGTTTTTTAATGGCATTAACAATGATAGATTATTTATTTTCTATTCTCATGGAATTCATTAATTCAATGAGCTTCTGCTCATTGAAGCAGCCTTCATTTATAATCAGGAATACAAAATTGAATTGAGTTTTAAATATTTGGAAAATACAGAATCAAATAGAGTGTGTATGTGGCATTTGCAATCACTCAGTTTCCAGCTGTAGTAGCCAGCAGTTCAAAGGGTTCTACCATTATGTTTTTTTGAATACTACTAGCCCATATTATATAAGCCCTGACTATTGTCTGATCAATTTAATTATAGTTCCTCAAAGACTGTAATTCCATGAAAACCAGCACAGATATTACAAAATTAATTAAAAAATACCTACCTGAAGGCAAGTATTCACACAATATTTTCCATTCTTATGCCAAGGCTTTCAAATAGATGCATGAAATGATCCATGGTAACCTTGGTAGCAGTTCTGCAGAGCCAGTTGTGGAGCTGGCTGGGAACAGGTGTGATCCTGCCAGCAAAGCCAGGCACTCAGGCCACTCAAGTGTTAACAATGCAGCTGGTGCAGAGCAGCTCCCACCCCGAGTCCTGCTGTCTGCAGGAGATGTAGAGGGCCAGGCCTCAGTTCATTTGTTCGTGGTGTCTGATTGAGCTGAGCACAGCCAAGCTTGACCTTGGTCTGGCCCCGTGTAGCAGCAGGTATGGCAGAAGGATGCTTTAATTCTTAATACTGGGGGTTGTTCCTTGTGTCTGGGCATGGATTTCCTTCAGCACACTGTGGAGAGCATATGTCCCAGCTACAGCCAGGCTGAGGTCAGCCAGAAGATAACTATGTGATTCTTGTAGTTGTGCTGCAAACATTACAAAAGGTCAGGTAACAGATCTCACTACAAGACAGGTGTTCTTAAAACATGTTGGAGGAGCTAGAAGTCAGCCTTCAATGCAGTAAAATTTATGACATGAAGGAACCTAAAAAAGTGATTCACTCCCTTGGTCTAAGTCGAGGTGTGAGGCAGCTCAACATAGAAAGTGCTAAAATGAAAGTTCTCTACCCTGTAAGAGAGAGGCTAGTAGGGACAGCAGAAATAATAAGAAAGCAGAAATTACAGGGTGTTCAGAGCAATAAACATGCTCAGATAAAACAGCACTGAAATACAGTAACAACTGGTTCAGTCATCCAAAAAAACCCAAACAACCATCCTTAACTTGACTGGGTAGCCTGGTCTTCAAAACAAATTCAAATAATCCAGCTCCTACATAGGTTTATCAAAAAGTGAGAGAATGATAGTAAGGGACACAAATGTCCTAATGTTTCTTACCTGTTACCTTATGAGCAGCTGTAAAATCAGTGATAATTTGCCTTTTACCACTATAAAAGCAGTATGAAGAAGAAGCTTGTTTTCCCACTTCACCATACTAAACCAAGAACAGCAAACAAAAGACTAGATTTGTTTTAGGTCAGGATGACAGAATGAGAAGAAATCTGTTCCATTTTAGGCCTGGTGGAAGTTTTAGAACTTTGCTATTAGAAAAAAACCAACCTTTTGACATGTAGGTGTTTGAGAGCTTCAACCTGTAATTTTTTTTCTAAATATGATTTTAATTATCAAACTTTGTCCATTTTCTTTTTTCAGTTATATAAGTACCCCTAAGTCTTACTGTTGGTCTCCTGCTTCTTACTTTTTTTTTTTAAGATGATGGTATATTTTATATTAGCTCAGTTTATATATATATAATTTTTCTATGTAGGTAGAGTATTCACATCTACTTCTAGAATTACCATCAGGACCGTATGTTTTGCCCTGCACTGATAAGAGGTTCAAATAAGTGGTTTGTCTGAAAGAAGACTATTCCAGAGCTACTTTCAGCTATAGCAAAGGATAACCTAGGGGGAAAGGATTTGGACAAGATTATCGTCTCACTTGATTCACTGTATGCACAATCACCTCTTGACCAGGTTTTGGCTGTGATACTTTGAAATGTTAGAGCTCAGTTTGCTTGCATTCTTCCATGAGAATTTGGTTCTGCATTGTCACAGCAGGAAGGTAATAATTGACTGGGTCTTGAATGCTTGTAAGAACCTGACCTATCCCTCGGCTGATTCTCTGCCCGTAAGACCCACTGCTGTTTTTGGCTGAGGCTGTCTGACCTCTGTAGACTTGAGCCTGATGTTCACATATACCAAACTTGCTTAGCAGGATAAACACATCTCTACGGAAAGCTTTAGTGAAAATAGCGTAAAGAAAGGGGTTGGCACAAGAATTGAGTGGATAGAAAAGTACCAGCAAAATCTTGGAATTGGAGACAGTTATCAGTGGTTTGTTCAAAATGGCAGATAAAGCATGGAAAGAGATGGGAGCCATGCACAGAAAGTCTGTGAAAATCAACACAGCCATCCGCTTGGCAATTTTGGTGTCTTTGTCCCCTGACTTGTACTGGGGGTTTCGGACAGTTACGTAGATTTTTATGTAGCAGGCGCAAATGATGACAAAAGCAATAATGTTACATATTAAGACGAAGACAATGTAGGCTTCAGCCACTGGTGTTTCAGTGTCCATAGGCAAGCAGATGCTGACTTTGCTGTAGCTGCTGACACCAAGCAGTGGCAAAAGGGCGAGCAGGATGCAGGAGAGCCACCCTCCCAGCATGATGAGCACGGCGTGCCGGAGGCGAATCTTGCGGTCAGGCCGCATGGCGAAGGTGATGGCGTACCAGCGCTCCAGGGTGATCACGGTCAGGGTGTACACAGAAAGTTCACTGGCAAAGACCGTGAAAAACCCGGCTGTGTTGCAGCCAGGCCCAGTCTGCCACTCTATGGCATGATTATAGTACTCTGACCTGGTGTCGAGATCCACTGAAGCGATCAGGAGGAGGTATAACCCCATGCAAAAGTCAGCAAAGGCCAAGTTACACATCAAAAAGCGAGGTACAGTCAGTTTATAATGACTGGTGAGAAGGATGAAAAGGACAAAAATGTTGCCTAGGATGGCAAGCAGGTTCACAAACCACACCACAATCCTCAGAAACTGATATCCCATTATATCCTCACAGGGATTAAACTCATCAGGCTCTGGCGTGCATATTACATCTTCACTGCCTCCACAGACAGGATAATCATAATGACTGTCAAAGGTCTGGACATCTTGCATTTGAGGGTTCTTGAGCTCTTTGCCAAACCCAAGATTTCCTTCTCCATGCTCTTCCAAAAAAATGTAATAATGGGGATTTTCATGAAAACTGGTGAACTTGGTGTTTGTGTCGTACCCAGCATTGGTGTGGTCTATGTATTCTTCTGCATAATCTTTGTAAAATGTGTCTCTGACAGTCTTGACTGATCTCTTACGAAAGCTATGGCTGCTCTGATTACACATCAGGTACTCCAGGATCCTGAAAGAGTTGAGGGGGAAATCAGCTGCTGGCATTTACAGTCTGACTGGTGCACAGCATGTGAACAAAGGGAATGCTGCAAAAGCAAATCATCCTGTCTGAAAATGTAGCTATAAAAATGTGATTGGATATAGTTTTGTTAACAGACCACAAAATATACAATAGCATTTCTGGGCCTTTTTTGTTTTATATTGTATTTTTATTTTATCCCCAATAGTAATTTTACTTGTTTGGCATCCATAATTAATCTTCTTTTTTGAGATCTACATTCTTAGTAGGTAAGAAGACATTTATCTACTGTTTATAACTTCTTGGATAATACCTATAGTATTACTTTATTTTTCACTGTTGCTCAGTATTCAATTTCTCCCATAACTTCCATCATTCTAATTTCTGTTCAATAGCTTCTTTACAGCTAATTAGCAGTGAAGCCGTTTGGAATTCTGTACCTCATGGTGTGATGCAGCTGTATTTGCAGTCAAAAAATTTTCAGCTTTTCAGTTAGAAGACATGAGACTTGAGGCTATAACCTCCCCAACACTTTTTTCCCAGGCCTTGCTGTAGCACATTACCCTTTTCTCTTTCCCTTTAATTCTGGGCTCAACAAGAGGAGAAACTGCCGCAAAAGGTCCTACAAAAAATTCTTCTGCCAGTTTGCAGTTGTAATTTGTTTCAAAGGACATTGTCTATACCTAGAAAAAATTGTTACAAAAGTTCCAATAGATGTATTTTTATAAACATTGTCTTTACTGATTTATTTAAAAAATAAATGCCAGTTAGTGAAACTCACCCACTTTTTTTTTTCCAGCTCTTGAAAGCACAGCAGTGACTTGGGTAGGATAGGTCAGCTCGCATTAGCTGAAGAAACACCTTTACAGCTGGTAATTTCTTTAAAGTCCATGTATTTTTGGCCATTAGTTCTTTTAGGCTTTCCAATCCTTTGGCTGGGAGGTTGGCAACAGCTGTTCTGGAGACGTCCCTAAGAAAGAAAAAGATGACTAGATCGGATTTTTTTTTTTTCAGGTTGTTACTGTTCTTCAGGAGTTTCACAGAAGTCTACAATAAAAATCAAATCCTAAGGGGGTGGCATTTCATATTGCCTTGCTAAGTTCTGATACCATTCAAATTCAAGTAAGGCTTTTCATTTCAGTGATTTTCACTGTCTTTTAAAGCTCTTGTCTTCAATGTCTTTTAGCAAAGAATATGAATTATAAAGAAATGTCATGACTTTTAAAATTAAACCTTTAAAGCCATACATATGCAACCACATAGTTTTAAAAGTCCTTTAAAGAAATCACATCTTCCATTGGAAGAGTTCTATTCCCTTAGACTTCTTTAGATTCATTTTAACCTATTGGCACACTTTAATAGAAAGCATTGCAATTCCTAGAAGAATATTCTCTATATACTGAAATTAAAATCTTCTATCATAGTCCATCCTGAATCTCTCAGAAAACTGAGTATTATGTTTGTTCCTTTCTACTTGTCTGCTGAGGTGGACTCATGAGAGAGATGATGCACAGTTGATGGGGAGGTGGCTTTCCTTTCAGACTGCCAGGTGAGTGTCACCTGGTCCTGCTAGTGTTTTCTACTCAGTTTTTGCTTTGTCTCAAAACCTAGTGACACTTAAAGTTAATATGTTTTTAGAGTTACAGTCTGTGAAGAAGTAAACTGGTAAGAGCGGGGTAACAGCCTGAGAACAGATGACAAGAGTTCATGCTAGAGGAAGAATGGAAAGTTAATGGTATCTGAATATACAGGTCATTGCAGCAGGGCCCACAGAGGTGAGGCTGGCTCTGGTACTACTGAAATACTCCTAAACAGTCTGAGAAGGAAGTGAGAGTAGCAACAAAGCTTGTTTCTAGCACAAAGTGATACAAGGTAGTGAAAGCTGAACCTGGTTGTCTAAAGTAGCAGAAGACTTCTGCAATAGTACATGACTGAGCAGAAAAATAATATGCTTCAAAATTAATTAATGCAAAATACATTTAGGAAAAAAGCAATTTTAACTTTACATAATGGAAATGGATTTAATTTAGCTAGCACTCTGGAAAGTTCTTGGAGTCCTCTGCAAATGTCAGGTCAGTGCTTTTAGTAACATTGAAGGAAAATAAGAGTGGTAAGAATTCTTGAGAAATAAATAGAAAATAGAGCAGAAAAAACTTCATAAATCTAGTATGACTTACTTCAATATTATCTGCAGTTCTACAAATACTATATGTAGTTACAATAAGAGCATGGAAAGCTGCAACTAGGATGATAAAAGTATCAAGTTGTTTATATATGAAGTAATAAGGTACAGATAAGGACTTTTCTCTTGTGAAAAGCTACGTCTGGAAGCAGCAGTGATAGACTGTAGTGCCATGCAAATTGTAAAGAAGGTGATTGGTAATGATTATTCACTCTTGTGAGATGAGTTTTGGAACACTTAAGAATGCGAGGCAAGAGACCTAAAAACAAGAGGAGGCATAATTTTTTACACAACTGCATCATTGTGAAAATTAGTGCTGTGGTTCATCATGTAGGCCAAAAAGCTAAGTAACAAGAGGAACAATATACCTTTTTGATTTGGTTTTACTCACTGTTCTGTAACATTCCCATCAGAAATGTCTGGGTCACCAAGAACACCCTGGGGGACAAGGGCTTGTACTTTGGAAACAGCTGCTGAGAGGAGCTTCTCTGGATGTACAGGGAATGGAGCTGCAGCTCCTGGAGAGCTGCAAACAGAAGGGAGTAGCAGCCTAGGGCTCCAGTTGTGGAAACAATTTCCCAGGGAGCGGAGGGGAACATGCAAAGTCTGTGGCAGCTCAGAGTGTTACCAAGTAATGATGATATTAAAAAGTGTGAAAGAAACATATCTTTAGTGAAAAAAAAGGGTTTGGAAGAATTAGTAGTAAGACACTGTCATTTCTGTTCTATCTTACCAAATCCTGTGAATTCTTTTATGTATGTGCCTAAGGGTTTATATTTAAGCAGACAGGTATTGTAGATTTTCTTTTCAAACACTCTGTTTTATACTGGGGAGCTTGGGGAAAAGTTATGGGAACAGATGCCTTGAAGTTCTTGTTGATTTAGGATTAATTCTGGTGCAGGGCTAGCAACAGATACTTTGTCCCATCCATGGGCTGCATTAAACACAATGGCGCGGGAGTTTGGAAGTTTCCAAAATCCCAGTTTGGGAAGTCCCTAAAGTGCTGGTAAGTGGTGTCTGCCAGCAAGAAGTCTTGTGACCTCTCTGTACCACTGCTATTGCCAATCAAAAAGCTTCCTGGGAGTCTGGTGATAATTTGTCTCCCAATGGAAGATAATTTCTTAGTTACTCTACCTAGGCCCACACTTTGTTGTGTGTGTCTCAGCTGGCCAAGAGGAAGTGTGGGATTCTCAGGGGCTTTTTTACCTTACAAATCTAGTCTTGATGATTATCTAAGCAGATTCACAATCTGCTTCAAGCAGCATAGCAGCTGTCTTCAAACTAGATTGAAAAGATTTATAGGTAATTACTAATCCTCAGAGCCATGTGAATCCAAGTAGTTGGAGTTGTCAAGACTGTAGTATCTGTGCTTGCATTCATACAGAAGACACATTTTCCTGAATAATCTTTGTGTGCCAGTGTATAGAATCATTAAGGTTGGAAAAGACCTTTAAGATCATCAGTCCAACCATCAATCTAGCATCCACCATGTTCACGGTGTCCTTGAGTGCCATATCCACACATTTTTTGAACACTCTCAGGGACCATGACTCCACCACTTCCCTGGACAGCCTGCTCCAATGCTTTACAAGCCTTCCTGTGAAAAATCTTTCCCTTATATCCAATCTAAACCTCCTCTGGAACAACTTGAGGCAAATTCCTCTTGTCCTGTTGCTTCTTACTGAGCCCTGATCAGCCAAGTGTGGTCAGTCCCAATCAGTCAAGGATGGTCAGTCCTGATTTTGGTCTGCTAAGAAAAATGGGAACTGAATGCAGTTATTTCTGTCTCATTTACATCTAATCATATTGATAACTAAGATGATGCCTAAACACAGCAGTGCTTACATTGCACGGAAAAGTGTCTCTGTTGGCACTGCTAAGCTGTAGCTTGTACCCTTAAAGAAACATAAGAGAATGGGCAAGAGGTCTGATGGCCTTGTAAAGAGGCTCTGTCTCAAACTGAAGTGACCATAAAAGAGGCTAGGCAGGAAACTGATAAAATGAACAATAGCAAGTCACAAGGACTGTATGGTTTTCACCAGAAAAGTTCTGAAGCAGCTGAAGGAGGAAGTGGTTGAATTGGTAAAAGTCGTGGAACCCTCAGCTTTGCTCTCCTGCAGAAAGGCAGCAAATAAGCCACCACCAAATATGATATACCTGGGGAAAGTCAGCACATAAGGGGCTTTTGTGAAAATAAGTCCTGCCTTGCAAACTTCTCTGAGTGTTGTGCTTATGATCTGCTCAAAGTCTCCTGGGACTTCTGCAAGGCCTTTGACAAATGCCCACAAGGCTGAGAAGAAACTGGGCAGACGCACTCTTGTGGAAGGTGTCAAGTGCTCAGCATTATGGGAAAGGCTGGCAACATTCTCAGCTAGCCTAGAGCCAGACCAGACTTCAGCTTTTACGTAGCCGTGGTCTGGAGCCCACTCAGGTACTGGAAGTGATTGTGTAGAGTTTTACACTGTGAGGTGGAACAGCAATCAAAGTGTTGTCAACCAATCTCAACATTCTGGCTTGGTAGTGGCTTTGTTTTGTCCTCACATACTCTCTTATAAATCTCATGTGACGCTTTTAGGCTGTTGCTTATCTCAGCTGCAGGTTACACATTATATTGAATGTTAAAGAGACATTGGAGAGGTTCAGATAAATGTGGAAATAAAACATAGCTTATCAATTCACAGATGTTGTTTTCTGAACCATCTGTATATTATAGAAGTGTTGAACAGCTATTCAGTTGCTCCAATTTTTTTTCTTTTTTCCTGGTTTATTATATTTTGGTCTAATTCTTTGTTGGTTTTATGAAGTCAGTATTTCAGAACTAGATCTAAGTGATAATAGCTTTTGTCAATAATTCTTTCATTGCTCGAAGCATGCAATTGTAGTGTGAAATCCAGTAATAGCAATAATTTAGAAGACAGGTAGTTAAAAAATGAAATTGAATACGTCATAGTACAATTGGGAATTTTTACCTAATCATATACAAATTTCTGAGTACTAGAATAGATAAAGCATAAAATATATAATAGGTGGGCTTAAACTACAGATACTATTTTAACTCTACTGAAAGATTTTTTAAATCTAGAAATTAGCATTGTTTGATTAGCAAAATACAGAGTGCTCCTCTTGCTTAACGGCTTGCTTATGTCCCACAGGAGGAATCATTCCTAATTGGGAAATGATGCTTTAAAGAACAATTCGGCATTCTACAGATAATTAACTACTCACATGTATCTTGTGTGACTGTAACATTTTGAGTTTGGACTCTGTTCAAAAGCTAATTGAATAATAAGATTGTATTTTTGTTGTACTGATTGTATTTTTGTTGTACTCTGTTGAACTTTTGCTCTAGGCAGCAGCTCTTGTTGCATTTAGTAAATCAGGTCCACCAAGTTATTGAATCCTTGCCAAGGTTTCATTTTGAGGTGAAGAGCAGTCATACTCTCATCATACTGTCATCATACTCTTAAAATAGTTTTATGAAGGGAGCAATCAGTGTATACATCCACATACATCTGAGTATACAACAGTGACAAAGGAACCAGAATTGCTGACATCTGTTTTCCTCTATTCAGGGATCACAATCTCTGCTTCCTCTGCTGTTGTAAACTGCAAATTTGAAAAAAAAAAAATTACCTAGCTTTTCAATACTTGAATATGTTTAATTAGGTAGTCTGAGAGCATGGCCAAACGCACACAACATACATATAGTCAGGAATAATTCTTTGCAGTTAAATCTTTCTCACTGGGCTTCTTTAAAGACAAAATGGAACATTACCCCATTAGGGTGGATCCATGGTCTGTATTTCAACCTTTAATTTGCCATTGCTGCTGAAATCCTAATCAGAAAAAAAGCATGATCTCCGGGGCACATGTTCCAACTATCATAAATTCTTATCTCACCTGAACAGTGCATATAGGGAACTCCAGACAATAAATTATGCCAGCTTGGTAGGGAGGCAAGACAGAATTTCTCTTTAGAGCTCCATAAATGTTCCCCTTTTTAATTTTTTTTTTTTGTGCATACTGCTGCCACTATAAGCAATGTTATTCATTGTCCCAGAGAAAAAGCAATATTCTCACAATAATTTTCTATAGAGTTAATTTTCAACATGAAACGGTTTGGAAGTAAAACTTTATTTTGAGGAAGATCTAATGGTCCTCTAACAACACCAAGGCCTGAACCAAAAATGACTTAACAAACTAATCCTTATAACAAGCTAAGTTGTTTACACAGCCCAAAGGATTATGGAAGGGCTGTATTGGTCAGACTTTTCAGGCTGTTACAGTAGTTAACAAATCTGTGGTCTCTCTGTAAGTAACTCATTGGTTATGATGGTGTGGACATTTCTGTCTCTTGTGGGAAGTGTTAATGGCCATTGACACAACACAACCACAAATACTACATTTTCACTCAGTTTTCATTTTTTGACTTCAGCTCTCTTAAGGTAATGCATATGTGGAAGTTTCAGAAAGTCTTTTGTTCCTGTTAAAATAATTCTATTTCCTGAAGGTCAGCTAAGAGATCTGTCCAGATGGAAGGACTCCGCTTTAAATTGTTTCTCATTTTATGGCAAACCTTTTCTACCTCACATGTGCAGAGTAAGTCCTGGTTATCTTTGGGTAACACAAGCACTAAGCTGCTATTAAAATAACATTAAAATAAAATTAAAAGCTAATAACTTGAATTGTTAATTCTGTACTGGTTTTGGTTGGTATAGAGTTAAATTTCTTCACAGGAGCTAGCATGGGGCTATGTTTTTGATTTGGGAGTGAAAGTAGTGTTGATAATACAGGGATGTTTTAGCTCTCCGTGGGCAGTACTTACACACAGCCAAGGCATTTTTTGTTTTTCACACCATCTGACCGGCGAGGAGGTTAAGGGTGCACAAGCATTTGGGAGAGGATAGCCAGGATAGCTGATCCCAGCTAACCAAGGGATATTCTAGACCTTACCAAATCATACTCAGCAGTAAAGACTGGGTGGACATTTGCCAAGACTGTCATTGCCAGGTGACTGGCTGGGAATCAGTGTGCTGGTGGTGAGCAATTGTTTTTGTTACATCACTTGTTGTTCTTGGGTTTGGTTTGTTTTCTTGCCCCTCTGACTTTTTTTCAACATCCCTTTTTTAGTTATTAAGCTGACATTATCTCAACCCATGATTTTTCTCATTTTTACCCTTCTAATTCTTTCCCTCATCCCATTGACTGCAGGAACAAATAGGCAGCTGTGTGGAACTGAGGTGCAGGCCAGTGTTAAACTGTGACACCATCCTAGGAGCTTTATCTTAGGATTTGCATGTCAAAGTATCATGATGTGAAATACTCTGGCTTTTTAATGCACTGTTTATTTACTGTGCTCACATGCCACTTCTGGCCTTCTGCCTTTGAGAAGCAATACCTCTCTCTGTAATGACTCTATAGTAAGTACCACATCTCTCTTTAGTTGTAAGTGCTGCTAGCACTTACTAGCCATGAAGGTATATCATTCTGAGAGGAGATGGATAGCTGCCTGTTTGGACTGCAAGTATAAAACATGGCCTGAGAACAAGGATCAGGGGTAGCTGGGATAGCACAATAGTTATGGAAGACTAGAAAAAATTCAAGTAATTTGAGATACCTAACTTGAAAACAGAGTAAAAAGGAAGTTCTTTACAGGTAGGTATGCACATCCTAGGAAAGTGTCTCTAGTCCCTAAACCAAGAGATTTTGTGTAGCTGGCACACCTCCAAGCTAGCCTTTGCTCAGGAAGCTTAACTGGCTCTTCCAGCATACAATTAACCACCCACAACCTTTTGCAGGATATCATTGCTTGTTCACCTGTCCAGCATAACAACAGCATTGACACTTTGAATACCTACAGTAATCAAGAGTCAAAATTCTGTGCTTCTGCAATGTCTCACCTGCTGGAGCCAGACTGATTTTCTGGAGTTGAAAAGATTCTGAAGGAAAAATAATGACTTCTGTACCTTTTGTTATTGCAGGTAGCTGCTAGGATTCCTTCCAAGAAAAATACAGTTATTCCGCTATGAATAAGCTGAATTCCTGAAGAGCAGTAAGTAAAACTTGTTCTTACATGGACTGAGCACTCCCAGCATCATCTGGTTTTGCAGTGGAGGAAGAAATTCCCCCTTCAGTATTTCGGTTCCCCTTGTGATCAGCCATAGGCACTACATTACATACTAGACAATATGAGTCAGGAAATGTGATTCTTCTGGAAGTTCTTAACTTCTTTAAAGTTTTATTTTCATTCTGTATTATGATTCCTAATGTTAGTGAAAATATGGAGGAGGATTATAAAATCAGACTGGAAGCCAAATAACGTGAGAAAAAAAGTTCATCAGAAGTAAGTATTTTTCTGTCTAAAATTACTGTTTCTTCTGCTTCAGTTGTCTTTACATATGTGGTAGAAGAGTCCTTCTTTTGTATTACAATTGTACAGCCCTAAGACAGGTTGTAGTACAGAATCTTCCATAAGAATAATTGGTAGGAGCAGTATATTTAATGCACGATGCAAGCATTTCATAAATTGGTTCCCTAAAGCACAGGTTTTGTTGCTGGTACTATTTTTGTAAACATGCTGTTCCTGTCCCTGCTGCTCTGATGCTAATGGTTGTAAAGAAATTGTAAGCTGAAACAGTATTATATTTAAAGCTTTCTCTAGTTCATTTTCACCTACTTACAGTAGAGTTGGTCCACTGTGCACTCCCAGAAATGCATCATCATTGATAACTTTGAGATATTTGTTCTTGTGCAGATAGCTGCAGAAACAAACAAAATACAGTGATTTGGAAGTAGTTATCCATAGGTTAACAAAGATCTTGAGTTTACCTGCCTGCACAGATGTACAAAAGCAATATGTATAAAGGCCATCCATTCCCAACCACATATTGAAGCATAATCAGTTACTTCATTTTCTGTGTACCCAAAAAACAAAATATATGCTTTCCATTTTGAAAAGCAGTTAAATTCCTCAACAAATACTTTATTTTGCTAATTTATTATCTTTGTTCCGAATTTTTTCTCTCACTGTCAAACACATAAGGGCACATGCATACACACTATCTTGAAGTACATATGTGTGAGGATGAGGTGAAATAGTTTTGTTTTCTTTCATCAGAATGGGGTATGGGAATTACATGATGGAGCATATAATGAACGAACAGGAAAACTATTTTCTCCATGTTGTGAGTTGAATAAAGTTTTTAAATGCTTTAAAATCTCCATAGTGAAGTGAAGGTTTCTATATACAGGCCAAAAGATCAAAGTTTTGTTATAAGAACAGCAAGGAAAGAGTGGGATGTTTGGTACCCCATTATAAACATTTTCAAGTTAGCTTGTGATGTAGCTAGTAAGATAAAAAGTGCAATAGGAAGGTGGTCACAACAGATGTCAGAGGGTGTCTGTGGAGTTCACAGAGTCACAGAACATTCTGATTTGGAAGGCACCCACAAGGATCATCAAAATCCAACTTCTGGCCCTGCAAAGAACAGCCCCAGGAGTCACATCATGCACCTGTTGTCTAAACGCTTCTGGAACTCTGTCAGGTTTGGTGCTGTGACCACTTCCCTAGGGAGCCTGTTCCAGTGCCCAGCCACCTTCTGGATGAAGAACCTTCTTCTAATATCCAACCTAAACATCTATGACACAACTTCAGGCCATTCCCTCCTATCGTGTCACTGGGTACCACGGAGAAGAAATCNCAATCCCTTCCTTTGCCCAGCTGGCAAGCTGTGGTGTGGAAAAAATTAAGTAAATATTCTAATCCTGTCCTGGCTTAAGTCATTGGCAACTTTTTCATAACATTCACTGGATATAAGCTTATATTGATCACCATAGTAAGAAATGAGAAGTAAATGCACTTCATCTGGGTTACACAACAGAAAGTCTTAGGGAGCCAAATAATGCTTCTGGCATGTTATTCATTGGGCATTACTCATGCCTTAAGCCTTGTTTCTTACAGAGGAAAATAGTTTACATCACCTTCTCAGCTGTTGTTTGAAATAAGCTTTCATTCTTTATTAATATATGGCATTCTAGCATCACCTGGTGTTTGTGTTTTCTGAGAACTGATTTTCATATTCTGTAAATAGCACACTATTGTTCTGATCATTTCCTTTAGTGTGCAAATTTCCTTATCATTTTGTCTGCAAAATGAATACAAAAATTAAAACCAGAGCAACAATTAAGAATTAATCCAAGATTTCAACATCTAGGTTGTAGTGTTGAAGGACTCAAAAACCTGCTTAACCTAATAAAACCTGTCTGCTTTAGTAGCTGGGCACTATTATACAACCACTTGTCCAATTTTGAAATATTTTCCCCTGATATTTGAGTACTATAATGACTAATAAACCTGAAATATAATAGCTGATATGCATGATAAAAATCTTCAAAGTTACAAACAGAAACAGCTAGGGACTTTGGGAAGTACAGAACCATGTGTTACTAAGGAGAGGCTGTGGTGTTAGCTGCCAGTTTTCACATCAATGAGTCAGGCCCATCAGAATGTACAATTTCCTGATGCTAATTGGTTTCAGTTGTTTAAGCCTTTTTATTTTGATAGGTACTGCTTTTAGATGGAAAGAATAAGGCTTTGGTAAATACCAGTTGGACAAAATAAGCTCATGTAGAGTCAGTTCCTTCTGAAAGCACCATTAATCCTGCTGTTACTGATAGTTAAATGATACAGAATGTCATTTAAATTCCCTGCAGAAGAGAAAACCACAATAGTGGTATCAACATGTCTAAACAAATCTTAGAAGTTTTAGAAGTCACACAGTTGATGTGCAATATCTAGCCTCAGTGGGGACACTAGAATAATTGTAATTTTGGAGAGTTGGTGGATGGCAATACACGTAAATACCACAGTGCAAACTGCAGTAAATCTGTAGCAGTAAGTGTGGAACCTGGAGCAGGAGATGCTGATGTTTTTGTAGTGCTGTGAGTAAATGAAGGCCCTTTTTCACGTTTTTCAATCCAGTCAGGGCACCTGTGCTTGTGTCTGACAGTCTCTATGGACACAGGGTCCAGGGGGAAGGGGGAGGAATACTGTGTTAAGCCTCAACTTCAACAGAAAACACCATGACTGCAGGGTGCTGAGCAGGACCTTCTGAGGGCACAATACACTAGCAGGACATTTCAAGTGCTATGTAAAACATATGCATGCAGCTGGATTATGAAATTAAGGTTAAAGAAAGGGAGAACAGGCAAAAAAGATGCAAGTGAGCACTACTAAGGATTCATCATATGATTTTTCCACACAATTGTTTATCTTAACTCTGAGCTGTGCCAAGCGTTACAAGTGAACCCTGAAAGTGTATACTAAAGTAAATATATTCTTTTGGAGTTTATTTTTGTGATTAGATTTTGAGATCGCACACTTTCCCCTTCAGTAATTTAGATAGCTCTGTAAAAGCTCATCACAAATATATTTTGGCATTCACTGAAAATATCTTTTAAAATCTCTTCTTTCCTCACCAATTACCTTATAGAAATAAACATTGGTGCAGCAGACTTACTCTGCAGGAGTGATGCAGTTTAGGACTTTAATGATGGGTTACGATGGGGGATTCAAGTGTCAGATGAATGCTTTTCAGTAAAAGTGTCATTCAGCCCTTCGTTCCTGGTTCTTTCACAGCAGTACTGTGGTTTACTGTTAAACACTGATCCTTGTTGGATGACAAGATCAACTAGGTAGTGCTATTATTCAGTAAGATAATGGAAACCCTTTATCCGTGGTTTTTCTCCTATACCTGCATTAATTTTTTTGGCCCTCTTTAATTAGGCATTTTAATACTGCAGGAGTGGTAGAAAGGCATAATGCATAGTGGGAGACAGCCTCCAAGATTCCCAAAATGTCTTCTGATTTATGGATGGAACATGAAGTCTTCGGATAATTTGCCAAAAAATTATTATTGCTTTTGATTGTTTTGCTTTATTACTTATTTTTGTCCTTGAGATAGTAATTTAAAACACATTCAAATTTCCCTCAACCTTTTTCTATTAGTTTATTTTTGCTCCTATTTTTGTTGAATTCAAATGCTCTTGGTTCAGTCCCAGAGAAAAACAGGTACTTCCTTCACTATACAGTGGTAGATAAACAGGAGTTCAAATTAGAAATGTCAGAATAGAGAAAATGAAATATTTGCCTCTTACATTAATTTAATGCTGCTGCTAAAAACAACAAATCTCCAGGCTTGCACTTAACAAAATTATACTTTATCCTGTCATATGGTAACCAAACTATTTCAGAAAATTAGTTTAGAAATTTCAGTGTAATTTATCAAACAGATAAAGTCTTTACCACTCAGTTCAGCTCCCTAGTTTGCCTTGTACATCTACAGTAGTGCTCTGCTCCAAGTAAATGTCATATGATTTAATTAGGAGAAAAGTGTTTGTTGTAATAAACCATTTTTACTGCTGGTAGATAAACCCATGAACATAAGTCTAGTTTTAGTTGTTCTGTTGGTTGTTTGTTGATGTTTTTTTTCATTTTAAATTTGATTGACTAGTGCATCATAGCCAGTCTCTGGTAGGGTTCACTTAGGATCATAAATCATAGAACATAGCAGGTTGGAAGGGACCCATAAGCATCATAGGGTCCAAATCCTTAGTCCTTGTAGGATGGGAAAAAATAAAATTGTGACTATGACCATCATCCAGATGCAATCTGAACTCTGTCTTGGTGCTGTGACCACTCCCCTGGGGAGCCTGTTCCAGTGACTGACCACTCTCTTGGTGAAGAACCTTCAATTGAAGTCCAATTGAACTTCCCCTGATGCAGGTTCATTCTGTTCTCTTGTGTCCTATCACTGGTCACCAGAGAGAGATCAGCACCAGCCCCTCCACTGCCCTCCTTGAGGGAGCTGTGGGCTGCCATGAGATCTCCCCCTTGTGCTCCCCTTCTCCAGGCTGAACAGGCCAAGCTACCACAGCCACTCCTCATGAGTCTTTCCCTCAAGGCCTTTCACCACCTTGACTGCTCTCCTTTGGACACACTTTGGATATCCTGCTCATATTGTGGCACCCAGAACTGCCCCCAGCACTGGAGGTGAGGCTGCCCCCGTGCAGAGCAGAGCAGGACACTCCCCTCCCTTGCCTGGCTGGTGATGCTGTGCCTGATGCACCCCAGGACAGGGCTGGCCCTCCTGGCTGCCAGGGCACTGCAGACTTGTGCTCAACTTGCCATCAACCAGGACCCCAGACCTACTTCTGTGGGGCTGCTCTCCAGCCTCCCACTTTGTACTTACAACCAGGATTACACCGTGCCAGATGGAGAATCCAGCAGTTGTTCTTGTTAAATTTAATATAGGTGGTGATTACCTGGCTCTCAAGTCTGTCCAGATCTCTCTGTAAAGCCCTCTACTCTTGGCCTTAAAAAATACTTATATATCTTTAAAGAATACTAATTACATTTTTTCCCTAAAAATAAGCAAACAGTATTTACAGAGGCTAGTATGTGCTGTCTGCTTCTCTGCTTCCCAATAAAGCAGATATTTAGGACTCCAGATCTTCTAAAACTACATTTTCATTTGATTCTTTAATAAGAATGAAAATTCTAAAGAGGACAGAAGCAATAGCACCTGCCTACTATGAGAGAAGCATGAAGAAAAATTGCTACAAAATAGTGTCCAACCCGTGTTCTGTCAAAATGTAAGAAATGGAAGAGCCAACACAGTTCATATATTGGCTAAGGCTTGGAAAGTTTCTGAGTATTGCTGCATGCAGCTTAGAGGGATTCAGTCAAGACACTGGCTTTATTTTTGCCATATTTTGCATCTTGTGATTTCTGTGGGCACTAGTACAAGCACCATGTCATCATGGAAAACTTCCTTTTTCATGTCAAAGTTCAAAGTAACTGAACCAGTGTGAATAAAATGAGATCTATTCCGGATCTTTGGTTTAACTGAAACCTTTCAGACTTTAAGAAGTCTGGCTAGCTGCGAAACTAAAATAGGCAGTTTGGAAAGATTAGGACTATGTGAAGGATGCTCTTATGGAATTCTTACAGAATTTAAGCCTAATTTAAAATAAAGTACTAAAACCAATCATATCTATCCTCATGTCTCTCTGGTTAATTTAAGAGCCCACAATGAAGAAATCTCTTTACTAATGAGAGTGACAGACTACAGAGATCAAGCCTCTGCAGGACAAGAGTAAGCTGTGTCAAAGTGAATGGAGTCTCTAGAACTGAGATTTATTCTCTCTTAATGATTGAGGCAGATGATTTTGAGTATGGTGTAAAAAGGATATTCACTCACTAAATACTATTTTTTCAGAAAATAAAATAAGAAGTTCCAGGGAAATATGAAATGGTTGATTCATGTTTTTGAGATGTGAATCTCATTCCCTGTGTAAGTGGCTGGTTCCTCTGAATTGCTCCCAGCACCTTACACCACTCTCTTTTTTGCAGGTAAGAGATACCTGTGAAAGAACTGCTACCATTATCAGTGCTACACTTACTAACACAAACAGTCTTGTAAAAAAACCCATAATTACCTTCCAAATTGTCTTAGAAAAGGTACTGATCAAACAAAGTTTTACTGTAGCTTCAAACCAGAACAAAACTCACAATGGAATTACTTGCCATGATTTTATTTCTGAGCTATAAATATACATACTAAATGAAAGCACACTGCAAAAGACATTAAGCAATGATACTGTTATTGCTGGCTGAAATTAACATCCTCTCTTTGCTCCTTTAAAGTAATTAAAATAAGATACGTATTTCAGAGCCTCAAATAAGCAGAGAAGTTTGGGTTTTTTGTTCTGAAAGAAGAGAATTACCTGCTACTTACATAGCATCCAGATTTGTCCCATTAAAAGCATGGCCTTGAATACTGGTAAAACCATTATTGTAGAGTTTACTGCAAGCAAAGAAGAAGTTGCATCAGTGTATTTTGGGCTGCTTCAGTACATGAACGCCTAATATCTTATGCATAATTTTTCTTTGCAATAGCACGTTTATGGATGGGTTAATTTTAGTCTCTTGAAGAAGCAGTAAAGTCAAACAAGTGCCCAGAAGCGTTCTTGAGTGCACCTGAATCAAGGGTACCATGTGGCAGGTGTGCCATCTACCTCTTTTTACAGCAATGATAGACTAAACCACTTTACTATAATTTTCCCACACTTAAACTAAAAGCAAGAAAACAAAATTCTGCTAGGACTGATTAAAGAAGGATAAAGGAACTAACAACTAGCAAAAAAGATCTGATTTTACTATCAGGCATGCCTTAAATTTTTAGAATTTATTCTTTTACTCCCTTAGAGCAAAAGGATGTTTTTTTAGAATTTCTTTAGAATTCATCTGTTCGCATTCTAATGCTCTTCCTCCCTGTTCAGGTCATAGCTCATTACAGTAATTTCACTCCCATCAGCCCTTTCTTGTGGCTCACATTGACTGACTTGCATTACTGAACTTTATTTAAGAATTTTCTTTCAAATATAATTCTTCTGATGTTTGCCATCTATTAGTTTCCATGGTATGTACCACTCAGGTTGCAAAAAAAGTTAGACATAGTTATAACCCTGCTGTAGCTTTACAGGAGGAGAACTTTGCAGACTTTCTCCTTTGATTTTCTTTGCAAATATAACCTAATTCACTGGCACTAGGGTCATAGAAAGAAAACCAAAGCTACTTTAGTCAAGCTAGTTTAAAGAAAAGAGCAGGACTGATTCAAATAGCTGTCAAAATACAGAATTTATGCAAACTGGAATATAGATGCTGTCTGTGGTGGTTCTGTGTTGCAAACTACTAGAGAGTAGGACAGGAGTAATTTTATTTTTAAACATTTTGTGATATGCATTACCAGAGAGGTAATTGACTTAAACTGGAAGAACTTACAGGGTTAGAGATTCATTACAAAGCCCATGGAAAGCATTTGCAGGCACTGAAGTCATATAAGGATTATCTGCAATTTCACTGAAAAAGGAGACAAAACATCACAATCAAACATCTTCCCAACAGAGCATCTGGAGAACAGCTTTGTCATTAATTTTTCTCTGCCTTGATAATAAATNCCTTGGTCTCATGGGACAGAGAATTAGCAGAGTGAGTAAGCACTAGCTGCAGTGTCAATTGAACAACCCACATGGCTTTACAGCTGAAATCCTGCTCTCCAAATTCAGATAAGTTATCAGATGATACATTATTCAGGACAGAGACATTTCACCTTAGGGAAGTGCATCTAGCACATACCTTTCACTCATAAGGGAGATAGATAACTTACTGAGTCTTCTCACCTCTTGTCCAAAGGAGTGTTTCACTACTCATTTCTTAAATACATTTTTTTACTCCTATTCTACATTCTTTATAATGTATCTTCAGACCAAAATTCTGTTGTAACAAAAGAGACAAAGGAAAACTAAAGAGATTTACTATTGCTAAACTGGAGAAAGGAGAGAGGAAAAAGCTGGTAGAAACAAAGGGGAGAGCAAAGTCTTTGATTGCCCTTTTTCTGATTTTTCCTGAATAATATTATAGTCTGTAAATGAAAATATTGTGCAAAGGTTTCTTTTTCTTCAGCTTGGGGATTAGGTACAGCCTAATATGGCCCACACATAAAGTCCATGGGCTGAGAAGTCCTAACAGTTACCCATGTGCCAGAAATAACTTCATTCCTTTTCTATGCTCCATTTCTGCATATATATGTGCTAACACTGAACAGTACTACAACCATTTTTGTTCCAAGTCATTTTCACTGATAGGTGGTTTCCACCACAAGTTATTTAGGTTTGACATTTTGCAGATTGGTTCATTTTTTCTAAATAAAATTTTGTAAGTTGCTTGACCTCAAAGGCAAGTAGTAATATGGGTTTCCCCCAGCTATACCTTATTCATTATTTAGAAATCTATTATTTGTCAAGAGCATTTTTTTCTTGATGGAAGAAACAAAAAGTCTTTCATTGAATAGCAATATTTAGAAATATAGATCATAGAACTATCTTCCTTGAAAGTACAGGTCTGTTCTTTAAAAATTCTATGCAGCATATAAGACCTATACTTATCTTTTGTTAGTTATTGGTCTAAAAAAATATCAAGGCAGAAGTAAAACAACGTTTGGCTTTCTGCCCCTTAGGAAGGCACTGAGTTAGTTGGAAGTAAGAACACTGATGGTTGTATAAACTGCTTTGTTTCATCTAGCCTGTTCAATTCTTGGTTCTCTCTACTATGTAGAAGTAGATCTAGCAGAGTTTTCAATCTAAGCTGAAGCCCTTCCGGTCTTTGAGAAACTCCTTAGTAGTTCTCAAGATGTAGTTCACTCAGAGCTTGGACTGACTCAGGTTTCAACCTTGGAGGCCTACAGCCGAGGTGAATGTGTGTTAGAACAAAGCTTATCTCTGGTCTCAGAAGATCCTTGGAAGGGAAGATCTCATTGCTTCCTGCAGCTCTACACTTTTTAGCAAAACAAGCAGCATTTCTCTATTGCTCTGAGGTTCATCTTGCCAGTGGCAGAGCATGAACGCCGTGGGAACTGACCCTTCTTGACCAAAACCACCCCTTAGCAGCACTGAAACAAGGCCTGCAGTAGATCATCAATTACATCTTGGCAAATCACCTTCTAACATAACACTTCTCATTTTTAATTGCCTTCTGCCTACCCCACCAGCATTCAAGCTTCTTCCAGCTGAAAACTACTACAACATAAGATTTCTAACTCCTCTCTGGGACCAAGAAGTGACCAAAATACTTCTACCTTGTGTCAGTCTGCAAGTCTTCATCTGAGCTACTCTTTCTCCTCAGCTCGATTACAACCCAAAATTCTGACTTAGATTAACACAGGTGGATATTGTCTGTGCTTTTTAAATACCAAGAAACTCCTGCTTATTTTAGAGTTCAAAGCAGAGCTCTTTGTTTCTGAAATACCTTTAAGGATAATACTGGGACACCTCCTTGTCCCCATTTGCATTCCCATTCTCTTTCTTCAAGAAATTGTTCTGCAGTTTGCTTCACCATGCCAGCACAAATTTGTTAGAAGAATTTTGATAGGATGACTTGATGTTAGAAGGATGTGTGCCAGCTCAGGTCCCATGTGTCACACTAGTCTGACTTCGTGTTAATTTGGGTATTGCACAGCCGTTGGAAAACCAAGAACAAAGTAAAGGACCTGTAGAAGTTGTGCATCGTGAATTTGCTGTGTGTCCATGTCTCTAATTTGGGCCAAACGTGTAGTGCTAGGTGACCTGGCATTTTCCAGATTTGGTGCTAATGATCATTGAAATATTGCTTGAGGAAAACTGCTTTGTCAGATTAAATTATATTTTTCTCAAAACCAGAAACCTTCATTATACATTTTCATGTGGTCTGAGGATGGTAGTATTCTAACCAGCTGTGAGGACAGATACTTACAGCAAAAAATTCACATCAAATGAATAGATTTTGTTGAGGTCTGGAAATACTTTGAGCCCAGTATTAAAAATACCACTGAAAGAGAGGAGAAACAGAGAGAATTACTGCATCACTGAACAACAACAAACAATGTATTAAAAGTGTTCAACAGGGCAGGATGGTTATTGCATCCTCTCTATTGTCAATCAATTCATTTATAATCAACTGTCCAAAACAGAAGGATGCAAGAGCAATATAAAAAATTTGAAATGCCAGACTTATGATAAATTATAGAATCTAAAAAATGAGAACACATCCTAATAAGACAGCCAGGCAGATCTGCAGAAGGGAAGCATCTTGTGAGGTTGATAGGAAGAAATTAATTAAAACTCAGGTTTATTTTAACTTGAGACATTAAGGCTGCTTCAAATTCTTGATCTTTCATTGAGGCTAAGAGTTGTTCGTATAGCTCTAAAAAGGGAAACTATCTTAAAATGTGAAATGCTTAAAGCCCCTTCTTTATGAACTCCTGTATAGTGAAAATAACTGTAGTTCTCAATTTTTAAAACTATTCTGCTGAAATGGAATTTTTTACTACTTTCTTTTTTTACTGCTTTCACATCTAAAGAAAAACCTGGACAAATCTTTCCTCCTTGCCACTGCCCCACTGCACACACATGGAGGCCTTTCTTCCAAATATTACTCAAAATCACAGAAGCTTCTTGAGAAAATAATGGGAAATTTTCAGGATTTCTTTCTGCCATAGAGGTCATATGAAATCTGGTGTCTGTAGGTGAGCTTTTCACATTTGGCTGACAGGTATGCTTTAAAACCCTGTCTAGTAAATACTAAAGACATATATATATCTCTGTTGTGTCCCTTCTTCCCACTATTTCCTAGAATAAGACAGCACTTATTATAAGAAAAGAGCTAGCTGTGGAATTTTGCCAAGGAATTTTAGTGTATTCTAGATATTTAATGGATAAGACAAATGGAAAAACTACTGATGAATTTATGAACATGTTTTCCTTTCTCCCAAAAGTAGTAAGAGTTCTAACCCCTACCCTTGCTGGCTTTCTGTCATTAGAATAAAGCAGTAGGGAAAAACATAGCAGTTAGTTCCAAAAGCAAATGCAAACTAACAAAACTGCTATAATGTAAAGAATCTGTGAGATTTAAGTACCAACTTGTTACAGGTAATAAATACTTACAGGTATTTCAAAAGTGGAAGGTTCTTAAAGGCATCTGGATCTATGTAATCCAAGTTTCTAAGATTTCGAATTTCACTGTAAAAAGGGAGGAACACGGACAATTAATATTTAATAACTTATCACAACAGAAATTAGCAATGTTAAAATGAAATTTCATGAACCTAATTCCTGCAACAAGCTTTTTGTACTGGCCAGCACTAGCCAGCCCTCCCCCATCACGTGCAGACTTTTAATTTCTTGGACTCTTAACTGATTCCAGAAGGATGTGGATGGTTTTGCATGTTTGCTTCTATTTGTTTACCTTAAATCAGCTCTGGACACTGGTCTCATAACACTGCTGAAACAAGTCTCAGCCTTTCTTAAAACAGAAACCATATAGAAAGAATGGTGCCAGGCTTCCTTCTGATACTAGCAGTGGAGCAACGGGTCTGAAGAAAACATTTCTAGCTACTTATACAGAAAAATTTGATAAAGATGACAGATTTAGATGGCATGATGGTGCAGGTTATGTGGGTGATCTTCCAGCCTTAAGTCAGTCAAAGAAGTGCTGCTATTGGACAGAGACCAATGGGCAGACACCAGTAGTATTTCATTTACCATGGCCTAACTGTGCCAAGTAACCTGTATAATATAAGAATCAGAAAATTGGGATTTAAGACTACCTCTGGCTCTGGAATTGTTTTAATGGGATAAAATCAACCCAGACAAGTTGTCTAAGAAATAGAAGTGGGAAAAAAGACAGAAGTTAGTATATAAATCGCTATGTGGACACTGGTTCAAAGACTTCAGCCTCTCCATGTATTGTTGCACTGACAAAAAAGTTCTGCTTCACCACCTTTCAAGTCATCACTTCTCTCTCTGTTTACTAAAACACTGCCAGGAAATGAGGATTTCCCTTTTACTTGCATGTTGAACTGATGTCATTAATTGCTATAGTACTGCTACATTCAACACTATACTACACAACTACTACAAAGTAGTGCTGCATTCAACTGTTCTTCACATCTGTTAGCAACTTTGAACTGTAGCTGTGGTCCTGCATTTAAAAGAAATCCTCTCAGTGTCAGTTTCTTGCTTCTCTCCAATTATTTTATTAGTTGTGTAGCTATCACATTCCCAACAGTGGAATTTGCTTCATAAACATTAACTGACATGTTTTTTCCATCCCTGACTGCTTTCAAAATGTTGGACTCTTGAGCTTCCTGGCCTGATAATCCTTTGTGGACCAAGCATATTCCAGGGAAAGAGAATCTTCAGTTCAGCCTTTAGCCTGGAAATGGATAATGCATTGGAGTATCAGAGTCATCAGGTTTTGGTTTGTTGCTATTCATAGTATTCTGCCTAAATTATTTGGATGAGGGTACTAGAAACAAGAATTCAAAATCAGCAGATGGTACTAAAATTAAAATAACAAAATAGTGTAATGAGATACAATTTTGATTTATTAAGTAATTGGGCCATGAGAGGACATTTGCTGATTAAAAAAGGCAAATGAAAAACTAATTAATCTAGGAATAAAATATTTTAAACAGCCCGATGAGACAGCACAGTAATGAGAGAAAATATTAAATGTGAGGGAATCAATATGGTTCAACTAAACATTGGGAAGAGGTTTATATCCCTGGTGTTCAATTTTCTTGAACTAGTAATGTTTGGATTAAAAAAGAAGTATGCTTTAATATAAACTGTATTTATACTTGGAATTCATCCTTTGCTTTGTATTGCAGAGGTGTCTTAAAGCCCAAAAGGAAAAAAAGGGCCATTGTGGATCAGACAGCCAGGCTTAGAAGTGTCTAGTCAAAAGAGATAAGAGAGGTATAAAAATAAAAGGTGATTTGACAAAAGTGAGTGTTACACTTAAGAAAAAACGAGGGCGGAAATCCAATTTTCCCCAGTTCTCGTCCAGTCAAGTGTGCCTCCTGCATTTGACTGGCCTGAATATGTGGCCTCTCATTTTATCTGGGTTAAAAAGAGAAAGATCTTGTGTGCCCTGGATAAATGTAGGTAACACCAAGACGACCATGACACACAGCTGAAGTGCAAAGAGGAGATTTATTCCAGCATCTTGCCGGCTGGAGGATTCAAAGGACACATAGACTGCTAGGCTCCTATGAGCAGGGGGAAACACAGTGAGGCCTGAGTGCTGCCTTACATATCAAAGGGGGCCTGGAACACGTGCAAGTCTTCACCAGCCTGTGCTTTACAATCTCCACACTTCTTATCTCCTTTCCCTGCTTACAAAGAGGCCCCAAGCCTATAAGAGGAATGCTTTTAAGTATTTCACAATTTTCTGTTGTCTTTTGAGAAAATTTCACTTCTTTAGTAGACAAAAAATAACCAAAACAAACACAGATATATGAATTCTCTGACACTGTTTTCTAACATCTCCTCGGTGCAAGATTGATCTCTCAACGAAAACAACTCTAATGCAATTTATTTTTCTCTCTTTCTGCCAATCTTTTTTCAAACCCTTTCCTCCCCACAGATCTTCAAATTAGTTTCCATTTATGAACTGTGCTGCTGTCCTTGTTTTAAATACTCAAACATGATTAGTCTTAGACTACTGGAAGGAATTCCTCCCTAAAATCACAGATTTAAAGGATATCTATTGCCTATGAAGTTAAGCCTGTAAGGAGGAAATATATTTGAATAGTTCTGATCTCATCAATTAACAGGACAAGCTGCATTTCACAATTCCTTTTACAGTAATCAGTCATGATTTATCATGAGTAATATACTCAAAGGCACATAAATGCTATATGATCCTAATTTTCAAACTATAATGAAAAGACTGCTGTAGTGTAAAGATTAATCCCAAAAGGTCCATAAAGATAGAAGAGCAAGCTGATTATCAGTAAATTCATTAAGCAAGGTTTGCACTTTTATCATTTATCCTCTATGAATTGATGTGTTGAAAATATTGAAACTTGTGAACTTAAAAAGTTACAGTTCTTTGAAAAGCAGCTCTAGGAAAACTACTAGTAGTTTAAGCTGCCTAAATGCAGATAGAGCTGAAGAGTATAAAGAGTATGAAGAGTTAAATTTCCTAGTAAGCTTGTTCCCAGATATCTAAGTGTCTATGAGAGCTGATATTAAATTACTTTTGAAATGCAACCTTGACACAGTCTACAAATAGAACAATCATGGCATACAGCAGTGTTACAATCCTGAGTCCTGGGCATTAAGTGCTTTTAGGAAAACCTGAGACAGTTAGTAGGCATTTTTGTTGACCATTGGTGCAAAAAGGCAAAAGGTGCCCTGAACAAACATTTCACTTTGCAGTCCTTACTAAAATTACTTTGAGATGCTCATAAAAAAAAAGGATGCTGATACTTATCCACAAGCTAAGAGAATTATTTGTGAAGTATTTACAAAAGTATTCAAAGTTGCTTTACAAACTCTATTCTTGGAAGTACAGAAACCATTTTGAAACTGGCTTATTTGTGCTTTAAAGATACTTGGTGTTTGAAATTTTAGTTCTGGCACTCAGACTGTGAATTAAAAATGTACTAGGTTCACAATCAAATCACCACCTGACTGTCCAAGAACAGCAATTCACTTTTCCTTTTTAATGAAAATGTGCAAAAAACTTTATTGCATCAAGAATGGGTGTGCAGAGAAAGTCACTTGATGTTATAAAGGTCTGTAAGTCTGTCAAGACTTACAAATAACTATGAACTTGTGTTTAGTTGCAAAAAAAAAAAATTACTTTCAAATCCAAATGAATCTAAAAATGAAATTAATAGTAAGAACTATTCAAATATTAGGCTAATTAATTAATTGAGACATATGTTTGCCAGATAACTTTTCAGAAAGGTTAATATGCTACTTAAAATTCTATCTGAATATGGTAACATTAAAAGAAGCACAAACATCTACATATTTAAGTGGAATTGAAATTTCATTTACCAGACATGTTTTTCCATACCTGCCTTGCAGTATTGATACATTCTTGAGTCTGTTTAAGCCCAGAACTCAGAAATTGCAAATCTGGCTTTAGAGTAGAAATATAACCATGTTATACTGAGATACCTACAAAGACTAAGGATATCCAGGTCAGCAATTGTGAATGGTTTAAATAAGTTTTTTTTTCGTTCTCTTGTAATAACCTGAGCCCCCCTCTCTACCTTCTGAGACTTAGTAGCTACCTTAGCTTCTCTCACTTGTACATCTACTCCCATGTTTTATCCTCCCCCTGCAGCCAAACCATCCATGTTATTTCATCTGCATGCACCTGTTTAAGCCTTTGCACCACTGGCACCAGAGAACTGGCTTAGCCTCCCAACAGTCTACTCCCTACCTCCAGACTGCAGATTTTAGCAAGATTTTTTTGTACAGCACTTATCCCAGCTCTGAAATTCACTGCAGGTACACAGCATTCCCCCACAAATCTCTTCAGTCTCCCTCTCCAGTTGCTTCTCTCCTCTTCCTGCAGCACTGTATCCATGGCCTGGCATCACAAGCTGTCCAAGAGAAGTGCAGCCCTTGCCCAGAGGATGGTGGGGCTGCTCTGGCCCTTGGCTCCATCTCACTGCAGAGCTGCAGAGTGGGCCCCCAGCAGCTCTGCAAATGACATCACATATATGAGGGCAAACCACTTGAACCATAACCTTTGGCCTTGTTCCCAAATGCTGAGAGGGCTTTTTATGTGCTTGTGTAAGAGGAGAATGCTTTATGAGTTAGGAGAAGAGAGTAGGGAGAGACCAGGGGAGGGTGAGCCAAGACACAGAGAAAGGAAGAAAAGAAAGAAAGAATTTTTCTGAGGTTCTGTTTGCAGGAATGTTTCCCTGAGAAACAGAGACCTAACTACAACAGGTTTTTATTTAGTGTAATGCTACCAAGCTTCAGCTCTACTAGTGAGGCAACTACACAGAGACACTGATTGCTAATCAGATGCTTTCACAATTACATTTACAAAAAATACATACTAATGTAATTGTATGAGAGAGACCATTCTGAATTCATAAACAGACAGAAAAGGTAAATACAAAAAGAGGAAACAAGAACCCATTGTGAGACCAATTTAACACAATTGGGGAGGAGAAAACAGCAAAAGTTTGTTCCTTATTTACATCTTCATAGAGTGGAAATTTTGCCATTAATGACCAGCAAAATGAGATGTGGCTCATTAAAATACAGCAAGTGATCTGTATCCTTAGTCTGTAGAAGTTGCTCAGTACTTGAAAGGCATGGATGCATAAAAATAAGATCTATGCTTAAAGAGCTGAGGTCTGGAAGGAACAGAAAGTCAGAACAGAGGGACATGAAAAAAATAAGGACTGAGAAAATGGGTTGCTGAAGATCAAGGCTGAAGTGCACTAACTAAGCTTGGCAGACAGATCATGATGAACACAGGAACCCTATTCACATAACACTTGGCTTAAAGCAAAGCATTAATTCCTTCCACAAACACTGAATTTTCTCTTAAGAAGTTCTTATGTCTAAAAACAAATGTTTTGAGAATGAAACTGTGTGTATAAGTTTCAGTTAGGGTAAAAAGATTATTTACATAAAGCTGCACTTTATGAAAGTTCAAAGAAAAACAAGCTGTAAAAATAAAACACTGTGAAATGACTTTTCAAAACTGTTAATCTCAACCTCCTTTAAAATATTTTGTGATAATCTTAACCTAGTATTATTTTAGCAACAATACTTTAAAAATACTATGTAAATGGAGAACATTAAATTAATCCATAGCACAAGACAGAAATTTATCCCTGTATAATCCTGTTGTTTGTAAAGTAAATCAAACTCAACAGTGATAGGTTTTAACAAATCAGGAGTTATGGAAACAATTCATAAAAATTATCAAATCTATAAATTGCTTTGTTTCATATACAACTGTCTAACTTGCCACATGCTTGGATATTCCCTGATTAAATCATACGTGTGCCTTACTTCCAAACAGATTTTATAAACACTTTTGAGTGGTAGAGGTGGCCCTTCTTTGTGGGCTGTCTGCAAAGGCTTGGGGTTTTTCTATAACTTCTGTGAGCACAGTTCTGATGTCTTGTCCTGGGTAATATTTTTGGCTTTTGTGCAGAAAAAAAAATTATCTTGTATGTCTGTCTACAGTTTCTCTTTTGGCAGTGCTTTGCAAGAAATATAAGGGGTGCCACATTACCTTACCCTTGTCTAGTGGAGCAGGAAACATTCCCTCCATGCCCTCCCCACCAGCCTGTGCCAGAGGTGACATGAGAGCAGGTGCCTGTGAACTCTGCTGACTCCTGCACAGAGCTGCAGCTTCCCAGTCATGGACAACACATCCAGGCCTGGGGGCTGGAGGGGCTGTGATAATGTGGTGATTTTGGAGCTTTCTGGAGCATTTTATCTTTAATTTCTAATAAGGTGAACCACAAAAGAAGTACCCTATGAGGAATCTGTAGTGCATAGTGGCAGATGCTGTATTTGTTGCTGATAAAATGTGCTGTCAGTAAATGTTTCATTAAATGTTCATTTGTGTTAAACAAGAAATTTTAAAGACACAACAACTATGAAAGAGGAAGAAAGAATATGGACATGGCAGGCTTAGAAAAAAATCTACAGAATAGGAAATGGTATTATAACCAAAGACAAGTACTGATATCACACGAAAGCCTTGCTGTGAAACTCAGGAATACTATTGGAACATGTTGTTGGCCTGAAGTAGATCTCAGGATCCTTGCATTCTGCTTCTAGATTTGCCATGTTCTCTTAGAGGAGTCATTTGCACTTTCCAGAATGAGTTTCTCTCCTTATTTTCATTAACAATAATTATATTTTTTTCCTGTAACTTTGTTAGTCTTTCTAATTCACACTGTGTCAAGTGAAAGGAAAAAAAAAATCACAGAAAATACAGCAGTGTTAAATTGTCATCTAATTAAATCTTTTTCTCTGAGTGAAGATAAATAGATCTATGGAATTTCAGATCATGCTGCCTTAAAGGCCTGCAGTGGTAGAGACAATGTCTCCAGGAAAACAATTCTAGTGTTTATTTATACCAGCCATAGGAATACATTTCCTAGAGGCTGACATGAGTCTCGTCTAATCTACTTTAACATTTTTATTACTTTTTCAAACATTAGTGTGAAAATGAGTGGTAGCTTTCACCTCTTGCAACAATCTTAAAAAATCAGTCTGCCTCTGGCATGTTTTCTTTTTGGACACAAAAGATGTTTCTCTCTGACAATATTTTCTGGATCCATGGTGACCAACAGTGCTCTCCCATGGAACCTCTGCGAACAGAAATCTCTGAAATATGCCGAACGGTAATTCAGCTGAGCTTTACAACAGTGGCACACTTTGCAATCCCTCCTTTGGATCAGTAATGGAAACATGAAAGAGTACCAGATACAGGATGGCTCCTGTGGAGCTCTCTGTTCAATACATTACATTCTCATTTTGACAGGGTCCTGATGGATGACTGGATGCATCCCACCAGTTCTGTAACTGCCCTTAGAGCATCACTTAGGGCAAATTGGTCAGAACATGAGAACAAAAAGGTGCAAATACACTTCCCAGAAGCCTTTTTCTGTATTATTCTTTTTCCATTTAATAACCATGTAAACGCTCTTCATTTTACTAGTGCACTTTCAGAATGATTACTTATTCTTCATGTCTCCAGCTAGTCCCATTTTGCTCTGTGCTTGGGGCCTTCTGATTTTATTTCTGATGCTTATATTACTGTTTTACACTTACCTGCAGTAAATTGACAGAAATAATTCTTAGTTGCCATTTTATTTCAACTTGACATCAAGTTCATGATGCAGTCCCACTAATTTCTCACTACATTTGCCTACATTTCTATGGGAAGATACAGAAGGGAACCAAAAAGATGTATGGAAAACAAGCACAATGAAATGAGCTCAAAAAAGAGACTGACTCACTCACTCCACATTATGGAGAAAGGAAATTTAAAAAGGAATTTTTACCTACATAGGAGACAGGAATGACAAACATCATAATGTATGTTATTTCCACACATTCCAAATTCATCTCATCACTGTATTCATTTATTTAATTAGAGTACTTACATGTGAGTGACTTTGCTTAAACTGTTAAAGGAATGGGCCTCCAGACTCTGAAGTGTTTCATCTATAGAGATGTAACTAAACACCAGCAAACAGAAAAATAAACAAGTCTCAGACACTGGGAAGCCACAGCTAGTGCCCATCATCCCACTTCATTTATTGTCGCATTATTTTTCTCATCCAGCCATGATGACACTTAGAAAGAGAAGATTTAAATCAGATCGACGCTTGCCACCAGCCGAAAGACCTTCTCCTAGCCCTTATTTTCTTCCTTCTCCCTCTCTCCACCTTTCTTTGCTATTTTCCAACCTCAGCATCCCCTGTATTGATGCCCACCAGCTGCCTCTGTTGTCCTCTGCTGCTGATGGAGAGCAGCTTGGTGGCACCTGGGGCACTTCAGGAGAGGGGAGCCAGGAGCAGGCGAGGCAGTGGAAGCTGAGTTGAGGCTGTGCTGTATCAGCTGGCACTGGGGAGCACAGGAGGTGCAGATACCTGCGAGGTGTGGGGAGCTGTGTGGTGGCCCTGGCTGTGGGACAGCAGTGTGCACAGGGGAATCGTGCTCTGCCTGGGGCTGCTGGCAGAGAGCACTGTGGGATGCTCCTTTGTGTGGAGAAGCTGTGGAGAAAACGCTTTGAGGAGCTACAGACGGGATGTTTATGTCACTTGTGGATGTGACCCCAAAGCATCCTCATGAACCCAGAAAAAATGTTTCTTATCATTGACCTCAAAAATACTGAATGTTCAATATGTTATTAATTCAGAAGAAAACATTAGGTGAAGCCCTTTTACCAAGATTTAGTGTATTTGCATTATTAACAGTGGAAAACAAATTTCTCTTGCATTTGTATATCCTATAAAACATTTTTTATTCAGTTATGCCTTTCTGACAGGAATTAGTTCTGCAATTAAGCATGTAATTAAAATGTCTTTTCATTCATGTGGAAAAGCAGCACAGAGGAAAAAATATCTACGTCTGGCTATCAAGAGTACATAGACATGCATTCATTTAAGAGAAATTGTAGCTCTAAAATTTTTGTTTAAACAAGGTTCATAAAGAGGACAACTAAATTTTCTATTCAGTACAGATAAAAAAACATGTTTATTTGTGGAAATCATATAGTAGACACCATATAACAAAATGAACTACTGTATTTTGAACAGTAAACACAGTATATATTCCCCTTTTGATACTTCAGAACATTTTCTAGATGAATTTGCAAAATCAGGAACGACCTGGTAATTTTCATCACACAGTTTTCATTGCATGGAAATTATGGGTTGGGAGAGGCAAATGAGACATGTGGTACATTAGCGGCCAAGATTTACACATAGAAGTTGTAGTTAAAACACAGGTACTGATTCCCTAACCTGAAGTTTATATCAAGAAGGTGGGAGTTCATGTTTTGTGGCAGGAATAATACTATAAGAAATATCCAGATGGGCATTGACACTATTCAAATTTAAACTGCCTGTTGGAGCCAAAGAAAGGCTGACACCCTTTTATATTGAATCAAAGTCTGTTATAAACTAAGTGTATCCTTTTTATATATAATACTATACATCATGTGAAGGATATTCCTCCCTCTCCAAAAAAAAATCCCCAAACAATACCCTAGCTGATTAAACTGAGATGGTAGATGAAGCTGCAGATATCCAAGAACAATTACTTTAAAGGATTTTAGGGAGTCTTTATTTCAATATATCTGGACGAAACTATAAAATATAATAGGCAGACCATGTTGCCCCGAAGTCCTTTGTCACAGATACTTAAGTGGTAATCCTCAGCTGTTCACTCAAAGCTCATATAGAATTGAGACTTGCAAGGAACATCAAGGATAAGAAGAAGAATTCCTATTGCTACATTAGTAATTAAAAGCCGAACAAGAAAAAAGTGGGCCTGTTGCTTAATGAGGTGGCTTAATTAATTAGTTAGTTAATTAACTGAGTAATTAGTTAACAGGCGCCACAGATAAAGCTGAGCGCCAGACTGAGTTAGAGCCCTAAGCACTCTGGTTGCACCGTATGAGCGGATTGTGGACTCGAGCCCTCCTGAGGTCACTTCTAAATTACACGGCTGGGATTGTGGGGAGTGAATTGTGAGGTGGAGGAGAAATTCACTGCATCAAACAGACACGCACAGGATCACAGACTGTGGGCCAGCGACAATAAGCAAGCAGATGTGGGACAACTTTTTGACATCAAGGAGCAAGGGCAGTGTTGAGGATCCCATTCAGCGCAGGTAGCTCGGTTTGCAGCTGCTGGTTGAGCTCTGGGTGGGAGAGCCCGAGCCAGGGGCCAGGACCTGCTGACCCTTTGCATAACAAAGGGCCCGGGGACCTGTGACAGCCAGGTGAGGGACACACCCAGAGACACAGCAGGAGCCAATGACCACGGACACTCGGGCACTTAAACTGGCAGGGTGAAAAACTGCAGGGACCCTCCCTGGAGGCACCGAACTCGGGCTATTTTGTTATTTAGTTATTGACTCAAGATTAAACTATTAAAAGATCTGGACTTCTGAGACTTGGCTGTGGGAAATGTGGGTGGAGCTGGTACTGGAGTGAACAGGACCCTCAGAGGGGCTCCTGGATGGTCAGTTTCAGGTAAGTTTCCTTAGCATGGTCACTTTCTACGGGACAGATGTAGGCGCATCTGGTTCTGCTTTTGTGTACTGTATCCACGCATCTGTTTGCACACAAAGGAAGTGACGCAATGGAAGTCTCTCTCAGATCACACGAATATTAATGTTTTGGTGAAAGTCCATCTCTAGACTAGAAATGCCCCTGGTCTCCAATGAGTTGTGCTACAAATCATGCTGGCAGCTGGAAACAAATTTTTTAGCCAGGACCAGCAATTGAATGTGTTAATTTGTTATGCGTGAAATGATTTCCTGTAATTTGCAAACCAAAAATAAAAAACGTTTTATAGCTTTATTGATTAGGAGTGATCTTGTTCACAAATGCACAGAATGCCTTGCTATAACTGGTTCAGGTTATAAACAATAGAATTATTACCTTCACTTCTAAAATGCAAGTGGTGAGGTAGCAAAGGTGCATTAATATTTTTATTTCATAAGTTTTTGTACATGAAGACAGAATTTTGGAGAAGGAGAGTAATTTTAAACAAAAATTTGAAAGAATAGTATCAGAAACCAAACAGAACTTACATCCTAGAGATGTTGGGGAGATTGGAAAAAGCATCACTTGGAATTTTTCTTAGATGAGTCTCCAAAAACCTCCTAGAGAAACAAAAATTTGGCAGTTAATATCCTTTGGTAAGTACAATTTAACATTAAAAGATCCTACACAACTTCAGCTCTGCTCCAATATTTTTGTTCTTATCTTGCCTTTTTTCCATGTTGCCATCTTTGCCTCATTTCTATTCCTGTTTCATTATGTGGCTTGTTTTGTTTGGTGTGCTCCATCAATCTACATTGCAGCTTTCTGCATCACCCCTCCCAATAACTCAGCAGTCAGTGGTGACGATGGACCTTCCAAATCTCCAGAGCATTACCAGCAAAACATATTTGCCCAGTGAAGTTAATGAAGTATTAAGAGAACTCTTTTAATCATTTCAGGCTCCACAAAGATATCTCGTCCTTCATTCTGAGCAAGAAATTCAGGTATGTCAGCCAAAATTGAATTAGAGCAATTGCAACTACTTCCACAGAGTACTCCATTTTCTTTGTAATAAATAGTACATTCTTCCTCCTCAAACATCTGATGCAGGTGTGGCATGTACCTTACCCATCTGCAGGGGATTTCAGAAAAACCCGCAATATTTAAGGGAGATACTTGTCAACAGCCAAGCTCTTAACAGAATGAGTGTCCAGCAGACTCACTCCTCTAAATAAGAAAGGAGGAAATGCTTTTGAAAATCAGCCTTATGATAGCTGTTAAACTTACAGTTACAACCTGTTGTTCTTAAATCTTTGGTTTTCCAATACAGTTTGGGAATACACTTACAGAATATCTAGTCAATGAATAGTTTGAAGAATAATCAAGAACAAATGATAAACGTTTCTCCTAGCTGCTATTTAACAACAGATAAAGAAAAAAGAAATAAACAAATTAGGATGATTTCCTGATTCTGTTTTGTTTCATAATGCCAAGTATCTGATTACTACAATTATATTTGATTTACATAGCCAAATATATTATCATCTTGAGATTTATCAAGCTTCTGGAACTGGCGTACAAGAAATAAAACTGTAGAAATAGAGTTTAATAATAACATATGTAGAAATTCTCCAAAGTTTTGTCTTGAATTAAAATATCAAGTAAGAGAATGGGGAAGTAGATTCTTCCCTTGGGATTATAGAAATGTTCAATCTACCTTCGCTACTTCACATATTTATTACAAGAATGAGTAAAGACTTCTACTTTTCCAGCAATGGGTTGATGTTTCTCCTGACCTCAATACACCTGGCTCCAAACAAACCCCCAACCACAGGGATGTCAATTGGTCCAGAGGTTATGTCCATATAGATGTTATTTTAACATCCACAGCACTATCAGTGATATTACTTCAATAAGATATATTAGGGAAGTAAATATATATATTTGCCTCTTCATTTTAAAAGAATTTTTAAATGCACATCTACAAAACACAGTAAGTAAATACACACCACCCAAAGAATTTCAGATTGAAATTATATGATTTATAATTTGAATCATGTCAACAAAAACTTTATGTATTTTAATGAATTATTCTCCACCAATACAGGGGGAAAAATTTACCATGTATCAGTATGAAACAGAGTTTGTCGATTTGAAACAAAATAAAAAATTTTACATTCTAAATTTATTTTTCTGAGAAAATTATAACAAGCAGTGACTTTCTAGCTTTTATATAGGAGAAATAAACATGAAAACAAAGTGATGGCTAGGTAAACAGCTATTGACACATTAGTTTCTAGTTTTTTATATCCAATTAAATTCAACGCAAAGAAAAATATATTTTAAAAATTATTCTGAAATAATTACATTGTAATCTTTCTGTGGTGCAAAAATAGCTATAAAAAGTCATTTCACATAGTGAAATTCGTGCTGAGCTTACCACAAGATGATTACCACCTAGTATCCAATGCTAGTATTACCGTTGTGGTAGGAATGAGGGAAAGATTGACACAGCAAAGGAACTCTGAAAGTAGGGAATCGCTTCTGAATGTGCAAGACTACATAGCTGCTTTCCGACAAGTAGCAGTCCAACAGAATAACATAAAGTGTCCCTCAAAAATGGCCCAGCCCTAAGAAATTAAAGAAATACTAGATTGCTTCAAAATGAAATTGTACAGGTCAGTGTTTGGGACAAGTAGGTACTGAAATTAAGCTCTTACTGCTAATGTTTCCTCTTCCTGCAAACTGAGGTACATATGGACACACTCAGACTGCCAGGCAAGAATTTATGTTGGTTACTTGTGAATTTACAGCAAACAGAAAACACCAATCCACAATGTTGGAGCTTATCCTTGCTCAATTTGTCATCACCCAGTGCTTCTGACTAGATTTGAGTAGAAAAAAGGCTTTACAGGAAGGAATGATGGCATTCTCAGTCAGTTTCCAGATGACACCAAGACAGGTAGGAATGTTGATCTGCTGGTGTGTAGGAAGGCTCTGTAGGTCCTGTACAGGCTGGAATGATGGGCCAAGGCAACTATATGAGATTCCACAAAGCCAAGTGCCAGCTTGTTGTGTCCCCTCCCAGCTCCCTGTGCACCTCCAGCCTGGTGGGGTGGTATGAGAAGCAGAAAAGGCTGTGACTCTCTAAGCACTGCCCAACAATAACTAATACATCCCTCAATTGCCAATTCTTTTTCCAGGACAAACACAAATCTAATCCAATCCATAGCACCGTACTTGGTACTGCAAAGAAAATTAACTCTATTCCAGCCAAAATCAGGCCACTTCTCTGCAAATTCTTCTTTTTTTCATTTGCTCCCAGGCCTCTTAAGTCCTTTAGCATAGCCCGAGGACATGCAGCATTACCTGGAGTAGAGGATAGACCAAAGAAGCACTGAAGTGGACTGGACATACAGCAATTTGTGGGACCAGACATGTTGCACCTAAGGGCAATGAGGATGCTGGCTGATATCATTCTGAGGCTACCCTATAATCTTTAAAATATCATGGTGATCAAGGGAGGTTACGTCTGAAAAAGAAGAGCAGCATGCAGGTCTTCCAGTGAGGCAAAAAGGAGAATCTGAGAAAACGCAGGCTAGTGGCTGTTATGTAGTTATTTTTTGTGTGCAAGTAATTTTATACATTTGAAGGTCCTTTTGCAGACACTATGTACATGATCAGAGGCAAAAAAAATCCTTTATTTTCATATATATTTTTATCTTAATAATTCCTAACATTCAGGTTTTTTGACCTCTGCCGAGCAGCTGGCGGCAATTATAGGCACTTAGTGGTTCTCTGATTAAATGCAATACTAGCCAGCAATTACAGCCTATTCTTACTCTCTTTCCCTGTAGGAAGCGAGCCTCTTCAGATTGCTTTTTTCTGAAATTTCATGGTCCTGTTCAAACTTTCTGTGCAGCAATTTATAGGCTTTTAGTTCAATATTTCAGAAACACAGCTCTTCTCTATTGTAGTTAGAGTACATTTTATAGCAGGCCATCATAAAAGTTTAAAGTTCAGGGTAAAAAAGGTAGCAGTACCGGTTTTAGGTCAAAATCAAAATTTAGTTCAAAAGTAATGAAATAGGTATGTCTGTGATCACAATAAAAGAAAATACATGAGGGTGTAGTGTTTTAATATGGCAATTGGGTGAAGTCTCACGTGACTGGAAAGAGGGAAGCATTGTACCCATCTTTTAAAAGTGTGGAAGGGAGGACTGTGGAAACTATTGACCTGTCAATCTCATCTCTGTTCCTGCGAAGATCCTCCCAGAAGCTATGCTAAGGCACATGGAAAACAGGGAGGGGATTTGAGACAGTAAGCACAGCTTCACCAAGGGCAAGTCTGACCAACCCAGTGGCCTTCTCCGATGGAGTGACTACATCAGGGGACAATGAAAGGGCTACAGATGTCATTTGTCTGGCCTTCTGTGAAGTGTTTGACACAGTGCCCCACAACATCCTTCTCTCTAAATTGGAGAGAGATGGATTTGATGGGTGGAATGTTAGATAAGAAACTGTCTGAATGGTCGCATTCGGAGGGTTGTGGTCAATGGCTCAGTGTCCAGATGGAGAACAGTGAAAAGTGTTGTGCCCAGTAGTGGGCAAGTACACAAGTCTTGTGCCCAGCAGAGAATAATATCTTCATCAATTAGATAAACAGCTGGGTTAAGTGAACCTTCAGCAAATTTGTTGATGACACAAAGCTTAGTGGTGCAGTTGATACACCTGAAGGAAGGGATGTCATCCAGAAAGACCAGGACAAGCTCAAGAAATAGGCCCATGGATATCTCATGTAGCTCAACAAGACCAAATGCAGATGCTGCACCTGGGTCAGGGCACCCCCTGGTATCATCACAGCCTGGGGATGAACAGATCGGAGCAGCCCTGTGAGAAGGACTTGGAGGTGCTGGTGGATGAGAGGTTGGGCATGACCCAGCAACGTGCACGTGGAGCCTGGAGAGCCAATTGTATCCTGGGCTGCATGCAAAGCAGCGTGGGCAGCAGGGCAAGGGAGGGGATTCTGCCCCTCTGCTCTAGTGAGACCCCACCTGGAGTACTGCATCCAGCTCTGGAGCACTAAGCACAGGAAAGATGTGGACCTGCTGGTGCAGACTCAGACTCAGTGGAGGGCCATGAAAATGATCAGAGAGCTGGAACCCCTCTCTATGAGGAAAGGTTGAGAAATCTGGGCTTTTTCACCCTGCAGAAGAGAAGGCTCCAGAGACACTTTATTGCAGCCTTCCAGTACTTAAAGAAGACTTCTAACAAAGCTGGGGACACACTTTTTAGTAGTGCCTGTTGTAATAAGGCAGGGCGTTATGATTTTAAACTAAAGGATGGTCTAGACTAGATGCACAGAAGACATTTTTACAATGATGGTGGTGAAACCCAGGCACAGATTGCTCATAAAGGTGGTAGATAAATCATCTCTGGAAGATTCAAGGTCAATCTAGATGGTACTCTGACCAACCTATCTACTTGAAGATGTCCCTGGTCCCTGAAGAGGCGGTTGGACTAGATAGTCTTCAAAGGTACATTCCAAAACAAACTATTGTATGATTCTATGCTAAATTATAGTATTAGGTTTCAATTCAATTACCTTTATGGGCTCTTCAATCTCTATATTTATGTATCTACTTATTTGTGAGAAAAAACTAGCTCAGTCTTTTCATGTTGTGTGATTCAACCTTTCTTCATAAAAAGTGCCATTTAAAATTCCTGTTTCTTTACATTCAGACAGATGACACTCACTGGCTGGAGTTCAAGAGAGAACTAATCTTCTTTTAGTATGTGTCAGCAGCTCATTGCCTACATTCAGGCTTAAACTGTAAACATTACAATTAGTAATGTAGCTGCTCTCATTGCTTTGACTTGAGTCCATAGCATTGCACTTTGGAAAATCCTGACTATTGTTTCCCATTGACTTGGGTAAGGTATCAGGGCACTGGCTGGTTTGCACAATCTTGAATAGAATAGAATAGAAGGTGTTGACATAAAATGGCCTTTTGCAAATGGCTCACTTATAATTTTTGAGTAAAACAAGCTACTTTTTCTACTCTCTAAATTTTGGCTTCCACATAGTAGCCACCTAAGTGTGGTTAACAAGCTACTATGCTGTTAGCAGCTTCACAATACATATTGCTAATTTTTTTGAGACTCTTTAATGTGTATTCTGTGAACATCAGGATATGTAAGGGTTGAGTCCAGCAGAACACAAAAGCATCTTTAAAGTTGAGTTTTTGAGGAACTGAGACTGTATCTCAGTTCCATAATTTTCCATATTCCTGTTTTGGAAGATTAGGATTTCACAGTGGTGTCTCTGAACTGCATGTGGGAAGGTTCAGTCACATTTGGTGATGAAGGTAGACCATTTAGACATTTTTAAAACACCTTATTTTTTGTAAAATTTAAGCTTTTTCTTTCCTTTTACAGACGTATCAATAAGCTTTGTTTCCCAATTCAAGAGAAGGCTGTTGTGTGCTTCTGAAGTGTAATGGGTTGGAAATGTTATGTCAAAAGAAAACACTGCAATGAAAACTGACTATAATAGCAATTCAAGATTCAGTGTAGTGTAACACTTACAGAATCAGTCTGTTAAATCACTGTTGAAATCAACTCCAAAAATATGAGTTTTTTAACTTTGGTATAAACTACTCTTTTGCTACTATGATGATCAAAACTCATCACCTTTTCAAACAAGGAAATGATACAAATGAATTTCTATGGCCTTATCACCAGTGTCTTCTGTAAAAATGTGTGATATTCTCATTGAGGTTAATCTCTTCACAGCATTTACAAAAGCACTACTTGCAATCCTTCTGCTTTCTGTTGAGCAAATTATGTGTGTAGCTCAAAAATGCTGAAGTAATGCTTGTTTCTACTAGGAATGGCAACAACTTTTTGGTTTGTGCTTGTAGCACTTGATAGGTTTCTGTGCCACAGCACGGGAAATTGAAATGTTCCAAATGTATAAGAAATGTTACTGATACAATGACTGATAAGGAATGAAAGAAAATATTGTATTCAATGGTCACAAGATATTATTTTGGTCTTTAGTAGTTTCTCTGTTCCCTTAGTCCCTCATTCCTGTTCTTCATCAGCTCACTTTGAGTTGGCCTATGTATGTACAGAAAAGCAGTGCACAGTTTGTAAGTTACTTCAAGAACCCTTAGAACAGTGCTTCAACTTACCATTGGGACTATGAATAAATCCCTTCACTTTAACTTTTCACTTTAACTGAGACAATAATACATACTAATTTTTAGTGTGTTGGACCTACTGTATGTCAAATGCAGGATTGTTGTATGTTAACAGCAGGATTATAGAAGCAGTACAATGCCTTTCTAAGCAAAATATGTAAGTAAATATAATAACAAGCATCAGAATTGACAACAAAGTATAGTTTTATGTAAAATACAGTATTTAGGAAACATTTTATGTTGCAACCATGTACATAGAATTATTCAAATCATTACCTGAAAGACAATTGATGAAACGATTTCATGGATTTGGTAAGTATAATGGTGTTTGGTAAAAAAAATAATGAATTATTTTAAGAAGGTTCAAATCTGGCTTTGTCTTCAGAAATAGTCAAATACTTTTACAAATGAAAATAACCACATATTTTTTGGAAAATGAGTTAATTGCAACTAAAACATTATTTCAAAATGTGTAGCCATTCTATAATACCTACAGAATATACAGAATATATAGGCATTAATCCAAAGGCAGTATCCTACCCATGGCAAATATACTGGAGCAAATGCAGAACTGTAGCTTAGTACCTAATGTAAAAAGCATATACTTGAAGACTGTACTGGTTTTGTGTCTATTTATATACCAGTTCCACTGTCCTTGCCTAACATCCTCTTGTTCAATTTCAATCAAATTTGATTATGTTGATATGAAAATAGTACCTGGGTACAGGATAGAAACCTTATTAACAGGGAAGGGAAGGGAAGGGAAGGGAAGTTCCGGGAAGTTCCGGGAAGGGAAGTTCCGGGAAGTTCCGGGAAGGGAAGTTCCNAAACCCTTATACTGAAAAAAAGGACATCTTCAAGGTCAATATCTGTGCATTCAGGCATTCTGGATAAGCACCTGCATTAACTATATTTGGATGAATAACAGTTTAAAATAAACACACTTTTCTGGCTTAAGTTCCTGTTGCTTTTCTACTAAAAGAGTTAGAAATAAACTTTTATGGGAATTTCTTACAAGCGTTTCTTAAAAAATTGTTTGCCCCATTCTCTTAAAGTAGGGTAGAGAAATGAGAAGAGTTCTGACTGAATAATCAGAATGAAACTTTAATTGGAGTTTCAAGATCCTGTGCATTGAAAAGAGCTCATCAGCTCCAAAAGCTGGCAAAGTGTTCCTAGACTCACCAGTCTCTTAGTCCTACAAACCCTACAAAACTGAATAGCCACACAAAAAAAAGTTTTTAAATTGGCAATCTTGAGGTTCACTCGTTACCACCAAGAAGCAGAATTACTTTGCCTATAGTAACACACTTGCTGCATTTAGGGAAAATTGTAGAGAGTTTCAACATAAAATGTGCAATATGTACAGCTACATATTTCACCTCAAAGAAGGGTTCATTTGTTCTTAAGGTTAACAGAAACTTCAATTATTTTGGAATCTTTTGTCTTTGATTCAGAACTGCTGCCCATTGTACAGCAAAAGGATGAAAACATGATGGAATCAGGGACACACACTTTACAATCTCTCACAACATTCTGTGTGTTGTTTTAACTGCCATATGCAAACAATCCAGTCTGAAGCACCTGAAAGCACTCTGAACAAAAACCACATATAGCTAATTGTTATGACTCCCATTTAACATATGGAGGGAAAGAAATATTAAGACATTTGCAGAGAGCAAGGGAATTCAGAATTGGGTACAGTCCACCAGACTTCAGAAATTCAAATAAGAGAACAAAAGGAAAATAAACACACTTTGTCCAGAGAGAAAACTTCAAACTGAAGTAAAAAACAGTAGTAGGTGGTTTTTTTGTGTTTGATTGGGTTGTGTTTTGTTTGTTTGTTTGGGGAGGTTGTATGTGAAAAGAGCTCTGTTTTTCTTATTTCCTCAGATAACTCTCCCATTTGCTTTCAAATAAAAGACTATACAACACATGTTCTACGCCTTCTACCATACACTATAAAATCACAACTGTCATTACCTGAAATATTTTCTTGATATGGCAGGGAGTACACGTCTTGAGAAGTTTGCAATGGTTACTCTAATAGGTGCACATGATTAAATTTCGCCTCAAGTAAACAGAAAAATTTTTCTCAGTTGTTTTTGTTAATTACTTTTCCCATGGAAATAAGATCTTCACAGAGTGTTTTTGTCTTTTCAAAACAATGGCTTATTACTTTACAGCCTCCATTACTACAGGTGTTTAAAACACTAGAATTCCAGTGGTCAAAGTACTTTATTTGTGGAGCTGTATGTAGAGAGGTACTTCTCAGCCATCAAACCAGCATATTTCAAGGAAAGTATCAAATTTCATTATGTGATCTCATTGTTTCTATTAACTATTTTAAATGCCTGTACAAAGGCATTTTCTCCTATAAACTGAAACTGCTATATTTTCTAACTTACCATGGTAGATTTCAAAGAACATGCTACTTGGTGCATGTCATAACATTACTGAAATTTCAACCTAAATAAACTGTGTATATAAAAGTATAATAACAAAAAAAACCCCAAAACTTGTATAACTTAAAACCTTATTAACTGAAATCCTGCAGTTTGACTATCCAAAAAACTAAAGACAAGCAAAAATAATGGAAATAACATAAATATTTTTTTCTTTCTTTCTAGGCAAGTGACCAATTTAAGCTTTTACTTTCAGTGTTAAAAAATCTGAGAAGCATTCGAATAAGTGCAAATAATTTAATGGTTCTTATTTATATTAAGTCCTGAGAATCATTATCAAGACATAAATGAATCAATCTGGTACTGGTTTACCTTGCAATTAAATCAACTGAATTTGAGTTCATTTACTTTATCAGAAAGTAATCTATATTTACAAATGAACCTTCCCATAGAGACTATAAAACTTTGTAAAAAGTATAAAAAAACTTTGTATAAAACTTGTACCTCAAGAAACAAAGTAAAAGCCAGGAGTGATTCATCTGCTCAGTTTTAGCTGACAGGTGCCCTTTCAGTCCCACTACAGTATTTAACTGACAGATATGACACAAGATGCTCATCTGGATTGGCAGCAGGAACCCAGACAAGACATTCTACTGTGCCTACTTGTAATGTACCAAAGACTTAGGCTGAGGTACCTGAATTACTCCATCACTTTGGCAAGCTCTAAATTTGCTGCTTTATCCCATACTCCACACTTCCATCTGAAGTATTCTGTCTCCCAGACAGTATATTTGGATTCTCAGTTCTCATGGATTTTTTTTTTCTTTTCCCAGCTTTGACAAAGAAGCTGAAAATGCACAGAGGATTTTGTGAAACTCTTTGTGAGGTGACACATCCAGTTCCTATTGATTTTTAATCACAACATTGTGTTTGATCTACCTTTTCTTCCCCTCACCCCATAAGTACTTGCCACACAGAATCCAGCCCACTGCTCACTTTGCCCACAAACAGCCCAGTTACTTATTTTCCCACATTTTTCACAGAACTCTTAAGATCCAATGAACCATCTCTCTACAGCTCTTTAAGGTTTGAGAGTCACTTTTCCTACCTCCTCCTACCACACGCAGTGTCTGCACGCTGCCATTCCCGCTATCCTGTGCCGCCCAGGTAATCTGCGGCACTTCTCCCCTCTCACCACTCCCTCATCTCATAGGACATTAGCTCGGAGCATCTCCTGCCTGCAAAGTATGAATACTCACAGCTGGCTTCCCTAAACCATCCCAATGTACTCACAGGGTCTGGGTGTCCTCCGGAAGGCTGGGAATAAAGTAGATGTCCCTGCAAGTGATTTTGTACTCTTCCCAGTCAGAGCACTCGCAGAAGGCTGACGGACACTTCTCTGTACCCTGGCTGCACAGCACCAGCACCAGCAGCAACTGGAAGGCTACCGTGAGGCACAGCATCTTCCGCCGTCCGCTCCCGCACGGCCCCTCGCTTCTCCGAGGAGACGAGGAGATCCCAGAACTGCAGGGGCACACCACGCTGCCCCGCCGGGAGAAGCTGCCGGTGAAAGGCGGCACCTGTGCTGCACAACGCCGCCTCCTCACTAAGCGGGGTCAGGAAAGGTCTCAGCAAGCCCTGAGCGCCCTGGCCATCGGGCAGGGTCCCTCTCCTCGGCCTGGCCCCGCGCCCATCCCGCCGGCCGTCCTGGACCGCTCCTCCGCCCCCCTCCTGCGGGGTCCCCGGGGCCCGTTCCCCGGCAGCGCCCGCTCCGCGCCTCTCACCGCGGCAGCGCCGCGCCGGTCCCCGGACCCCGCCGCTTCCCGCGCTCCGTCCGCAGCCGCGGAGCGCCGGGGCCGCCTGCCGCGGGCGGCCGGGACTGCGCGGGGCGAGCGGGCTCTCTGCCCAGCCCTGCTCTGCTCTGCCCGGCCGGGGCGAGACCCGCGACGGCAGCGGGACCGGCCCGTCGAGCCGTTTTCAAAGGCAGCGGCGAAACGTCGGACCCCGACCATTCCTCCTGGCATCTTTGCAGAAAGGAACAGGAGGAAGGGTGCTGAGTAAGAGCCGTACTAACTCACCTGTGAAAGCAGAGAAATTAAAGCAGACCTTTACAACTAGCAAATATTCTCCGACTGCAAGTCAGATATGCACTAAATGTATAGCAGTTAAGAAAGCACTGAAAGTTCGAAAGAGTGATTTTGAAAATGACAGGATAGAGCAAAAGAGGAGAGAGTAGCATTTCTCACATTATCAAGATAAAATCCATTAACCNGAAATAAGATCTTCACAGAGTGTTTTTGTCTTTTCAAAACAATGGCTTATTACTTTACAGCCTCCATTACTACAGGTGTTTAAAACACTAGAATTCCAGTGGTCAAAGTACTTTATTTGTGGAGCTGTATGTAGAGAGGTACTTCTCAGCCATCAAACCAGCATATTTCAAGGAAAGTATCAAATTTCATTATGTGATCTCATTGTTTCTATTAACTATTTTAAATGCCTGTACAAAGGCATTTTCTCCTATAAACTGAAACTGCTATATTTTCTAACTTACCATGGTAGATTTCAAAGAACATGCTACTTGGTGCATGTCATAACATTACTGAAATTTCAACCTAAATAAACTGTGTATATAAAAGTATAATAACAAAAAAAACCCCAAAACTTGTATAACTTAAAACCTTATTAACTGAAATCCTGCAGTTTGACTATCCAAAAAACTAAAGACAAGCAAAAATAATGGAAATAACATAAATATTTTTTTCTTTCTTTCTAGGCAAGTGACCAATTTAAGCTTTTACTTTCAGTGTTAAAAAATCTGAGAAGCATTCGAATAAGTGCAAATAATTTAATGGTTCTTATTTATATTAAGTCCTGAGAATCATTATCAAGACATAAATGAATCAATCTGGTACTGGTTTACCTTGCAATTAAATCAACTGAATTTGAGTTCATTTACTTTATCAGAAAGTAATCTATATTTACAAATGAACCTTCCCATAGAGACTATAAAACTTTGTAAAAAGTATAAAAAAACTTTGTATAAAACTTGTACCTCAAGAAACAAAGTAAAAGCCAGGAGTGATTCATCTGCTCAGTTTTAGCTGACAGGTGCCCTTTCAGTCCCACTACAGTATTTAACTGACAGATATGACACAAGATGCTCATCTGGATTGGCAGCAGGAACCCAGACAAGACATTCTACTGTGCCTACTTGTAATGTACCAAAGACTTAGGCTGAGGTACCTGAATTACTCCATCACTTTGGCAAGCTCTAAATTTGCTGCTTTATCCCATACTCCACACTTCCATCTGAAGTATTCTGTCTCCCAGACAGTATATTTGGATTCTCAGTTCTCATGGATTTTTTTTTTCTTTTCCCAGCTTTGACAAAGAAGCTGAAAATGCACAGAGGATTTTGTGAAACTCTTTGTGAGGTGACACATCCAGTTCCTATTGATTTTTAATCACAACATTGTGTTTGATCTACCTTTTCTTCCCCTCACCCCATAAGTACTTGCCACACAGAATCCAGCCCACTGCTCACTTTGCCCACAAACAGCCCAGTTACTTATTTTCCCACATTTTTCACAGAACTCTTAAGATCCAATGAACCATCTCTCTACAGCTCTTTAAGGTTTGAGAGTCACTTTTCCTACCTCCTCCTACCACACGCAGTGTCTGCACGCTGCCATTCCCGCTATCCTGTGCCGCCCAGGTAATCTGCGGCACTTCTCCCCTCTCACCACTCCCTCATCTCATAGCACATTAGCTCGGAGCATCTCCTGCCTGCAAAGTATGAATACTCACAGCTGGCTTCCCTAAACCATCCCAATGTACTCACAGGGTCTGGGTGTCCTCCGGAAGGCTGGGAATAAAGTAGATGTCCCTGCAAGTGATTTTGTACTCTTCCCAGTCAGAGCACTCGCAGAAGGCTGACGGACACTTCTCTGTACCCTGGCTGCACAGCACCAGCACCAGCAGCAACTGGAAGGCTACCGTGAGGCACAGCATCTTCCGCCGTCCGCTCCCGCACGGCCCCTCGCTTCTCCGAGGAGACGAGGAGATCCCAGAACTGCAGGGGCACACCACGCTGCCCCGCCGGGAGAAGCTGCCGGTGAAAGGCGGCACCTGTGCTGCACAACGCCGCCTCCTCACTAAGCGGGGTCAGGAAAGGTCTCAGCAAGCCCTGAGCGCCCTGGCCATCGGGCAGGGTCCCTCTCCTCGGCCTGGCCCCGCGCCCATCCCGCCGGCCGTCCTGGACCGCTCCTCCGCCCCCCTCCTGCGGGGTCCCCGGGGCCCGTTCCCCGGCAGCGCCCGCTCCGCGCCTCTCACCGCGGCAGCGCCGCGCCGGTCCCCGGACCCCGCCGCTTCCCGCGCTNATTAACCAAAGAAAAAAATGAGGGAAAAACCTAACCTTGACAGAAGTAAAGTGGGCTTATTGTCACCTTGAGTAGGTACACAATAAGAAAAATGTCAACATAAAATATCACCTATGCACAGTATAAATTAGATTACAATATTCTTGGATAAATAGTCCCCCTCCAGCTACATTAGAGTTATTCAAACATTTTGAGTACAATACATCAGATACTATTTTGATATAACTCTTTAGAAGTATTTTAAGTCAGGCCACCAGTATGTGTTTCCTAAATGTAATGAATCCCCTCAATACATCTTTTTAAGGTAAGCAAATGATACTATGGCCATAAAGAAATATAATGTAAATCCTGATCTTAGCGGCTTATGTTAAGCAGTTAGATCTTGTGTAAGTGAGGAATCCCATTGATTCCACTTATCCCATTTAGGATGGGATATCCTTAGGGGTGTCCCAGACAGGGGTCAAGCTGAAGCACCCACAAGAGTGTCCTAGAGAATTTCACACTGCATTGCATGAATTCCCTCAGAAATATTGGCTGTCCTATGCCCTGTTCAGTCACGTCCTTCTGACACACTGCTCACATTGTAACTCACCTGCAGCCCTCAGAGCCACCACTCACCACCACTTTTTGGTGTCTGTACTAACCTGACTAAATAACAACAAAGCCACAGGCAGAACACTGAATTTCAAGACAAACGAACAAGAGAGATACACAGCCCACAGAGGCACAGATGAGACAAAAGTTGTGATAGTCTTCCCAAGTCAGACATGGGGCTCTGTAAGTGTCACCACTTTGGTCAGTGCTAAGGGAGACAACTCCAGCATGGTGCAAGCCAGCCTGGCTTGCTCAAGGCTGCGACTAAGGTGTTCAAGGTCGCCATCTCTCAGCAGTGGGACCATGTTGTTTCCCAGCCAAGACACATGACACATGAAGAAGGAAGCCACAAAGCAGTACAGGTTCTGAGAGTGGAAACACACCTACTTCTGTGCTGCTACCCCATCTGGTCCTGTCCCACCCATCTTGTCTTCTGTGGAAATGAGACGCACCAAATACTGTTTGGCATAGCTGAGAGTCAACAAGTACAACACTACCAACATTGCTACAATCTGCAAAACCTACACTTGTTCAACACTCTCAGGGTAATGTTGCCTGGCATTCATAAGGCATAGCCTGTCTTCCTGTTTTCAGAACCATAGACAAGATAAAGATTCTCATCCACCTATTATATCAGTTGTGGGACACAATTGCATTTCTTCATAAAAATTTGAGGTCTTATTCATCTCTGAGGGCAAATCACAAGAATGGGGTAGCGGGGCAAACTCAGGGTTCTGTACTGTGCGCTCCATTCAGTCCTGCTGATTTTTCCCAGATCTGGAAACACCGGCTCAGTGCCCACCCATACTATAGGGATCTGTGGGACTTGCCTTCTTTTGTCTTCTCATGCTGTTGTGGATTCCATGTCCACAATTTTTAAAAATTAAATGCAGACATACCAGAGATCAAACAAACATAAAAGTTTGGTGGATTTAGGCTTGCCTTGGATCCTCTACCTGATGGGACTAATCAGCCACTTAAATTTCACCTAATGTGTAACGTTACAAAAATCATACAATGCTATATCTGCCTACATTCTCCTCTGGTTTTCTGCTTCTTACTGTCAAAGTAACAGCTTGTCCCAGGGACACCGTACAACTTATTGAAAATGAGAAATGAAACTCTCTTCACCTTTTGGCTTTGGCAAAGAAATATTTTGGTTGATGAAGGCTGACACAAAGCATACAAAACCAGCTCGCAAAACAAATGTATCATCAAAGGAATTTCTGTTGTCTTTTGGACCTATCTCTTAGCTGTCATGAGCCTATTCTACATCTGATTTCCAGGTGCAGTGGGTACAAGTTACATTTTTTTCATCCAGCAAACAAAATATCGCCTGGCATTGTCCAGAGGCAGCTTGTCAGCTTCAAGCAGCATAAAATTCTCTTCCAGCTTAATCTCTGTTTTCTCACAACCAATTCTGATGACCCAGTATGACTCTGAGTACAACAGAGGAGTTCTTACTTCTCACAATATGACCTAGTTTGCTGGAAAAGACCAGAGATGTGTATCCCATCTCTAATTACAGTACTGCTGGAGTGACTTGTTGCAGTATCTCGTGTGTGCTCTCTGGCAGCCTGCCTCTCTCCCTCTTTTATTCCGACTTCAGAGTTACTTTTTATGTTTCACTGTGTATGGACGAAGCAAAGGAAAAACAGATTTACTTGTGGGAAGACAAGTATCCCAAGATACTTTGTTATGTTTCACTGTGTATGGACAAAACAAAGGAAAAACAGATTTATTGGTGGGAAGTTAAGTAGTCCCAAGATTTGAGTCATTTCAGCAGGTTATCATAAGCCAAATAATCACTTGTCTGGTGTACTTACTTTTACTAATAGGGTAACCTGCATTAGCTACTCCATCATAATTGAGATTCCTAAACAAGAGGAAGGGTAATTTGCTTCATTGCTCTTTCACCAAGAGCAAAGTATTTTGAATTACCTTTCATTTACTAGGGTAAAGGAGCATGAACATAGATCATGGCATCAGAAGCTTTGGCATGCCAACAGCTCTGTGGCAGTGGAGACAGTCCAGAAAAAAGACAACATATGATTCCCAAAAATCAGAATTCTTAAGTAAAAATGTAACCTGTATGTATTAGATCAAAAAATAAAACAAGGCAAAAAATACAAGGGGAAAAAAGAAATTAAAAATATAAAAAAATAAAGGATAAGAGAGACTATTTACAAGATCATTTAGTGACAGGACAAAGGAGAATGGGTTCAAATTAAAAGACAGTAGGTTTAGACTAGACATTAGAAAGAAATTCTTTACTGTGGAGATGGTGAGGCTTTGGCTCAAAGAAGCTGTGGATGCCCCATCTCTGGAAGTGTCCAAGAAAGTGTTAATGGAAAGAAAAGTATCCTCCCAGCTATTTCTAACGGATCAAAAATGGAAACTATAAAAGATTCTATACTAAAGAAATGGCAAAGCTGACACAAAGGTGTTCGGAATAGACTCTAAAATAAGTAAGAACTGCTTAATATATGATTTCTGGGCTTGAACCATAAATGACATAAGCAAGGGACTCCTGTCATTGAAGGCCTAATAGCTTTGAAGGAAAGAGGACACTACATGTACCTTCAGCCTGGGAAGGGCTCCAGGTCTGGATGCACCTCCTTCTGTGCTTCAAGACTTGGCTTGCACATTCTGAGCCAGGAACATCAACAGAGTTTGGGGAGAAAAATGACTGTTGCTAACCGCATGGTGTTTCCATGGGCACTGGTTTGCTTGGAAAAGTTACATTCTAAGTAAAATGATGTTTGCATTGTAGTTACTAGTATGCTTAAGGAATTTTCTGGTTACAAGTCTGCAATCACCATTGAGTTGTTTCCCTCTGTCAGGATTCTGCCCTGGCCAATCTGACCACCCCAGAACCATGTACCCTCCCTGACAGCTCTGGGGCTCTGCGTCAGCTCAGGCCTGAGCTATTCAAACATTGAACTCATTCACTCATTCCCAGCCTGATTCTGCAGCCCTATTTTGCTCACTGGTTTTCCTGTGTTTACTGGGGACCTGTGTGGAAGGTAGCATTATCTCTTGTCTTCTCTCCAGTCCTGTCTCCTTGACAGACCTCGGACCTACATTGTAGTCTTGTCTCCAGGTGTCTTTTGCTCCTCATATCTGGACACTGGATCTATTTTCATTCCTTGCCTTGCTGTGACTGTCAATATCGCCGACCCAGAACTGCTGAGATGCTGCAGGACTGTGTCCTGTTGGCAAGGCCACTCTCTGTGCTGTGGCCACACTTGGCAGTCCCCTCCTAGAGCAGCCTGCTAGAGCTGAGAGCACTGATGGACCTGACTGCCCCTCTCAGGCCTTCACTAGGACCTTCCCCCAGCCTGCACAAAACCCAGGACTGTGTCAGCTTCCAGGGCTATCTTTATGGTCCTGCCACGAACTTAGACAAATTTTGTGACAGACTGTTGTCACTCACAGCTGTTTGTGTCTTAAAAGCTGCTAGTAAACAATTGTCAAGGAACCAACCTCGCGTACGCCTAAGGAAAGTGTGTTCTGAGTGAGCCACCATTTGGATGTCTTTATGTTCTAGCTCAGATTCATTCCACAGCTTGTGTTACACTACACTTAACTTTCCTCAAAGTTAACGCTGTATGATCCTTAGTATATTTGCAGTTAGGCCAATTTATTTTGGATATGAAGTCCATTTAATTCTATTGTTTCGTGGGTTAGTTGTGGTGTTTGGGTTTTTTTAATGAAAAAAAGATAATGTATATGTAGTCTTACTTAATATTAATAAAGGGATACATGCATGTATGCATATTTGTGCAGGTGTACATACATATTTTGCTATTACAACCCTGATTACTGGGCAGTTAGTAAATAAACATCAAGCAAATAGCAAGAAAAATGATGACATTTTTAGAATAAAATGAACAAGTGAATGCTATGTTTTATACAATGCAGCAGCATCCTTACACTTCATCCTTAGTGTATTATATCTCAATATAGGTTGCTGCACAAGGGTAAGAAATCTAGGATTAATGCTTTAAAAACACAGTTTTCATTTCAAATGATGTCCGATGAGTTGAGATAGTTGCGTAGTGGTGGTGACGAAGGGCTGCTCTTTTCATCAGTATTTACCTGACATCTCCTATACGTTAGAGATTTAAAATACATTTATTACAGGTAATTGTCTTCTGGCATGAACTCTGTCAAAGTCCAGAATATAATATAAGCAAATAAGTACATTTTAAGTACAAATACAAGCATTTCAGAGTATGGCTTCAAAGCAAATCGTGGCTGTAATTCCCATGTATGCTATTGGAATAATTCTTACTGAATACTGAAATCCTGTTATGTCTTACCCTTTTGTATAACTACCTAGGAGCCTTTTAGCCTGATCACATTTCAAAAACCAGCAGGGTGATGAAAATCAGTATGCATGTTCCATATAGTCATCTGCTATTCCAGATTAGTTTTAATAATTTTCAGCTTGCTTTATATGATACCACTGAACATATGGCAGCAGCTTCAGAAAAATAACAGGTTCTTAAGACCATTTGCAGAGATCAGAACACAAAAAATCCTTGTATGCAGATACATATGAACCAGTAAAATCTTCAGTTCTGCATTCTAGCTGCTCAGCTTTAGTGCCCATCTAAGTATGAAAGCTCATTGTGAAAGATACCCACGGAATTAGAATCACTCGTATCTTTCATACTTTCAGGTTTACTCTGGAAAGACCAGAAGGAGAAAACAGGGAAAGCTATGTTTATTTCTTTAATTTATTCCTGTAGAATCCAGACCACAATTTACGAAGGCAACACCTCTTTCTGAGGAGGATTATTAATTGGAATACTGCTCCATCTATAATACTAGGCTTCAGCTGTAACTCGCAGTAATAAATTATACTTGCTTATCAGCTATCAGATAATTTTTAGGTGTTTTATCTAGAGAAGTTCATCTTGACATCACCTGAAGCACTTGTAACAGAACTAAGGCCTACTTCTGTATAATTACAGCTTCCTTCATTTTCTAGGGCTTACTTGTTTACAAGTGGTCATACCTAATATCATGCATCCCTAGTGAGAAGTTCTGGGGACAGACATGAGCAATACTATCACATAATTTCCCTGAACTTTATTTGACTCATACTGTGTCTTGAGCCCACCATGAGACTGTAAAGCTTGCAGCAAAACAGTCCAGAGATAGTAGAAGCTTTGTTACATAACAATATAAAACACTACGAACATGCTGAACAGGTTACTGTATATTTATCTGTGATGGTTACCTTTTACTACTATGCATTTAAGTACAGGAACTCCATGATATTAAATGAAATTGAATTTTGACATACCATCCATTCTTACCAATCTGCCACCATGTAATTCAAATGTAAAAGAAATAACATGTGTTGTGCTCAAAGCTGAGTAAAGCTCATTGTAGCATCAATATGTGTTGTATTTTATTTTAATTTCCCAAGGTCCATGCCAAGGAGTTGTGCATTCCAAAAGTGTCAGTTCATGGTTATGCTTAATTCAATAAGCTTAGAATAATATCATATCACTAATGTCTTCACTCTAATTGAAGAATAAATTAGTAAAAACAACAAAAAGGATGCACCAAAAATCTTCAGTTCCATTCCATTTGACTGAACTTTCACAATGGCCATTTCTTCTCCTTCTTTCTTCAACCCACACTGAGCAGTCTCTGTTTATATTCTACTG